>CM053027.1:408974051-408994698 GCA_028564925.1 Lithobates sylvaticus
ATCATTTTAGAAAAAAGCTGAGATATTTTAAAAACAATGTAATATATAGTATTTGTATAACAATTTCTATAAAATCTCACAGGAGATCTTTTAAGAGGAAGCACAGCAGTGGTTTGAAAAGCACAATTTCCATCACATGATTGGGTATTTAAAATAAACAATGCTAAATGAACATCCACTATTTCTTGTGTAAATCTGTTTCCAGTGATGCTCCTGTGTTAAAATGCTTGCCTTTAAATACGAAAGATAATAACTGTTATCGTGATAATGGTTTGCTACCAATAAAGCCATTTGGTCTTTTCTGTTCTGTAAAATATGCCCCCTCCTCTATAGTTCTTGGTCCCCTTATCCCCCTTTCTCCAGATAACAGTGCCTTTATGATAATGAGAGTATGTTGTTATGCCTAGTGCCCTTAGTAGTGTCAATAAAAATTGTGTTAAATTATAAAGTGCAAACAAAATTTGAAGCCTTCCTCCTCGCAACAAAATGGCAAAATTGCAAAATCACAACCTCATAAAACTGAAAAAGTCTTTAAAAGTGCAACATGTGTATGCAATTCATGAGTGAGTCCATAATATTACCAAATGTAAGTGCAAACAAAATATGAAATCCTCCTCCTTAGTGTCCTTAAGGCGGCCATACACGATGCGAATTTCGAACGAAAATCCCAAGCAAAATTAAAATCGACCGTTTTTCGTATCGTTAGTGTGGTCCGTGCGACACGCGATTTTCGTACGACAGCCCAAATTGACAGATCCAACATGTTGGTTTTTTTTATAAAAATCGTCCAAATTTCGTATCGTTAATGGCAGAGTTGGACGATTTGACTTGAAAAATAGAACTGCGCATGATCCCCGGAAAGTTCGAACCGGAAGGAAAACGCATAGAAGAAGAAAACACGAACGAATGTTCGAATACAACTATATGACCATAAAATACAGGAAAAACAATAGGCCACAGCAAAGTCAAATGAGGTGCCAACAAGTCTGCAAAAAAAGTGAAATAAACACAAATGTCTGTGCATGCACAATGGTCCGTCTGTGACATGGCAGGAAAAAATTATAAAGAAAGCAGGCAATAATGACCTATAGCATTTGCTATACACCACATTTGCTAAAAGAAAAAAAAAACTTCATCTAGGGCAGGGGTCTCAAACTGGTGGCCCTCCAGCTTTTGCAGAGCTACAATTCCCATGAGGCATTGAAAGGCTGATTGTTACACAAGCATGACTCCCATGGACAGAGGCATGATGGGACTTGTTGTTCCGCAACAGCTAGAGGACCGCCAGTTTGAGACCACTGATCTAGGGGGTGCTGACATGTCTGCAAGCAAAGTGCAATAATGCCGAAAGGTTCTGTACATGTGTAATGGACATATCAAATCATGTATAACATCAATTGTGGTGAATAGAGGTGACATCATGCACATAATGATTAAAATAAAGACACACCACACCAAATTGAAACAAGCACAGATTTATTGTGCCAAACCCAAAACAGGAATGGTTTCATGCTTGTACCCGTATGTATGAACATGTATTTCCTTGAAAACATAAACTTTTAAATACAAAAATATAACCTCTTTATAAAAAACCACTATGCATTTTGTACAGTAGTACTACAATTAGGAAAAAGTTAACATTGTCACAGTAGGGATGCAGTGTGCTAACATAGCAGGAGTACAACCCCATTCCTGCAAAGAACAGGAGTACAACCCCATTACAATAAAGATACTGTACACATATACAAGAAACACCAAAAACTGTCCATATGCACAATATGTATACATAGTGCTAAACTGTACATATAGCCAAAACATTGCCTACAACTTTGCGGTACAGATAGACAAGAAGGAATTCAAGTCCATTCCAGGGAACTGTCCATTTGTACAATCAGTAAAGCTGAGTGCCTGATTGTACAGATGGACAACATGATTGCAGGTGGAAAAATATAAAGTGCAGATGGACAAGGGCATAAAATGTCCGCCATACAAAACAGATAGACAAGAAGGTATTCAAGTCCATTCCAGGGAACTGTCCATTTGTACAATCAGTAAAGCTGAGTGCCTGATTGTACAGATGGACAACATGATTGCAGATGGAAAAATATAAAGTGCAGATGGACAAGGGCATAAAATGTCCGCCATACAAAACAGATAGACAAGAAGGTATTCAAGTCCATTCCAGGGAACTGTCCATTTGTACAATCAGTAAAGCTGAGTGCCTGATTGTACAGATGGACAACATGATTGCAGATGGAAAAATATAAAGTGCAGATGGAAAAGGGCATAAAATGTCCGCCATACAAAACAGATAGACAAGAAGGTATTCAAGTCCATTCCAGGGAACTGTCCATTTGTACAATCAGTAAAGCTGAGTGCCTGATTGTACAGATGGACAACATGATTGCAGGTGGAAAAATATAAAGTGCAGATGGACAAGGGCATAAAATGCCCGCCATACAAAACAGATAGACAAGAAGGTATTCAAGCCCATTCCAGGGAACTGTCCATTTGTACAATCAGTAAAGCTGAGTGCCTGATTGTACAGATGGACAACATGATTGCAGGTGGAAAAATATAAAGTGCAGATGGACAAGGGCATAAAATGCCCGCCATACAAAACAGATAGACAAGAAGGTATTCAAGTCCATTCCAGGGAACTGTCCATTTGTACAATCAGTAAAGCTGAGTGCCTGATTGTACAGATGGACAACATGATTGCAGGTGGAAAAATATAAAGTGCAGATGGACAAGGGCATAAAATGTCTGTTTTGTACTTGACAGTACAGACGGAGAAGTAAAATATGGATTTGTATAACAAAAATGAACCAGGGTAAGCATGAAAAATAATAAAAAAATGCTAAACAATTCAGAATTTAGATAACTGCTCAAGGATCTCTGAAATTCTGTGTGGAAAGGAATTCAGGGTAGTGCGAACATTCTCAATGTCAGCATTTAATGAATTCAAATCTGCAATAATTCGTGTCGCTGATGTACTACCATCAAACGTTGAGCTGCTTGAAGCAGATGAAGGAAGAGCTATAAAAAGAATACAAAAATATTAAATAGAAATAATGAAAATAAAGCTAAAACATAAAGCTGATTAATTAAATATATATATATATATATATATATATATATATATATATATATATATAATATATATATAATTTACCTGAAGTGGACACAGGGCTGCTCTCGTCTTCAGCAGGCGTCAGTACGATTACAGTTGTGTCTGATACCATGTCAGACTGAGCACATGTCTGCTCCAAATCCAGATGTGCTATTTCCACCTCTCCATGTTTCTTTTTTAGGCTTCCTATTAAAGGCAAAATATATATATATATATATCACTTTTAGGTGCAGGTGAAGCATTGCAAAACCACATTTACATTTTCAGAAGTGAAACCTTTGTATATTTGTACAGTCAAGCAGCCTACTTGCAACCTACTGCAATTCTAAAGCAACATGGGTGAATGCAGAAGTGCACATACAGTTTGCAAAGAACATAAAACACATACATGATGTAATAAGAATACGAGAACATAATATATACATGCACATATAGTACTTACTTTTGTCGATTATTTTGTTGATCCTTCTGAGCTGATTGGTTTCTCTTAATTTCAGGTCGGACCATCGCTTTCTTAACTGGTCTTTTGTGCGTTCAATTCCATGGCGTTTGCGTAAAACACGTTGCACCTTGTCTAATATTGCATCTTTGCGTATGTTCATGTTGCTGTATGCATGCTCACGACAATCATAATCCTTCTTCTGCATTATATTCACCATGTCTACCATCTCCTCGAGTGTCATGTTGGTGGCTTTCTTCTTTCTCAATCTGGTGACTGGACTTATTGGCTGACTTGCCTCCACAATCTCCTCTCCTTGCACTATCTGTGGCCCTGCACCTGGAGAATCTGCCATGTGCTCTGCCATGCTGTCTGAAACTCTTGACTGTATTAAAGAAGAGGTGTGGCCTGCACATGATACATCACATGTGATTATACGAACGTACGTGGGTACGTGACGCCACGTACGAAGGAATATTCGTTCGATAGATGATACTACAAGCATAGATACCTGTGGTAAGTTATGATTTGGGGACTCTACATTTTAATGTGTATATAAATAATAATTTTATTTAATGTGCCTGTGGATGTGTGTGTGAGTGATGTAAGTACCTTTTATTGTATTATTTTAGCTAACATGTGAATTCAGGTCTGGATGTTCTAGATGGCAATGTGTCCAATTCTACACATGTATTATAATACTTTAAACATGTACTATAGATATATATCTATTTTTTTTATCTTTCTTTTATTTAAAGGACAATGCCTGTTAAATTTACATCTCCCGATTTTCTACCGCAATTCATTGACAAATACCGAGAATTATCCTGCTTATGGGATGTCAGATCAAGGGATTATTCAAATCGCTATAAGCGCGATGAAGCTGTAAAAGAAATAAAAGAATTATGTAAGGCAGTTTGTGTGGAACCCACTGAACACTATGTGAAGAACAAGATTGCCAACTTGCGCACTGTTTTTAAGAAGGAGTACAAGAAGATAGAAGCCTCCAAAAAATCTGGGGCAGGCGCTGAGGACGTGTATGTGCCACGTTTGTGGTACTACAAAGACCTTGTGTTCCTAGCTGATTCAGATGACCCAAGAGAGTCCCATTGCACTCTTCAAGCAAGTGGGCCATCAGACTCCAGTTTATTATCTGACACAGAGGATATGCCCCAAACACAGACACAGGTAAATTTATGTTATATCATATATTCTTTATTTAAACAACAACCAATAGTGTAATGATTATGTTGTGCACTACTATATTATTGTGCATTAATATTTTAAAACCACAATATTGAAATCAGCATTGCATCTATATCCAGTAAAGCATTGTTGTTGCACTCATTGTGAAAGAAGGGTTAAACCAACTGCATTGTTTACAATGGCCATTTAATGTTGTCTTCTCTGTTCCCTTCTTCCACTCTCTTCCACTGTCCCCAATCCATATTGTATCTAGCTATATAGAATCCTGCCCTGCAACTGCCCCCCTGCCTACAAAATAATCAGTATAATCTTGTCGATTCTGACGTGCATTGGCAGTTGGTAATCTAGGCCTTGCAGGAGCTAAATTTTGCAAACCAGTACTGTTATTTCGCCAGTCACCTGGCACAATTGTCCCACTGGTAATGTCTTCCATATCGACTGCAGATGTTGGCATGTATGACGCTGTTGTACGTCTTAAATAATTGTGTAGCATACAGCAGCACTCCACAATAATGTCCACTTTTTCAACAGCAACATTCATAGCGGTGTGGAAGATTCTGAATCTGCTGGCCATAATGCCAAACGCATTTTCGACCACACGTCTTGCCCTAGACAAGCGATAATTGAATATCTTCTGTTGAGCTGTTAAATTACGTAAGGGATAGGGTTTCAGAAGATGTTCATGCAAAGCAAATGCGTCGTCACCAATAAAGACAAAATTTAGTCCTTCCACAGTTTCATTTGAAGATGGAAGCTGCAAAACACCTCCTTTCAGTCTGTTCAGGAATGCACTCCGCTGTATTACTCCTCCATCTGAGTTTCTACCATTTTTCCCTATATCCAGGTATATGAATTCGTATTTTGCATTGACGATCGCCATTAATATTATGCTGAAGAACCCTTTGTAATTGTAAAAGTAGGATCCTGAATTGGCTGGGGGGGTGATCCTTACATGTTTCCCATCTATTGCACCCCCACAATTTGGGAAATTCCACATATCCTGGAATTCTTTAGCAAGGTCTTTCCATTCCTGCGAATTTGTGGGAAACTGTTGGTAAAAAAGAAATAGAAATATTTAGCATTGATGGTAATTGCTTAATTAATTCATTTTAATTATTTTCTATAATATACTCCAAGCCCAGTACCACAGCGGCCAGGGCCATCAGGTCTGAGGGCTCAGAGGGGAAAAAAAGGGAGAATGTAGATTATGATACGTCCACTTTACTGAAGAATGCATCATCCATCATGGAACAAAAGGACGATGAGTGTGATGCTGTGGGTTACCTTGTTGCACACAAGCTCCGCAGGATGTCTGTGCAACAGCGTGACTTCTTTGAACCACTGCTACATAAAATGATTGGCATTGGACTAACGGGACATCTAACAGCTAACACTGATCTTATAGGGTATCAGGGATGTACATCCCACACACCAGTACCATCTGTCCCAAACTGGCATATGTCCCAACAACAAGGAACCACTAGCTGGCCAATGCACCAGGAACAACATCAAGGTTCTTGGTTTCGTGATCCACACTATACTAATTTGTGACTATAAAAATACATTTTCTTTACTGTTCTTGTTGACATTAAAATGTCTATTGTTCAATAATAATATTGTTAAATAAAAAATAGATTCTGTTTCAAAAGTTCTCTTTTTGGAAATGGTGTACTTCTTGTTATGTATTTTCTTTGATGAAATTTTATTTTTGCCAATTTTGGACAGATTGCAGGAATTTAACATATTACAACTGTTTCATATGTAGTAGTCAGATAACAGAAATCTGACAGTTCACCATGTTGTCTTACCTTTAAATACTGTGGTTGCAGCACCTTTACTAGGACCTCACATGTCTCCGGTATAATCCGACCTAGTGATTGTGCAGAAATTCCAGTTGTGAATTTAAGGTCTTCAAAAGACCTGCCTGTAGCCAGGAAACGGAGGGTTGCCATGAGCCTCTCCTCTGCACTGATGGCCTTCCTCATACAGGAGTCTTGTTTAGTGATATGTGGCCGCACATGTGCTAAAAGCATCTCAAATGACTCCTGTGTCATTCGCAAATAATTACGAAAATCCTCAGGATTATTTTCCCTCAGGTTTGATAAGAGATTTATATGTGAGAATGTCTCACGTTGTAGGAGCCAGTTCTTTGTCCACACTCTGCTCTTCCTTCTGTTTCTTCTTTTTTTCTTCTCTTCCTCCAATGCTATTAGTCCAATCACCATGGCTGCCATTTTTTGCTTTCTATTGTACCTGGCAGGCATTTTCTCAGAACGTATCTACTTTCGACCCGAAGAACGACCGCTCGTTTCGTACGTGGCGCGACTCGATTTTGTACAGTAGGGGGTGTGGTTAAAAGGTTACAAGATATTACATCACTTCCTCTGTTGGCAAGAAAACTAGTGTTTTGTCGTACGATTTTCGTACCTAATTGATGGTACACTCGCATGCTGTTCTGCGTGCCGTTTTCGTTTATCGCTCGACGGGTCGTTCGAAATTCGCATCGTGTATGGCCTGCATTAGTGAATAGTATTGATGGATCATATATATATATATATATATATATATATATATATACACATACACACACACACACAGTTGTGCTCAAAAGTTTGCATACCATGGCAGAAATTTGGAAATCTTTGCATTAATATTGAAAATATGACTGATCATGCCAAAAAAAACTTTTATTTAAGGAAAGCAATCACATGAAGCCATTTATTATCACATAGTTCCACAAAATATTTTGTGGCTGAAATCTTTTTTGATCTACCTGACCTTGGCCTGGTATCAAGAGATCCCCAAATTTTCCACTTCTTATTAAGTGATTGGACAGTACTGACTGGCATATTCAAGGCTTTGGATATCTTTGTATATCCTTTTCCATCTTTGTAACGTTCCATTACCTTGTTACACAGTTAACAGGTTTTGACTGTTCTTTTCTACCTCCTCATGGCTCAGTGTCTAGCCTGCTTAGTGTATCCATGTGAGAGCTAACAAACTCGTTGACTATTTATACACAGACATTAATTGTTATTTAAAAAGCCACAAATGTGGGAAATTAACCGTTAATTGCAATTTTAACCTGTGTGTGCCAACTTCTGTGCCTGTACCAAGGCCAAACATTCCAGGGTATGTATACTTTTTATCAGGGTCATTTGGGTGATTTCTGTTATCATTATGATTAAAAAGGATCCAAAAAACTATGTGATAATAAATGTGATTGCTATCCTTAACCACTTGCCTACCAGGTACGAACACCCCCGTCCTGACCAAGCCATTTGTCAGCTTTCAGCGCTGTCGCAGTTTGAATGACAATTGCGCGGTCATGCAAGGATGTACCCAAAAACATTTTTATCATTTTTTCCCCCACAATATAGAGCTTTAGTTTGGTGGTATTTGATCACCTCCTCGGTTTTTTATTTCTTGCGTTATAAACAAATTAAGAGGGACAAGTTTGAAAAAATGAAATATTTTTTTTAAAATAAACTTTTTATTATTATAAATATTTTTTTTTTTTATTTTTTTAAAAAAATTTTTTTTCTCAGTTTAGGCCGTTACGTATTCTTCTACTTATTTTTGGTTTTAAAAAAAATCGCAATAACCGTCTATTGATTGGTTTGCGCAAAATGTTATAGCGTCTACAAAAAATCGGGGATAGATTTATAGCATTTTTTTATTATTTTTTTTTACTAGTAATTGCGGCGATTTGCGATTTTTATTTTTTTTTTTTTTTTTTTTTTTTTTTTTTTTTTTGTGACTGCGACATTGCGGCGGACACTTTTGACACATTGTTTGGGACCATTCACATTTATACAGCGATCCGTGCTATAAAAATGCATTGATTTACTGTATAAATGTGAATGGCAGGGAAGGGGTTAACACTAGGGGGCACTGCAGGGGTTTATATGTTCCCTATGTGAGTGATTCTAACTGTGGGGGGAGGGGACTGACTGGGGGAGGGGACCGATCGGTGTCCCTATGTACAAGGGACACACCATCGGTCTCCTCTCCTCTGACAGGACGTGGATCTGTGTGTTTGCACGCACAGATCCACGTCCTGCTCAGTTACCGGGCTATCGCGGGTGCCTGGCGGACATCGCGGCAACCGGGCACGCGCATCGGGTCCCCAGCGACGCGGCGGGGCCGCGCGGGCGCCTCCCGCGGCGCGCGCGCCCACCAGGGGCCAAAAAGCGAGCGCCGTCATATGACGGTGGCCCGCCACAAGAGATGCACCGCTCCGCCGTCATTTGACAGTGGGCGGTCAGCTACATGTTTAATAAAACTGTTTTTTTTGGCATGATCAGTAATATTTTGAATATCAATGCCAAAATTTCCCAATTTCTCCCAGGGTGTGCAAACTTTTGAACATGACTGTATCTCTCTCTCTCTCTCTCCTCTCTCTCTCTCTCTCTCTCTCTTCTCTCTCTCTCTCTCTCTCTCTCTCTCTCTCTCTCTCTCTCTCTCTCTCTCATCTATATATATATATATTAATATATATATATATGATAGATATATCTATATATACAGTATATCAATTGCATCAAATCAAACACGGGTTCCTAAATCTACTCTAGTAACAGTGCAAATGAATGTGAAACACAATGTGTAATGTGAAAAATTTGCTACAAAATGACATAATCGCAAAAACAGAATATCACAGCAAGAGTCACATAAACTGAAAAATCCTTAAAAGTGCAACAAGTATAAGCAGTTCATAAGTGAGTCCATATAAATAAGAACTTTTTAATCAAAAAGTGCTGGTACTTCAGTGATCCCCACCACTTCTCAACTAATGCGCTCACCTCTATGTTTGACCTCTCTTACCAGGTCAAATTTTGCCCCTGTATGCTGGGGTATGCACAGTGGGCTCCTCTGACGTCCTCCTCTTCCTCCTCATTTGTTCCACTGTATATCCAGATACCCTTTCTTTAGAGGGGTGTGTGGCCCGCAGTTTTTCCTCCATATAAACATTCATGCTAAAAAGGGGGTCCTCATAGTGTAGTAATTTCAAAATAGGTATTTGTTAAAAAAAAGTGACTAACATTTAAGTTTAAAACAAACAGCTCCCGTGGTCAGCTGGATACAAAGGCTCCCCCCTCACTTTCTGTGTGCAGCAGTGTTACCTGATTCTACCCTACACCGTTAATCATGGTCACGTGACTTCATCAGGGGGTCTGTTATCCCTGTTGAAGTAGTGATGATACGCACGTTTAAGATCTTTTTCAGTGGTATACGATTTTATTGTGAGATTTTGATTTTGCGATTTTGTTGCGATGATGATACACGTAGGGTAGAGTCAGATGACACTGCTGCATGAAGGTTCCAGTAATCCATGTCCTTAGTCTTCTTGTCTTCAACAAAATGTTTGCAGCTTTCTTTTGCATCATCCTTAGAAGAGGCTTCCTTCTGGGACGACAGCCATGCAGACCAATTTGATGCAGTGTGCGGTGTATGGTTTGAGCATTGACAGGCTGAGCCCCCACCCCTTCAACCTCTGCAGCAATGCTGGCAGCACTCATACGTCTATTTCCCAAAGACAACCTCTGAATATGATGCTGAGCACATGCACACAACTTCTTTGATTTACCTTGGCGGGGGCTTTTCTGAGTGGAACCTGTACTACTAAACCACTGTATAGTCTTGGCCACTGTGCTGCAGCTGAGTTTCATGGTCTTGGCAATTTTCTTATAGTCTAGACCATATTTATGTAGAGCAACAGTTCTTTTTTTTCAGATCCTCAGAGAGTTCTTTGCCATGAGGTGTCATGTTGAATTTCCAGTGACCAGTATGAGAGAGTGAGAGCAATAACACCAAATGTAACACACCTGCTCCCCATTCACACCTGAAACCACTAATGAGTAACATGACACCAGGGAGGGAAAAGGGCTAATTGGTCCCAATTTGGACATTTTCACTTAGGAGTGTACTCACTTTTGTTGCCAGCGGTTTAGACATTAATGGCTGCGTGTTGAGTTATTTTAAGGGGGCAGCAAATGTACACTGTTATACAGCTGTACACTCACTACTTTACATTGTAGCAAAGTGTAATTTCTTCAGTGTTGTCTCATGAAAAGATATAATAAAATATTTACAAAAATGTGAGGGGTGTACTCACTTTTGTGAGATACTGTATATATGATCCACCAATACTATTCACTAAGGAAACTAAGGAGGAAGATTTCATATTTTGTTTGCACTTACGTTTGGTAATATTATGGACCCACTTATGAATTGCATACACATGTTGCACTTTTAAGGACTTTTTCAGTTTTATGCGATTTTATTGTGAGATTGTGATTTAGCAATTTTGCCATTTTGTTGCAAATTTTTTTCAAAGTACACATTTTGTTTCACATTTTCACTTATATTTATCTATTCACTTATAATATTTACCGAGGACACTTAGGAGGAAGGCTTCAGATTCTTTTTGCACTATATAATTTAACACAATTTTTATTGACACTACTAAGGGCACTAGGTGCAGGGCCGGCCTTACCATGGGAACCAGTGGAACCAGTGGAACCATGGTCCCAGGCGGCATCTTAAGAGGGGCAGCAGTCGGCACTGACAAGTTTTACCCATACGTCACCTGTGCCGGCTTCCTCCCAAGATCTGCCTGCGGGACTGCTGTGAAATGTTGCATCCAATGAGTGTTTAGTCCGTGCTACCTGTGAGACAGTTTCACACTGTGCCTATATTGATGATTGCCAGAACCGCTCAGTGTGTGAAACTGTCATGTAATGTAACTGAATGCAGAGAGAGAGACCAGCTGTCAAAATTCAGCATTGATGTTCGGGGTGGGCGGGACCCAGGATGGGCGGGACCAGCAGCTATCAAACACCAGCCAATAGGATGGGGATCTGGGTGGGCTGCTAAATGTGTGTGACCCCGCCCCCATTCTTAAGCATCCCAACCATTGGCTGGTATTTGATAGCTGCTGGGTCAGCTCACCCCGGGTCCCACTCACCACCGATATCACTCCTGAAATTTGACAGCTGGTCTCTCTCTGCTTGCAGTTACATTACATGTCAGTTTAACACACAGTTTCACTAAGCTTTAATATCTAATATTCAATATAAACTCCCATTCCTCTGTCAGTGCCAATCAGTGCCACCTGTCAGTGCCAATTCGTGCCAATCAGTGCCACCTGCCAGTGCCAATCAGTGCCACCTGCCAGTGCCAATAAGTGCCAATCAGGGCAACATGCCAGTGCCAATCAGTACCACCTGTCAGTGCCAGTGTTTCCAATCAGTGCCACCTGTCAGTGCCAATCAGTTTTTCCAATCAGTGCTTCCAATTAGTGACACCTGTCAGTGCCAATTAGTGCTTCCAATCAGTGCCATATGTCAGTGCCACTTGCCAGTGCCAGTCAGTGCTAATCAGTACCACCTGTCAGTGCCAATCAGTGCTGCCTAATATCAGTGCCACCCAATGCCACCTATCAGTGACAATCAGTGTTTCCAATCAGTGCCATCTACCAGTGACAATCAATGCCGCCAATCAGTGCCAGTGCTTCCAATCAGTGCCCATCAGTGCCATCTACCAGTGCCGCCTATCAGTGCCCATCAGTGCTGCCAATCAATGCCCATGAGTGCCACCTATCAGCTGCCAATTAGTGCCTATCAGTGCTGCCAATCAGTGCCACTAAATGCTGCCAATTAGTGCTGCCTATTAGTGCCAATCAGTGCTGCTTATCAGTGCCGATCCTTGCTGCCTATTAGTGCCAGTAGTGCTGCCAATTGGTGCCAATCAGGGCCCATCAGTGCTGCCTATCAGTGCCAATCAGTGCTTCCAATCAGTGCCAATCAGTGCTTTCTATTAGTGCCAGTGCCGCCTATCAGTGCCAACCATTGCTGCCTGTCAGTGCTGCCAATCAATGCCGGGATGGGGCGATGAACTCAGAAGCCAGGCACATTGTCCATGAGGGGCCGGCCTGGTGGGGCACAACTGAAATCTGTTGATGTTTATTAATTCCACATGCCGATTTTTAGTATAACAGGTAATCACCACATTACTATTTACAATAAACTACTGGAGGTAAAATAAAAAAAAGTGTCAGTTAAAGGCCTGGAGCTAAGCACTGTTATTTGTTCCCATACCACAAAAAAAAAGTGCAGTGCTAACTTACTGATCAATAACTTAAAGGGCAGTTCCAGGCTTTTTATGTTTATTAAAAGTCAGCAGCTACAAAAAGTGTAGTTGCTGACTTTTAATAAACAGACACTTACCTGTTCCACGGTGCAGCGATGCGGCCGAACGGGGTGTCGCTCCTCTCCCCCTCTTCTCTGCCAGCACCTCCAAGCTTTCGGCTTCACGGCTGGAGACGCATGGCGCGTCGTGACGAGTCGTGCTGCGCTCCGGGAGTGGACAGGCGATCTCCTGGGACCTGTCACGTGTCCCAGGAGATCGCCTAGAGGGAGGGGCTGCCCAAGGGGAAAGGAGGAGTCGCCTTGGCGGTCCCTGGGCTTAAGGAGGAAGTGGGACAGGAAGTCCCCCTCCTAATGAAGCCCCCACTCCCCCCCAAAAAAATGACATGTCAAATGTGGCATGTAAGGGGGCGAGGAGTGCTTAAAGTGGAAGTTCCATTTTTGGGTGGAACTCCGCTTTAACAATAGTGGTGGAATCCTTTAATGTATGGAAATCTCAATAGGCTTCAATATTACGTCAATACCGGTCTCTGATACGCAACTTCACATATAATACACATCAAACTTAAAATAAGACATACTGTATAAAATGAAACTTAGCAGGGATGGTGGAAACCCCTCCTATAGATATTGGCTATAAAAAAGTCTTCATCAGTTTAGGCCAATATGTATTCTGCTACATATTTTTGGTTAAAAAAAAATCGCAATAAGCATATATTGATTGCTTTGTGTAAAAGTTATAGCATTTACAAAATATGGAATAGATTTATGACATTTTTAATCAGATTTTCTGATAAATTAAATTTTAGTTATCATTATATAAAAAAGTGAAAGTGGGGGCCTTTTGGTGGGCGTGATTTTTTTTGTTGGGGGGGTGACAGTATTTAATTCTTGGGCCCAGGCAGCACAATCTCTTGATCTGGCCCTGACTAGGCGCAACAACCTACTCTCATTATCTGATTCACATTGTGGGAACACAATTAGGTTGTATACAGCCAGCCATCACAAGACAAGCCATATATCGATACCTACAATGTAGTGAAGGGATATCCTACACATTTTTTTGTAGTGCCTTTATGATGCAGTGAAATAATTAACCTCTGGGAACAAAGGGAAACAAATTAGATTGAAAATGAAATGTTCAGAACTGATAAAAATTAAATACGTTTTTTTTTTTTAGTCAAGTAAATGTGAAATGTTTGCATAAAGTGCAGTTGTGGATTCTTTTCACTTTTTTTCATTTCTATTTACACCTAGCTGCTTATAGATTTTTAGAATCCTGCTATTTACAGAGCTCTGCAGATGAAGATGAAACGTTTATATACAAATTAGTTATTCTGAATAGCATTTTATTCCCATTCCCCTCCCCCTCTAAAAAACTCCAGCTGTTCAAGGTTCCAGTCAAACAGAGCAAACTTGAAAGCAGTTGTTCTCTCTTTAAATAACTTTTAGTGTCCTAGAATCCTGTGTCAGGTAATATATGTATAATTTTTTTTTAAATGTATGTGCTTCCACATCTTAGTGCCTTTTTTTGCAAATGTCTTTATTTGTTGTGCACGCTTTCAGCAGCGCCTATGATCACACTGTCGTTGGACAGTGCAAATCACAGACAAAAGGTACAGAGCCAGAAAAGTGTCTTTGCCCCATGGGATCAGTTTGACCAATCAATCAGGACATCAGGGTTGATAAATTTCAAATATATACTGTATACCACACTTTGTAGATTTGACTTTATAACTTTCACAAGAACAAAATAATATACATTTATTTGTTAATTTTTTTGGTGTTTTCTTACCAAATTAATGTAGCAAAATAAATTTTGGTCTTCATTTATCAAGAAAGATTATTTATTTAATATGTTTTAGAACAAAGTGAAGCATTTTTTTTTTTAAATATTCAGCTTTCTTTTTAGTTTATATACTGGTAATATAAAAACAGTGGTTAATGAATATCGCCAAAAGAAAGTTCCATCAGTCTCAAAAAAAAATAAAAATAATATACCGGTACATTTGAGTACAGTGTACAGTGTTGAATGACCTCGGTCAATCTGCACTGAAAACAGAAAAATTACCTGAAAAGCAAAGGGATGCTGGTATTGAGGTGGTTAGACAATGCATATTGGTTTTGTACATTTTTTTCTTTTTTTATACATACATATTTTTCAGGTCAAGTAAATATGTACTATTAAATATAAATAATATGTTTTCTTTTATTCAGCAAAAAAAATGGATATCCCCCACTCACTGAAACTGTGCTTTTTATCTTTCTCTAACTTTAAATAACCCATGGTATTCTGGAAATTTTTTGTATGTATAAATCATTTTTATGTATATGATTGTCTCACATCGCACACATGTCGCTTACAGCACTGTTGCATTTTCACATTTATATTAAATGTAACAATCTGCAATGTGCCCTATATTTGCTTTGATCAATTAAGAGATAAGTGACCCAAAGAGTGTATTGCTTTCCAGTTTCTTTTCTCAGCTTTTCAGTGTCCCATTTACCTTTTCAATTAGAAAGTATAAACAGAGACCAGATCAAAACATTATCGCAGACTAATAATTATAGACAGAATGGTACACGTTTCAATTTGCTAATTGTCAGTGATTTATAGCTCTATATATTAAGTATAGGGAACAACAGCCACCAACAATGCCATTGCAGGGCCAAAACTGGCAACTTGTCAGTAAATTACTTGTGACTTAGTGATTCCTTTCAAATTAACAGACCTGTTCCTGGCACATTTCTAATGATTTATTGCTATAATAACACACATTAGAAAATTGAAGCAACATACTCTTGTGATATAACCATCAGTTACTAGCTTTGTTATAAATGTTTATATCCCTGATCTCAGTCAGGTTTGTCAATCCAAAACAACCTTCTCTACTGACAAGATGTGGAAGATTTACTAACAGAGCATATTTTACTGACAATATGACATTTTAAATAAACTAAGACAATCAATATTCATACAACATGCAATATAACCCACAACAAGTAAACTGCTTTATTTTGCATTTAAAACACAATTCAAGTTTAAAAAAGACTCCCACTGCACCTATTTTTAAAAATTCCCTTTACACATACAGCAATATTCTGGCTGTTCACTTAATGTTCGCGACGGTATGCATCAGCAGAATAAAGTGTTTTATTTAGAGCAGAGGAATACAGCCATGAACATGTCAATGCGTTTCAACCATTCTGCCCTTACTCATGATTTCGTCTTCTTTTCTCCCTGATGTGGGTAGTCAATACTGCAGAAAGCAAGGCTGATATCAGTGTCATTCTTTTCAGTGATATACTGTGAGCCCAGGCCAGATTTGGTTGATTGACAATGGCCTTTTTTTAACCCAGAAAAGAAGGGGGAGGGGAAATGGGGCAGGGCTGGACAGAAGGTAATTATTGCAGCAAAAGCTTTTTTTTTTACTTTATACCTGATAGTCAATCAATTTTTAAGTAATTTTATAAGGTCTTTAAAAGGTTAGAAAGTAAATGTAACAAAAAAGAGAGCATGAGTGAATGATTAATGACAGAACTTGGGAGAAAAAAAAGAACACAAGGGAGAAAAGAGAGTAAAAGGGGAGATAAAGAGATGGAAAAAAAATGAGCAAGGACATTTGCAACATTTGAGAGAGAAAGCATGAAGGACAGAGGACTTGAGTGATACAGGAAGTGAGAGAGGATATGAGTGATACAGGCAGTGATAGAGAGCATATGAGTGATACAGGGATTGGGAGAGAGAATATGAGTGATACAGGGAGTAAGAGAGTGGTCATAAGTAGAGTTGAGCGGACACCTGGCTGTTCGGGTTCGGCGGGTTCGGCCGAACTTCGGAAAAAAGGGTTCGGGACCGAACTTGACCCGAACTTGACCCCGAACTCCGAACCCCATTGAAGTCAATGGGACCCAGACTTTTGAACACTAAAATGGCTGTAAAATGGTCATGGAAAGGGTTAGAGGGCTGCAAATGGCAACAAAATGTTGTAAAGAGCATGGCAAGTGATCTGCAAACACGTGTGGATAGGGAAATAACTTAAAATAACATAAAAAAATAAAACAATAAAAATAAAATGCTGGAGGCCCCCTTCTCAGCAGAAGAGGTACAGGAAGTCATTAAGAACCTCAGAAACTCAACGGCACGATGCCGCACATATGGTGGGACTACCCCAGAATACGCACTTTATGGAAAAAATTATTAACTTTCATCAGGAGACTGGGTGGGAGACAATGTGAGGGAACCAGAGGCACTGTCAGCAGCAACCCAATCTACTATCCCTGTACTTGTCCTGGCCTCAACATTCGTACAGCCTCATTAGGCGCGCCAAAACACTGCTGCAGGCTCTGTCACCTACTCGCACCTGAGGAAGGTGTTTCACTAGTGCGTGTAGCTGGCACAGATCGACCACATCCTCTCCCTGCAACAGGAGCGCCACCAGCAGCACCTCATATTTTCAAAATTTATGATCTCGCCCTAAATGGGTGTTTTTGTATATAGCAGAATACACTTACAGTGTCTAAAGCGTTTATAAAAACGCAGAAAATGCTATTGGGAAGAAAAAAACACTGCAAAATTACATTTTTTTGCAATGTTTTTCCAATATCAGAATAAACGGATAGTGTCTAAAGCGTTTATGAAAACGCAGAAAATTGCTATTGGGAAAAAAAAAACACAAAATTCAAATTTTTTGCAATGTTTTTCCAATATCAGACGACAGTAATGAAAAGCGTTTATGAAAAAAAAAAAAACGGCAGAAAATGCGATTGGGAAGAAAAAAAAAAACCAGCAAAATTAAATTTTTTTGCAAGTTTTTCCAATATCAGAATACACGGACAGTATGTAAAGCGTTTATGAAAACGCAGAAAATGCTATTGGGGAAGAAAAAAACACTGCAAAATTAAATTTTTTTGCAAATGTTTTTCCAATATCAGATTAAACGACAGTATGTAAAGCGTTTATGAAAACGCAGAAAATGCTATTGGGGATAAAAAAAACACTACAAAATTAATTTTTTTGCAATGTTTTTTCCAATATCAGAATACACGGACAGTATGTAAAGTGTTTATGAAAACGCAGAAAATGCTATGGGGAAGAAAAAAAAACACTGCAAAATTTTATGTTTTTGCAATATCAGAATACACGAATAGTGTCTACAGCGTGTATGTATGAAAACGCAGAAAATGCTATTGGGAAAAAAAAAACACAGCAAAATTACATTTTTTTCAATGTTTTTTCAATATCAGAATACACGGTTATGTCTACAGCGTGTATGTATGAACACGCAGGAAAATGCTATTGGGGAAAAAAAAAACAAAAGCAAATTATTACAATTTTTATTTTGCAATGTTTTTCCAATAGCAGAATACACAGACTATGGTGTATCTCTTACTATATGCAGTGTTGGTCCTAATGGTGCACTGAGCTTGCAGTAAAACTTTTATATTTTGTCTGGCACTGGCCTCATGGCACTGTTAAAAGACTGGGCACTGCACCCCAGCCAGGGTACAATTGATTTAGGAATCTCTTCAATAATTATCTCTGCCTCTTTCTTTTGCTTAATAAAGAAACTCCCTACTCTAGCTAGCTAGATCACTCACTGATCTAACTAATTAGAAGGAAAATTCAAGGAATGTGGACTGACTGACTGACTTTATCACACTAACTCCTAAAATCCTCTCTCTCAGCAGCACAGGAACCTGTCTAAAGCAGAATGACGCTGTGTGCTGTGTGTCTGTACTATATATAGAGGCTGGGTCACATGCTGCACTGGCCAATCACAGCCATGCCATTAGTAGGCATGGCTGTGATGGCTTCTAAGGGCACACTAGTGAAACTAGCGTCGATTTGCTGCCCTGCAGCGGTTAAAAAGGCGCCAATACATCGCCGAACACCGGACCCGAACCCGAACTTACAGCCATTAGTTCGGGTTCGGGTCCGGTCCCGAACACCCAAAAGTCCAGTACAGACCCGAACTTTACAGTTCGGGTTTGCTCAACCCTAGTCATAAGTGATACAGGGAGTGAGAGAGAGGACACCAGTGATACAGGGATTGAAAGAGGACATTAGTGACACAGGAAGTGAGAGAGGGCACAAGTGATAGAGGGAGTGAGCGAGAGGTCTCAAGAGAGAAAAAGGTCATGATTGATACAGAGAGTGAGAGAGAGATGGCACAAGAAAGAATAAAGGCCTGATTGATACAGGGAGTGACAGAGGGCATGAACAATACAAAGACTGAGAGAGAGGGCATGCGCAATACAGGGAGTGAGAGCATGAGCAATACAGGGCATGAGAGAGAGGGCATGAGCAATACAGGGAATGAAAGACAGGGCATACGTAATATGGGGAATAAGATAGAGGGCACACAAGAGAATGAGGATATGAACAATACAAGGTGTGAGAGAAAGGACATGAGCAATACAGTGAGTGAAAGAGAGGGCATGAGTGATACAGGGAGTGAGAAAGAGGGCACATAGGAGAATGAGGGCATAAGTGACACAGGGAGTGAGAGAGAGGGCATTATACAAGGAGTAGAGAGAGCATGAGTGCTTAGAGATAGGGTACAAAGGATAGAGGGCATGACAGGGTGCAAGAGGGGGCATGAGCAAGTACAGGAGAGAAAGAAAAAAAAAGAGAGCATAAGAAAGAATGAGAGAGAGACAATGCAAAAAGAAAATGCAATTTATGGTAAAAAAAATGATGTTTAGAAATAAAAGAGTTAAAGATGACATAAACTCTTATTCATGGTAGCCTAACTAGAGCAATGCCAATGTGCAATAACAATTAAACTGAATGCAACTGAAAATTTTGATGCAAAAGCCACAGAAGACTCCAGAAATTGATCTGTTATAATTAGGGATCACATCAGGTGTTCGCCTGTTCGCCGGATAGCAAACAATTTGGGGTGGACGATCAGCATACCACCCTGATATCAGCCGCTACAGCTTGTTTTTTGTGCTATTTTAGAGTGGCGCCCTGATGCGCCATGCAAATGTGAGTACCCTGCAAGGGATCTTTTACTGTGTTGATAATAAAAGTTTTAATATACTACACTATGAAGTCCTCTTTTCTCTATTAGTATTACTGAGGCACAAAAAGGGACTCCATTACCATATTGAATCACAGAGTGAGGCCACCACAGGAATCCGGATTTACCACTGAACCATTTACAAGTTCCAATGCGTGTATTGACCAATCCTAATCAGCAAGGTCACACGCTCTAAGGTGAGCAGCCATTACCTGGGGGGAACACCTGAGTGCACACGCAGCACCCTCATATTGGATTGATATCACAGCAACCACTGAATCTCATGGATTACGTTGGAACACTTTTGAACTTTTTATATTACAGCAACCACTGAATCGCATGAATCGCATGGATTACATTGGAGCACTTTTGAACTTTTTTGATTGCGCAACAAATTGTAGCACTTTTTTTCTCACATACCGTATTTTCCGGCGTATAAGACAACCGTTTACACTTAAAAAACTGGCCAAAAAGCAGGGGTCGTCTTATACGCCGGGTCAGCCCCTCGGATGCTGACTGGGTGTTCGATAATACTGTATGTAGCTTCAGCTACATACAGTATATACCGCTGAGCCCACATTCCGGTGAGCAATGTATTCAAATGAATACAGAGCCTGCTCAGATTGGAGTAACAACCTCTGCCAATCGGAGCAGGCTACTCTGTAGCCTGCTCGGATTGACTTTGAGAGTC
>CM053027.1:408995135-409453459 GCA_028564925.1 Lithobates sylvaticus
AGGGATGGAGAGATGTGGTCACGACGACCAACACCTGTAAGTAACCTTGCTGCAGCATTCTGAATCAACTGGAGCTTGTAGACGGTACAAGCAGGCAAACCCAGATACAGGGCATTACAGTAGTCCAGTTGACTGCTGATAATGGCATTGACCATCAGTTCCACATAGCAGTGCCCATCAGTGCCACCTATCAGTGTTCATCGATGCCGCCTATCAGTGTCACTCATCAGTGCCCATCAGTGCCCCCTATCAGTGCGGCCTCATCAGTGCTTCCTCATCAGTTGACTGCTGATAATGGCATTGACCATCAGTTCCACATAGCAGTGCCCATCAGTGCCACCTATCAGTGTTCATCAATGCCGCCTATCAGTGTCACTCATCAGTGCCCATCAGTGCCCCCTATCAGTGCGGCCTCATCAGTGCTTCCTCATCAGTGCCCAGCAGTGCAGCCTATCAGTACCCATCAATGAAAATACTGGGAGTGTGCTATAGGCCCCCTAACCTGAGGGAGGAAGGGGAGACAGATCTCCTATCACAATTTGGATTAGCAGCAAGGATGGGAAGTGTTATCATAATGGGGGATTTTAATTATCCAGACATAGACTGGGTGGAGGAAACCGCATATTCATCTAAGGCTCGCCAGTTTCTAAATGTCTTGCAGGACAATTTTATGGGTCATATGGTAGACGCACAAACTAGAAATAAAGCGTTACTGGATCTACTGATTACCAACAATACAGACCTGATGTGGACAGCGATCACAGGTCAATTGGCTTCCATATAAATCACACAAATAGGAAACATAAGGGGAATACAAAGACACTGAATTTCAAAAGAGCCAACTTCCCTAAACTATGAACCTTACTAGAAGGCATAAATTGGGATAAAATCTTAGGAACAAAGAACGCGGAGGAGAGATGGGTTTGCTTTAAGAGCATATTAAATAAGGGCATTAGCCAATGCATCCCATTGGGTAATAAATTTAAACGAGCAAACAAAAGTCCTGGATGGCTTAACTCCAATGTAAAAATGCATATAAAAGCAAAGGAGAAGGCCTTCAAAAAATAGAAAGTTGAGGGATCATCATCAGCATTCAGACTTTATAAAGAATGCAACAAGAAATGTAAGGGTGCAATAAGGACAGCTACAGTACATGCCGCCGATATTGTGTCAACCTTGCCACTGTTAGTGGTGAAATTGACACCCGCGAGCTCCGTCGCGGGAGCCAGAGCTGGGCTGTGTCCCTCCTCCCGCTCGCTGCCCCAATATATTCCTATGGATATGCTGCATCTCGTGGGGGCAGCGAGCGCGAGAAGCACAGCCTCGCAGCTGTGATTTCCAGTGCGATCCTCTCGCTCTGGAAACACAATATTGGTAACAGGTACTGTAGGATAGAACATGAAAGACACATAGCGGAGGAGAGCAAAAAAAATCCCAAGAAATTCCTTAACCACTTCAGCCCCGGAAGAATTTACCCCTTCCTGAGCAGAGGACTTTTTGCGATTCGGCACAGCGTCGCTTTAACTGACAATTGCACGGTCGTGCGACATGCCTCCCAAACAAAATTGACTTCCTTTTTTTCCCACAAGTAGAGCTTTCTTTTGGTGGTATTTGATCACCCCTGCGGTTTTTATTTTTTGCGCTATAAACAAAAAAACAGTGACAATTTAAAAAAAAAAAATGCATTATTTTTTACATTTTGCTATAATAAATAGCCCCCAAAAATATATAAAAAAAAAACAATTTTTTTCCTCAGTTTAGGCCGATACGTATTCTTTACATATTTTTGGTAAAAAAAATCACATTAAGCGATTATTGATTGGTTTGCGCAAAAGTTATAGCGTTTACAAAATAGAAAACAGAAACCCCCAAAGGGAATGGGACTTTAAGGGCAACTGTGTATAATAGTAAAAAATATGTTTTATTCAAAATACATATGTAAATACATAAATAATTCCAACTTTTCCATCAAAAAGTATAAAAACAAAGATGATGATAATGGTAGATTCTCATATAAATCCAGACGGTCCAACGCATTTTGGGATCAGTTGTATCTCTTCGTCAGGGGATTTTTGTCAGGGAGAGAGTCATGCTGTATAATCAAGTAAACATTGATGAGTAACACAAACAAATTCACATGATCTTGGCTGACAATTGAAAACCAAAACATATAGCGTGGCAGATAGTGAGAAAATTTACAATGTAGCATGTAAAAACATACCCATAACATACAAAATAGGCATTGACTGTCAGACCAATGGCGAAGCAGAAGACCGTGACCGGAAACAATTGCCAGGGCAATATCCCCACTCATTAACACGATTCCTCCAAAAGCGCAGTATAGCACTATAAAGGGGAGTATTGGTATTTTAGAACAATAAAAACTAATGCATATATGGCAATTGTATATGCCATAAATACAGAAAAAAAAACAAAAAAAAAACACATAAAGCATAAATTATTCCCACCTCAGCTTCAGCAGTCGCTCAGAAGGAGATGGGAGAGACAGTTGTAGAAGACCAAACTTAAACAGGAGGGAAAGGCACATAAGAGTACCAATACCCAAAGTGTTCTGAAAGGGGAAAATAGCAGAAAAATATTTTCAAAAAATATAAAGAGACCTATAAAATTAGTCCAAAAAGTAAAAAAGAGTGGCGTGTCGGACACAGTAGCCAAGCCACTTGTGCCAACAGACCAACAGTTAGAAAAAGATTTGAAGATTATAGTCTTACCTTAAAAAGTAAAGGGTCTCAAAGCAGCGAGATACATATCCAGCTCCATCATCCAAGCAGTGACAAGACAAACATATCAAGTTCCAGTGTATAAATGCGCCAAAATTGACGCATGACGTTATCACGCACAAATTGCGCACCAACACGTGCACGTAAGTGCGCATGCGCGGAACGTGTCGCGAAAATTTGCCGTATCGTCCATAATGGCGCACAGTTGTGTGCATTTGATATGCGCTAGATAGAACATGCATCCAGCAATGGCGCATAGTTGTGCGCACATGCCGGGTAGCCAGAGGGAGACGCCTGACCAACAAACAGGCGCCATTACCATCTCAGCGCCCATGAAGGCGCATGTGCAGGACTGTCAAAATAAATAAATAAATAATTTATTTTAAATTTGTTTTTTTGGGTATTAGTATAGGAGTAATATTATGTAGTGGGTCTCAGATGGACCCGGGAGGAAACTGGGCAAAAAAAAGGGGTGCGAGAATAATGCAAAAAGGATCCCCACAAAAGAAGAAATTGGGGGGTCCATAACAGCAGTATCCCGCAAACATATGCCCACCGATGCAACAAAGCGAGCCGAAAAATGATCGCAAACCCCGGGCGCCATCCAAACAGGATGCAGCCACAAGGTCAACGGTCATATGCGGATCGCTAACTAGGCCGCCCAAAACCCGGGAGGCCTGTGTGCGCCGGGTGGGACTTGGGGGGGCAAAGGCCTCCGCCAAAAAGACCGGCCATGGTCATCATCGCCCAAGGTCCACAGGCAGTACTAAAAACAGTCATAGACAATCAAAAGTAAGCTTAAACTTAAAAACCCCCAATAAATGTTCAAGAGCAATATAGGGGAGGGAGGACATGGCAAGACACGTTATTATAACAGGACATAACATAGGCCTTTTTTACACTAGACAGCATTACAACGATTACAAAAAATACAAAGATTTCTCCAGGTTATTGTGGCGTCCTGTCCTATTGATGAGGGTGTAGAACCGTAATCATAATTCTTTTTCACACACACCAGAGGAAAATCCCTCCAAAAAGGGCCTGACACTGAGTTGCTCATTGAGTCCGGGGGGTGATGTGGCCCCAAGGTCCGCTATACACCGTGCTTCCCACTGGAGGAGGTCCTTGTTCCAATACCCACCCCTTGGACTCGGATGAACCCTGTCAAGGATCAAGAATCTGATCCCCGGAAACCTGCTTTGGTGCTTGTCAATGACATGACAGGGAAGATCAGGATTGGCCGTCATCATGGAGGTGACGTGTCTAGATGCTCTTTGATGAAATTTCTGTTTAGTTTTGCCAACATAAAACTGTTGGCAAGAACATGTCAGGAGGTGCACCACCCCCTCCATCTTGCAGTTGAAAAAATGATGTGCCTTGTAGGGTCGTCCATTGGGAAGGGATATGTTTTGCCTAATTTCCATATATTGACAGATGGGACAACCTCCACATCTGAATGTCCCAAACCTTTTGAAGGGGTCCCTGCGAAATTCACCCACATATTCACTCTGGACCAATTGGTCCATGAGTGAGGAGGACAGACGATATGTAATTGCCGGTTTCAACGAAATATGTGGGCACAACGCAGGGTCCGAGCGTAAGAGATGCCAAAATTTCCCAATGATGGTAGCAACTGTCTTGTGTTGATTGTTATACCTAGTAATCACTCTGACAGGCTGTATACTGCGTTGTTTGTCCTTTTTGTTAAATAACAATTGATGTCTCGTATGTCCATTGGCCCGTTTGAAAGCCCTCTTGAGGGAGGTATGTGAGTAACCTCTCTTCAGGAGTCTATCTCATAGGGCACCTGCTTCTCGTAGAAAGGAGTCTTGGTCAGAGCAATTCCACTTAAGCCGAAGATACTGGCTGTACAGAATAGAGCGTAAAAGTGGTTGAGGGTGCGAGCTGGAGGAGTGTAGGATCGTATTACCCACCATGGGCTTACGGTAAAGCCCACTACATAGGCTACAGTCCACATTTTTGGATATGGTCACATCCAAAAATGTAATGCTAGTTTGGCTGTATGTAACAGTAAACTTTAAATTAAAGTCATTTTTATTTATTGCCAACATGAACTCCTCTAACTCA
The DNA here is from genome assembly GCA_028564925.1 of Lithobates sylvaticus. NCBI lineage: Eukaryota > Metazoa > Chordata > Amphibia > Anura > Ranidae > Lithobates > Lithobates sylvaticus. Next base: position 408,999,965 of record CM053027.1, read on the forward strand.
CAAACAGAGCCCTCCCAAAACAATAAAATATCGTCAATGTAGCGGGACCAGGCTGCTACATGACAAGTAAGGTGCCTGAGGGATGGGTCAGCCAACAATGACTGCTCCCACTCCCCCAGGTACTGGTTGGTGTACAATGGGGCACATTATTTTATTAATATTTTTTTTTTTTTACTAGTAATGGCGACGACCATCGATATTTTTATCATGATTGCGACATTATGGCGGACACATCAGACATTTTTGACTAATTTTTGGGACCATTGTCATTTATACAGCAATCAGTGCTATACAAATGCACTGATTCCTGTGTAAATTACACTTGCAGGGAAGGGGTTAACCACTAGGGGGCAGTGTAGGGGTTAAGTGTGTCCTGGGGAGTGTTTATAACTGTGGGGGGCGTGGCTACATGTGACACGTCACTGATCTCTGCTCCCGATCACAGGGAGCAGAGATCAGTGACACTGTCACTAGGCAGAACGGGGAGATGCTTGTTTACATTAGCGATCGATTTACATTGGCGAACGAGTCCGCGGGACCCGCAACCCGACTCGGGGAGCTTGCCGCGGGCGTGCGAGCGCGCCCGCAGGCGGCCTCTTAATGGGCAACGTACAGGTACATGATTCTGCCTGTACGTGCCCTTCTGCCGCAGTATATCTGCTTGAGGCGGTCGGCAAGCTGTTAAGTATGTAAACAGTAAAAAAGGGAGGACAGACCATATTGGCCCCATAAAGAATGAGGAAGGACATCAGGTTACAAAGGATGGCGAAAGTATTGAATTTATTCTTCTTCTCAGTCTTCACGAGGGAATCGGGGGGCTTCAGTAACCAAAACTGCAGTGTTTATCCTCATGACACATGAAGCACCTCCATGGTTAACAGGAGGACAGAATTAAAATCAGAAAATAAATAAACCGCACTAGACAAATAAAAAATTTAAAATATCAAACTAAATATCTAAAAAATGGCTTCTGCTTAAAGTGGGATACACACACAAATAATATATAAAAACTATAAAGCTGCGCCAAATAAATAAACTTAAACTAAAATCCTGTACTACAATATAAGGCCAAAAGGAAGCACATATAATTGGAAAATTATGAGAAAAAAATTACAGAATCACATAAGTCCATATGTTGATACCATCTACAGATACCAGCTTAGAATTAAACAGTCACTTATAAGGAGATAAAAATAGACATATTTTCGGGAAACAGTGAAGAAATCCAAACGCAGCTGGAAAAGTGCACCATGGTGACTTCACTTAAAGAAGTAATGGTGAAGAGAGGTACCCGACCACCAAATGGGTTTTGTGCTTACCAGATGGTGAAGAAGCAAATTAGGCATAAATGATGTCTTTCAGCAGCCTCAGATGCCTGGATCTCGCAGCCCCCTGGATAGGTATCTTACACTCGACCAATAAGGTAGTCACCAGTCTCCACACACCTCCACAAGTTCACTCCAGTGGTGCTCAAATAGAAAAAAAGCCGCCCAATAGCGTAACTCTTTGTGTAGCCAATCTCCAGTTTCATGCAGCGTGATGACCTCTCTATCCTCTCACCTTGTATAAGGCAGGTTACAGCCTTAGTAATGAGATCTCCCAGCTGTCCCACTCCACGTCCCTCTCTGGATTAGCCCCACACTGATCCTTATCTCCTCTGCTGCAGTGACCTCCTGGTCATACAAAAAACAGGTTGTCACTGCAGCAGAGGAGATAAGGATCAGTGTGGGGCTAATCCAACATGTTCCCTGAAGATAAGTGGCCCTATAAAACAAAATAGTTGTTTTGTACCCTGGTACCCATTGTCCAAGCATCTTCATTTAAAGCGGAGGGCCAACCGAAATTTTTTTTTTTTTTAATAAGCACACTTACCTGTCCAAGTGCCCGCGATGTCGGCTGCCCGAGGCCGATCCGTCCTTCAAACCGGTCCCAGCGCAGCCATTCAAACTAATGGAAACAGACAGTGGAGCCTTGCAGCTTCACTGCCCGTTTCCTACTGCGCATTCACAAGTCGCGCAGCGCTTTGTGAATGGCCGGCTGTGTTCTGGGACACACACAGTTCCTAGAACACAGCGCGCCCCATTCCCCAGAAGACAACGCGAGGAGGAGTAGAATGACGATCACGCGGTGTAGGAAGTGGCAGATTAGGACGATCTGCCTAGCTACAGCCATTTCTGGTAAGTAAAAACATATTTTTTTTTCCATATTTTTAGGAGCATTTTTATGAAATTATTTTTTTTAGGGTGGACCTCTGCTTTGAGCGTAGTTAAAGCGGAGTTCCACCCAAAAGTGAAACTTCCACTTTAAGCACTCCTCGCCCCCTAACATGCCACATTTGGCATGTATTTTTTTTTGGGGGGAGTGGGTTCCTAGTTTTGAGTGGGACTTCCTGTCCTACTTTCTGCTTTCGACTTTGGGCCACCTAGGTGACTCCTCCTCTCCCCCTAGCTGGCCCCTCCCTCTCAGGAGTCTTCTGGGACACGTCACAGGTCCCAGAAGATTGCCTGTCCACTCGGAGAGCACAGTGCGACTTGCGCATGTGCAGTGCGCGCCCGGCTGTGTAGCCGCAAGCTGTCATGGCCGGGTACCCACAGTTTCAAAGCCTGCGCTGTGGAGAGGAGGGGAGAAGAGCGAGGCTCCGTGCAGACACATCACTGGACCGTGGGACAGGTGAGTGACTGTTTATTAAAAGTCAGCAGCTACACTTTTTGTAGCTGCTGCCTTTAATAAACGAAAAAAAAGCCAGGAACTCCGTTTTAATGAGATGATGATGTGCTGACTGTTCTTTTCAACTTCCTTGCGTTTGAGTCAGTATTCTTTGGAAAGTGAATTTTTACTTTGTTTCACCTCATTATGTAAGATAAAAGAATATTCACCTTGCAAAGTGAAAATTCACTTACAAAGTGAACATGCTCTACTATTTTATTAAAGCGGAGTTCCACCCTAAAGTGGAACTTCCGCTTATCGGATTCCTCCCCCCCTCCGGTGCCACAATTGGCACCTTTCAGGGGGGAGGGGGGCGCAGATACCTGTATAATACAGGTATCTGCACCCACTTCCGGGACTAGCATCCCCGCCCATATCCGAGGATGCCCTGTTGTGTCTTGGGAAACACAGTTCCCAGGACACAGCGGGGACCAATAGAGAAGCGCAACGCGACTCGCGCATGCGCAGTAGGGAACCGGGCAGTGAAGACGTTGCGTCTTCACTTCCTGATTCCCTGACAGAGGATGGCGGCGGGGCAGCGAGAGACGAGCGCTCGCTCGTCACATTCTGCCGACACCGCTGGAACCTGGAACAGGTAAGTGTCCATTTATTAAAAGTCAGCAGCTGCAGTATTTGTAGCTGCTGACTTTTAATATTTTTGGTGCGGGTGCAGCTCCGCTTTAAATCAGAGTCTTTATCTAGAAGGATCGCACCACAACTTGATTATCTTTTGTCTTTCTTTTGACAGAGGTTTGCTATTTGTATTTTAGGGCATGTTCAAACCAGTTATGTTGAGCTATGTTGATCTGTGAAGATCAATGCATGCTCAGTGCCAGGGCACACAAAAAAAAAAAAAACTATTGTTTTTTATTTGACCTGTTCACACCACAAGACTGCCTTGAGATGAGTTACAGTGCAGTGTGAAAAAAATGCAGACCTGCTGCATTTTCCACAGCGCACATCAGCTCACCTGAAGTCTGCATTGAAAGGAATGAATTATAATTTTTGTGACATTTCATTAACCACTTGACCACTTAAACCCCCTTAATAACCAGACCAATTTTCAGCTTTCAGTGCTCTCACAATTTGACACTGTACCCATATGAAATGTTCGTCCTTTTTTTCACACAAATAGAGATTTCTTTTGGTGGTATTTGATCACCTCTGGGTTTTTTTTTTTTTGTGCTATAAATAAAAAAAGATCGAAAATTGTTAAAAAATTAATTTTTCTTAATTTCTATTAACATTTTTTGCAAATAAGTGAGTTTTCTTCTAAAATTTGGCCAAAAATGGATACTGCTACATATCTTTGGTAAAGATAACCCAAATTAGTGCATATTATTTAGTCTGTGTGAAAGTTATAGGGTCTACAAGCTATGGTGCCAATCACTGAAAATGTATCAGTTTGATCACACCTGATGTACTGACAGCCTATCTCATTTCTTGAGACCCTAACAAGCCAGTAAAGTACAAATAACCCCCAAATGACCCCTTTTTGGAAAGTAGACATTCCAAGGTAGTTAGTACGAGGCACATTTAGTTTTTTGAAGTTGTATTTTTTCCCACAATTCTTTGCAAAATTAAGATTTTTTTTATTTTTATTTTTTTTCACACCAAATTGTCATTATAACAGGTTATTTCTCTCACATGGCATGTACATTCCACAGGTGTTCTAGGGTCATAAATTACGCATCCAATTTCTTTACAATCTATCACATTTTTAAGGCCCTTCGTATTTATAACACAGCATGTACATACCAAGAATTACACCCTAAAATACATTCTGCTGAGTAAAGGGTAAACAAAAGATTACCTGTGGTTTTAGTAGTGCAATTTTCCACAGGAGGAGAGCCCCGATCCAGGCAGCAGGCAGGGACGTGGTCAGCGACAGTAAATGGAATTGTCCAGGCAGCAGGCAGGAATATTGTCCATAGTCAGTACAGGCAGGGATACGGTCCATATACAGTCCAGGGTCAGTGCAAGTAGAGGCGTTGCCAGCAATCCAAAATATTGGTCCTGGTAGTAACCAGGAACACGGTCCAAGTAGCAGGCCAGAATGGGGACAGAGGTAGAGGCTTCTCCCACCCAATCTCTTTGAAGCCTCCGAGTCTCCAGACCCTAATCCGGGAATTAGAAAACGAAAAAAATTAGTTTTCTTCATCCAGAAAAACAATTCTGGAGCCCCTCGCATATGTGAGACCCCTGTGTTTCCACTAGCATAGCAGGGTAAAAGATCAATCCAAGAGGCAGGCAAAAATGTGGTCAAACAGTCCAGGGTCAGTTCCAGAGCAGGCAGAGGTAGGTACAGTTTAGCATTAGGCAGAAGCGTGGTTGTATAACAGGCCAGGGTCAGTTCCGGAGAAGGCAGAGGTATGTTTAGTGTTAGGCAGAAGCTTGGTTGTATAACAGGTCAGGGTCGGTTCCGGAGAAGGCAGAGATATGTACAGTTCAGTGCAGTGGCATAAGGGGTGTGGAGGAAATTGACAGGAAATGAGAATTACATTTAACATACTTCCCTAATAATGTAGAGAAGTATGGCAACAGCGGAAACATTCACCTATACAGAGGCCTGGTTGGGAGGGACAATAATACGTGGTGTCTCTTCTAATTCCTCCTCTGGAGCACACCCAGCATTTCTTCTGACGTCTGTGGCCTGTTCCACGGGGGGGGGATTTTGTCAGGAAAGTGGTGCTCGATAGTTGCTGGTGGGCTTTCAGGGTACAAAAGGGCGTAAATAACTTATTCTTGGTAGTGCAGATAGGATACGGGGTTCTCTGTAGATTTTTGGTAAATAACATAAGTGTTCTACATGGCCAAACTGAAAAAAATAAATGGACACTTTTTTATACCAGTGGCGGGATTTTCTTGTGGGAAGGGTTCAATTATCTGATCGTTGAAGTCCACTCCCCCCATAAACAAATTATAGTAATAAACACAAGCTGGTTTCTGGATTGGGCCGTTTCTTCTGGAGACTTCCACGTGGGTGTCATTATGGATTGTCGTGAGCATGTGGACATTTCGTCTGTCCATCCACTTGACAGCCAATAGCTCCTGGTTTCACAAAGATGCCGTCTCTCCTTATCGTAGCCTTTCATTGACGAATTTTTGCAGAAAGCCCTTTCTATTGGCTCTTACTGTACCACATGCTTGGGTGTCTCTTCGGTGAAGATTGCGGAAGAGGGGCAAGCTAGTATAAAATATATCCACATAAAGATGGTATCCCTTTCCAAGGAGTGGATAGACAAGCTCCCAGACCACTCTTCCGCTGGCTCCGAAGTACTTTGGGCATTCAGGGGGATGCAGTTGGGAGTCCTTCCCTTCGTACACCAGGAAGGCGTAGATGTACCCCATGGCTGTGTCACAAAGTTTGTACAGTTTAACCCCATATCGGGCCCTTTTGCTGGGGATAAACTATTTGATGCCCAGCCTGCCTGAGAATTTTACAAGGGACTCATCAACGGAAATATTCTGTTCGGGGTTATATAACTGGGGAAATTTTTCAGAGAAATAATTTAGGAGTGGCCGAATTTTAAATAGTTTGTCAAAAGCTGGGTCATTTCGGGGAGGGCACTGGGTGTTGTCATTGTAGTAGAGGAACCGCATAATCATTAGGTATCTTGATCTTGGCATAAGGGATGAGAAGAGTGGCATGTGGTGGATGGGTTTGGTAGACCAATAGGAGTGCAATTGTTTTTTTTTGTGAGTCCCATAGTAAAAGTTAGGCCTAAGAAAATGTTGAATTCCTCTACGGTTAGTTCTCCCCACTCAAAGGGATGGGCGTAACTAGAACCAGGGTTGCTTACTATGTGCTGCTGTGCGTAGAGGTTGCACTGGGCCACAATGGACGATAGTAAGTCTTTGGTGAAAATCAAATGAAAGAAATCAAGCATGGCAAAATCATTGGTGTTCCCCTGGACACCTGGCTGGGCGGTGAAAGGGGGATATTTGCTGCTCCAGAACTAGGGGGAAGCCACAGGGGGTTTTGAAGGGCATAGGGAAGGCTGGCATGGCCCCTATTCCTTTGGGGCTGAGATGACACCCTACTGGTGCCTGGCCTTTGTTGTAGTGGCTCTGCTCTCGAGGTGGACAGCACTGCTCTTGAGGTCGGAAGGCACTGCTCGCGAGGTGGATGGCCCTGCGCTGCTGGTAGTAGGCTGCCGCTCCACGCCAGAATGCCTTCTTTTCCCGGTCACACATTCCTCTTCTGATTCTGTATCAGACCTGCTGATTGTAATGGGTTCATAGGCAGAATCCGAATCGGACTGAGACTCAGAGAGCTCTCATCGGTCATGCTTAGACGCTGGTAGGCCTCCTCACTAGTAAAATATGTTTTTGCCATACTGATGGCTGGTGAGGCTGCACTGCAGAGCACTGTGGTGGCACTGGTGGGCACAGGCACTGGTGGGCACAGGCGGCACTGATGTGGCACTGCAGTGGCGCAAGTGGCACTGATGGGCACAGGTGGCTCTGATGTGGCACTGGTGTGCACTGTAGTGGCACTGGTGTAGCTCTGGTTGCACTGGTGTGGCTCTGGTGGCACTGATTAGCACACAGGCAGCACTGGTGGGCACAGGTGACACTGGTGGGCACAGGCGATACTGGTGGCACTGGTGGACACAGGCGGCACTGATGTGGCACTGCAGTGGCTCAGATGAGCAGCGATGGGCACAGGTGGCACTGATGGGCACAGGTGGCACTTGTGTGTACTGTAGTGGCACTGGTGTGGCACAGAGCTGGCACTGGTGGCACAGGTGGTACAGATGACAGATGGCACTGTTGTGGCACTATTGGACACTGCTGGGCACTGCTAGATAAAATTAAACTCACAGTATAGCACACAATTGCTCTCCACTGCATCAGTGTGAGGAGAGGAGAGCGATGAACTTGTGATGTACGCCCTCCCAGAGTTAACAAACTGCCCTGTAGCAATCATTCGGCTATGGGCCGGTTACTAAGTAGTTAATGTAAAAAAGAAGAAGAAAAGGTAAACAGGGCCTTTCATTGCAACAATGCAACCATCACCTGTATACAACAGACACCAGTCTTCATGTTGAAATTGCCATTTTTTGCATGCAGACTGGTGTAAATGAGCCTTATCAAATGAGAAAGTGAAATGGAGTTTATTACATCTTTTTTTAAACTGACAACTTTATTTTGTTCTAACCACCACATAATCTCTCTTATCTTGTGACTACAGCCTGCTCTGATCAACAGGACTGGAAAGGTATAGATATGACCAGATTCCACCTGCTGATTGATATTGCAGCTACACAGCCAGTCCCTGTCCAGCCTGTCAATCAAAGTCACTATTTAGATGTGCTCAGGCCAAAACCTGTTGCATAAGCAATAGGTTAATTTCTTAGCCCAAGATTCCAGTCACTGTTAGTGCCTACAGTCCTGGTTATCAACTCTGGCTTGTATTTGACTACGCTTGTTAATGTTTTGCCCTGCTATTTGGCCTGTCCCTGCTTCTGAATCCGATTGTCTCATTTGTACCATGCACTGGTTTGACCCCTATTCAGTTGCCCATGCACAAATGTGCCTGCAGCCTGGAACACTCCAGTAAAGTTCATCACCCTTTGTAAGGTGTTCTGGTGAAGATTTGCTAGTGTGTACTTACACTCTGTGCCTTGACACATTTTTAGGGCTCACACCCTTGGCAATGTTCGTATAGCACAGAGGGTCAATTATCAACCATGTCACCAAGGAAGTTATTCTTCTGTGTCTTGCAATTTTTAACCTGACCTCTACCCCAGCTGGGTTTAACTTTTGGAATGCACCAGATGAGCTTCACTTCTTGGCCAGGGGCCAAAGAATGACTGAATATCCTAAAAATTTGTATCAAACAAAGTTGAGATTGTTGGGTGATTTTCGTGCTGTCATGGTAAGGCTATATTGTATACAGTTTTTTTTTTTTTTTAATTCAGTTTTTTCACACATGTTATACGTTCAAAACACAGGGGACAGAGAAGACAACATACCCACTCTCCTCTTGGCCTTGCAGAGCCAAAAATTAGAACTAACCTAGTTCAACTAATCAAAAAACTCAAAATGTCCCACCCCCCACCCCCCCAAAGCTCAAACATCAGCACCAGTCCAGGAGATATAGAGCACCAGTAAGTTACAATCAGAGTTTAGTTATGTCACTTGTCCATCTGGATTTGGGGTAGAATTTTCAGGATGATTGTGTATACATGTAGAGCAATCTATTCACATCAGTGTGAAAAATATATACCGTATATACTCGAATATAAGCCGAGATTTTCAGCCCAGTTTTTAGGGCTGAAAGTCCCCCCCTCGGCTTATATTCGAGTCACTGCCGTCTGCCTACATGAACAGCTTGTCATGCAGACAGACGGCAGTTTTAAAAAGCCGCGCCGCCTCCTCCCGCCCGTCTGTGATAGGCGGACACTAATTTTCCCAGCAGTGCAGTGTTCCGCCTATCACGGATGCCCTGTCATTCTCATCTCATGGACGAGGATGAGAGGGCGTCCGTGATAGGCGGAACACTGCGCACTGACTGCTGGGAAAACAGCGTTCCTCCTATCACGGACGAGGATGAGGAGGAGTCGCGGCTTTTTAATTTTGCAATGGCACCGTACACGCTGACAGAGCGGAGACAGTGCGGAGAACGGGGACAGAGCGGCGAGCGGGGACAGAGCGGAGAGCAGGGACCGGGGACCGAGGACCGAAGACCGGAGACCGGAGAGCGAGGACCGAAGACCGGAGAGCGGGGACCGGGGACCAGGTAGGCTGTAATGGGGACACGGGGGGTCTGTACAGGGGACAGGCAGCTGCAGATGGGCATTGCTGGCCCTCTTTTCCACTTACAGTAGCTGCTGCATTTTGTACCCTCGGCTTATACACGGGTCAATGCATGTTTCCCATTTTTTTGTGGTTAATTAGGGGTCTCGGCTTATACTCGGGACGGCCTATAGTCAAGTATATACGGTATCTAAATATATAACTCGCGCTGAGGAAAAACAAAATCAGACGTGAATGAAGCTGCTATACACAAAGTGCTACACACTTGAACATAATAAAAGAAATAATACAGCACTTGTCTATTAGATGTGAAATATCCCCTGCAACTTTACACTTTGGATGTGAAGCACCTATTTAGTTGTTTATTATTTCCACGGTTCACATGGACTTTTGTTACATATTATATATCATTGTTTATTTGTTTTCACTTATATGGACACATGTTTGTTAAGCGCTGTATTATTTCTTTTATTATTCACATCAGTGGCAAGAATTCATAGTGTCTCCTATGCCATAAGACTATACAGTCCAACAGGTGAAAAGGGGTAAATTAGCCCACTGTTGCAGAAGAGTCCAACCATGGCTGCCAGACCTTGTAGATTTTTTTTTTACAGCCCCTGGAGGTATATGTGGCCTTGTAAAGATGGATTACAGAGTTTATCAGACTCTTCCAGTATGATATTGTAGAAGCATTTGGCTTCTTTCCAATGCATTAAGATGGCCTTCCTACCATAGAACAATCCTATATTGAGTAAGGTGCAATGAGCTAGAGAAGGAACAACCTTTTCCACCAAACCTATGAGACATAATCTTTGGAATACTGAGAACCTCTGACAAGCAGGAAGTTTTTGCAGACCAGAAGCTTCGGATCTGCGATCAGCATATTGTATACAGTTTACCACAACATTTCAGGCCAGGGGGCAGAAATGTAAATGCATACATACACAATTCTGCTGCTAAGAGTGATTTAATAAGGAGATTCATCAGTTTCACACTTTGTGCTTATCCTGAATATCTGCATGCACTTTCACCTGTGAAGAATGATGCAATTTAGGAAAGTAACGATCATGCAAAATTCACTTATTTGACTTAAATGATGTGTTCACATCTAAGTGTTTACAGTTTTGGGGGTAGTTTTTGGCCTTGTATTAAGAACAGTGTTGTTTTAGGGATTAATGTCGTTGCATACACATAGTTCTTCACAAATTCTACATTTCTGTCTGACAAGGGCTGTTGTTTTCTGTCTGGTTTCAGCAGAGATCATGAGCAGCTTTGACTTTGACATATCAAGTAAATAGTAAATCATGTGTATCCATTAAGCAAAGTAGTTTTTTCATTGCCAACTTAGGTTTCATTTATTATTTATGGATTTAATTCTGCTCATACGAAGGACGCATTAAGGAAGCATTTATTTATTATTAATGTAAAATAACACAACTGATAAGATAAACACATTTTACTTGCTTTTTAGCAACCTCCATCATATCATAAACAGCCAAACCTGTTTGTCAATTACATTATAAGCTTAAAAACAAGGTATAAATTATACATTATATTATTTCATTATTAGAAATGTTTATGGTTACAGCCGGGCTCAAAATTTCAAGTCCTAAGCTACTAGCCAGGCCTAAAGGGTTACTCGCCACCTGTTGCCCCACCCAACCCCAACCATGCGCCGCCCTAATCCCGCCCCTAAACAGGCCCTCATAAATTATCTCATGAAATTACACTTAAATGTTTTATGCAGAATTAAGTTACAAAAATAAATATTAACAACAACTTTATCAGAGCACCTCAGCACAGCCTCCCCAGTGCCCATCAATACAGCATGACCAGTGCCCGTCAGTACAGTCTCACCTGTGCCCATCAATACAGTCTCACCTGTGTCCCTCAGTACAGTCTCACCTGTGCCCGTCGATACAGCTTCACCTGTGCAGAGAAAGAGTCTAGCTGGCCAATCGTCAGAGAGCGGGCATAGCCTGCTGTAACAGCTTTCATTTGAATTGCTGGGTTCCCGTCTCTGCTTACCGTCAATACAGCCCCACCGCCCGCCGCCGCTCACATCACACAGTTTCTGCAACGAATCCGATCGCCACGTGAAGGAGCGACGTACGGGTACGTTGCTTTGTGCACCCGACATATATCATGTGAGCTGCTTGACAAGTGGTTAAAGGTGGGGCCTCCACACCTGGGGCCTCCCGGTATTTGACCTGTGTTCTGTCTATCAAATGCGCCGAGCGAAGAGGCGGGACTGTTTGACATGAGTGGCAAGGAGGCGGGGCTGTATGTGACAGTGAGCAGCGTCTTCCCCTGGCTGGGAGAACGGCTCCCATTCAACACCGCCTGCCGGCGGTGCTTGCTCCCCTCCTCTGAGTCAGCCCACACTCGCCAGCCAAAATGTGAGTAGGCAAATGGAAAATTTGAGAGCTGGTTACAGTATTAACTGAATTAATACTCCCTATATGATCATTTCTGTGGCATTCTCCTTGATAATTTTATCATACCAGAGAACAAACTTGGTGAGTGGCAATAGCATGAGATGAACACAAGACGAACTCCTTGCCAATTGTCAAAAGATAAATATTCAGTGCTGTGATAGTTTGACTGATAATGACTTGATCACGCAACACTATACCCAAATATATGTTATATCTTTTTGTAAGGCAGATAGAGCTTTGTTTTGATGGATTTATCAATTACAAGGAGTTTATAGTAAGGAAAGATAGCAAACATTTACGAATTGCTTAGATTTGCTTAGATTTTTTTTTCAATTTGCACACTTAAAAAAAAATGATCCCACAACCATTGGTGGACAGTTGCACTTTAAACCCCACCTTTAACCACTTGCCAACCAGCTCACGCCGATATACATCGGTAGAATGGCACAGGTGCGCAAAGTGACGTACCCGTACGCCGCTCGTTCATGAGGCGATCGGATTTGTTGCAGAACCGATCAGCCAATGATTTCTGGCCTGAACCTGCTGCTCAGTTCTGACCAATGAAATGCCTCCTCTGCCTGTGAATTGTAAACACAGGCAAAGGAAGTGATGTCACCTCCCGTCCTGGAATTCTTTTTGGTTCCAGAGCGCAGTGAGAGGACATCTAAAAGTGAGTTGCACCAACACTACATGGACACAGTACATGTAGGCACACATTTCACCCCCTGATCGCCCCCCAATTAACCCCTTCACTCCCTGTCACTGTGTCATCAATTGCAGTTTTCAGATTTTTCACTCTTCACTGCATTGGTGTCACTTGTCACTTGCAGTTAGTAGTAGGCCCAGGTAGCTTTAGAATACTCCAATAACCCCCTAATAAAGGTTTAACCCCTTGATCACCCCCAAGTTAACCCTCTCCCCCCCCCCCTGTCACCAGTGTCAATAGTAGATCTATTTTCTGATCACCGTATTAGTGTCACAGGTGACGCTAGTTAGCCAGTTAGTTTCACCGTTAGGTTTTTATAGCATCAGGGTACCTCCATATATTACCTAATAAAGGTTTTAACCCCCTGATTGCCCCCTAGTTAACCATTTCACCCCCTGTCACCAGTGATCACCGTATTAGTGTCATGGGTGACGCTGGTTAGTTTGTTCGTTTTTTATAGCAGAGGTGATCAAATGCCACCAAAAGAAAAGCTCTATTTGTGGGAAAGAAAGGATGCAAATTTTGTTTGGGTACAGCATTGCATGGCCAAAATAAAACAATGGCATGGGGGTCCCCCAACCTGGCAGGCTGCAGGAAAAGGGGGGGATGAGAGAGTCCCCCCCCTGAACCGTACCAGGCCACATGCCCTCAAAATGGGGAGGGTGCTTTGGGGTAGCACCTTGCCCAGTGGTTGTGGGGGTCTGCAAGCAGGGGGCTTATCAGAATCTGGAAGCCCCCTTTAACAAGGGGACCCCCAGATCCCGGCCTCCCCCCCTGTGTGAAATGGTAACAGGGTGCAAATGTACCCCTACCATTTCACAAAAAATGTGTCAAAATGATACAAAAGAAAAGACACAGCTTGGGACAAGTCCTTTATTAAAAAATAAAACAATAAAAATGTCCCACGAAGTCCATTCATCTTCTCTCGCTCCACAGACGGAACGAAAAAGAAAAAAAAAAAACAAAGCCGCGACCACCTGCCTCCATGGGATGCACCCGCCGTAAGACGCTTTGACAGTTCTTGTATAGCTAAGGGTGGGTCCACGCGGTGACATTTCCAGGTGACCCTGCCCCCTGATGGACGGACTTCCCCATAGCTTTCACATGGCTTTCCCGTTCTGTTTAGCCTAAGTACACCACCAGTATTAGGCCCCATACACATCAGGATACATTTGACAGTACAAAAAATTCCCGGCCAACATTCTGCCTGTGTTAATGTCGGTCTGTCCCACAGAAGCCAGCCACTCCGGCTGGCTTCTGTCAGACGTGCATCCTGGAAAACCAGAAGCCGACCGACTCCTAATCAGCACTCTCGGCCAATGGCAGAGTGCACTGATCTGAGTGTTCTGGTGGGGAAGCCTTCCCCATTCAGAACACAATAGCTCAGCGTGGGAGTTCCCTGGACTAACCTTGTATGGTTAGTACAGCGGCTCCCAATCAGAGCTGTCAATTTTTTTTTTATGCAACCCTTGAGGTTGCATAAAAAAAAAATGTAGTATGTACTTTAGAGATGTCAATTAAGAGGTCAAAGTCACCAAAGACTTTCAAATACAGCTCAGCTCTAATATTTAACTATATGTAACAAAATGTTTTTCATTCATATTTTCTTTTTTCAACTACCTTAAAGTGTTATTAAACTCTGGCTTAACTCTCCTGGCGGTAATCCTGAATGCACCTATATTATTTATACTATTCTTTCTGCCTGGAAACTTGAGAATGTCCATGGCAACCAAAAAGTGTCCCTGTACCGCAAAAGTGGTTTTAGAAGAGCTAGAAAACAGCGATAGTAAATTAGAACACTTGAAGAATTGAGCAAATGTGGGAAATAGTGAATCTTGGGGAAATTTATTTTATTATATACATTTTTTTTAATAATTATTTATAGTTATTTATTATATTATAATTTATGATTTTGTGTTTTAAACTTTATCATACCTGGGATGTCTACTAGACTCTTGTTTGGACTGATTTAAGTGTGTTATTACTAAGAATTACAGGCCTACAATATAAAACGCCAAATTTCTATGCAAAACAATGTACCGCTTTAAGATTTAAAACATCTGACATAATCATACCGCCAGGGAGGTTAATAAAAATGCTTTATGTATACAGCATATGTGTTCTTAACTCAGAAAAGTACCTTCTATTGCTCTCTGCCTACTGCTAATCTCCAAATTCTTTTATTGTTTCTATGATCCGACCTCCTGTTAGAGGGCGGCTACATTTATTCCTAATGGTCCCACTGTATGTAGTAATGTAGCCACTCTCTCTTGCTCACTCCCAAGATAGACTAGGCACTTTAGACGTTGGACTATGGGATTTGTAGTCTTAAAGCGGAAGTAAAACCATCGATTTAACAGTCTAAAAAAAAAAGGGCATGCCGTGAATGCTAACTGCACATTGACTGTGCTCTCAACCAAACAGTCAAACCATCCAATGGCTGGTGTCATAACGGATCACATGTGCAGCACTGTGGCAGTTGAAGATTAAACAGAGGCAAAGATGGCAGCTTCCTTGGCTGAAAACGATAGGGGGGTTTACTTCCACTTTAACCAAAACAAATGAGAGTGGAGGGAAAAGGAGAGGTTCAGAAGCTTATGGAGGACGTTTGAAGAAGGCAGAAAAACACAGTAAGAAACTATTTCATGAAAAATTGATTACAGATTCATTAAGTAGTGGGTTTTAATAGGTATTCCTGGAGAATAAAGATATTGTTTAGTGTCACCTTAAGCTAAATGCACTTTTGCATTTTCAGCCAATGAGCTAACCCCCCCCCCCCCCCCCCACACACACACACACACACACACACACTATACAGCTCATTGTGTGTTGATCTGTAAAACCAAATTTGAAACAAAAACTTGACTCTGTGGTCAGCATTGATATTGCTATAATTTGAATAAACTGTTTCCTAAGAAGTATAAAAGTGAGAATAGTCAATACTTAGGACATTTTTTATTACATTCTTTGGATTCTGGCAGTTGTATGATAGGTCAAAGTGTATTATAGAAAAAATGTTGTTGTCATATTTAGGAAAAGGAGTTTTGACATGTATTCAATATGATTACATTAGAACAAGTGGGCTATGATTGATAACCTAATATTCAAGGGATGCAAATCATCAATCACTAGAGGTATAATATCAATTATTCAATGAAGCAGTCTAATGCAGAAATCAATGTTGGAAGTGAATATAAGAAACTTCCTTTCCCTGTGGAGTCCACAGTAGAAAATAAAAATAGAATACATAAAAATTGGACACCATAATAATCCATGCAACAAGAGCAGTTTATCCTGCTCTGGGAAAAAAGAACAGGTATAAAAGAAATGCAAATAATTGTGTTTTCTTTCAGTCTAGAGTTTATAATGTGGTTATAGGAAATGAGACTGGACATAGACCATAAAATAAAGACCATTGTCTTTATTTATCACAGCTCTTTGTATGGCACTGTGGTTATATTTCTCAAATAATTTGTTTGAATGTTTTATTAGATTTGTACATATATGACAAATATTGAATATTGAATAAGCTTACTTATTTTCTTAGTAGTTTTAAAAATATAGAAACATTATCATCTCTATAGATAAGATAGACATGAGATATATTAAACAATGTAATATATAGTATTTGTATAACAATTTCTATAAAATCTCACAGGAGATCTTTTAAGAGGAAGCACAGCAGTGGTTTGAAAAGCACAATTTCCATCACATGATTGGGTATTTAAAATAAACAATGCTAAATGAACATCCACTATTTCTTGTGTAAATCTGTTTCCAGTGATGCTCCTGTGTTAAAATGCTTGCCTTTAAATACGAAAGATAATAACTGTTATCGTGATAATGGTTTGCTACCAATAAAGCCATTTGGTCTTTTCTGTTCTGTAAAATATGCCCCCTCCTCTATAGTTCTTTGTCCCCTTATCCCCCTTTCTCCAGATAACAGTGCCTTTATGATAATGAGAGTATGTTGTTATGCCTAGTGCCCTTAGTAGTGTCAATAAAAATTGTGTTAAATTATAAAGCGCAAACAAAATTTGAAGCCTTCCTCCTCGCAACAAAATGGCAAAATAAAATAATATAAAACCAAAAGTGCAACATGTGTATGCAATTCATGAGTGAGTCCATAATATTACCAAATGTAAGTGCAAACAAAATATGAAATCCTCCTCCTTAGTGTCCTTAAGGCGGCCATACACGATGCGAATTTCGAACGAAAATCCCAAGCGAAATTAAAATCGACCGTTTTTCGTATCGTTAGTGTGGTCCGTGCGACACGCGATTTTCGTACGACAGCCCAAATTGACAGATCCAACATGTTGGTTTTTTTTATAAAAATCGTCCAAATTTCGTATCGTTAATGGCAGAGTTGGACGATTTGACTTGAAAAATAGAACTGCGCATGATCCCCGGAAAGTTCGAACCGGAAGGAAAACGCATAGAAGAAGAAAACACGAACGAATGTTCGAATACAACTATATGACCATAAAATACAGGAAAAACAATAGGCCACAGCAAAGTCAAATGAGGTGCCAACAAGTCTGCAAAAAAAGTGAAATAAACACAAATGTCTGTGCATGCACAATGGTCCGTCTGTGACATGGCAGGAAAAAATTATAAAGAAAGCAGGCAATAATGACCTATAGCATTTGCTATACACCACATTTGCTAAAAGAAAAAAAAAACTTCATCTAGGGCAGGGGTCTCAAACTGGTGGCCCTCCAGCTGTTGCAGAGCTACAATTCCCATGAGGCATTGAAAGGCTGATAGTTACACAAGCATGACTCCCATGGACAGAGGCATGATGGGACTTGTAGTTCCGCAACAGCTAGAGGACCGCCAGTTTGAGACCACTGATCTAGGGGGTGCTGACATGTCTGCAAGCAAAGTGCAATAATGCCGAAAGGTTCTGTACATGTGTAATGGACATATCAAATCATGTATAACATCAAGTGTGGTGAATAGAGGTGACATCATGCACATAATGATTAAAATAAAGACACACCACACCAAATTGAAACAAGCACAGATTTATTGTGCCAAACCCAAAACAGGAATGGTTTCATGCTTGTACCCGTATGTATGAACATGTATTTCCTTGAAAACATAAACTTTTAAATACAAAAATATAACCTCTTTATATAAAACCACTATGCATTTTGTACAGTAGTACTACAATTAGGAAAAAGTTAACATTGTCACAGTAGGGATGCAGTGTGCTAACATAGCAGGAGTACAACCCCATTCCTGCAAAGAACAGGAGTACAACCCCATTACAATAAAGATACTGTACACATATACAAGAAACACCAAAAACTGTCCATATGCACAATATGTATACATAGTGCTAAACTGTACATATAGCCAAAACATTGCCTACAACTTTGCGGTACAGATAGACAAGAAGGAATTCAAGTCCATTCCAGGGAACTGTCCATTTGTACAATCAGTAAAGCTGAGTGCCTGATTGTACAGATGGACAACATGATTGCAGGTGGAAAAATATAAAGTGCAGATGGACAAGGGCATAAAATGTCCGCCATACAAAACAGATAGACAAGAAGGTATTCAAGTCCATTCCAGGGAACTGTCCATTTGTACAATCAGTAAAGCTGAGTGCCTGATTGTACAGATGGACAACATGATTGCAGATGGAAAAATATAAAGTGCAGATGGACAAGGGCATAAAATGTCCGCCATACAAAACAGATAGACAAGAAGGTATTCAAGTCCATTCCAGGGAACTGTCCATTTGTACAATCAGTAAAGCTGAGTGCCTGATTGTACAGATGGACAACATGATTGCAGATGGAAAAATATAAAGTGCAGATGGACAAGGGCATAAAATGTCCGCCATACAAAACAGATAGACAAGAAGGTATTCAAGTCCATTCCAGGGAACTGTCCATTTGTACAATCAGTAAAGCTGAGTGCCTGATTGTACAGATGGACAACATGATTGCAGTTGGAAAAATATAAAGTGCAAACAAAATTTGCATAAAATGCCCGCCATACAAAACAGATAGACAAGAAGGTATTCAAGTCCATTTGTACAATCAGTAAAGCTGAGTGCCTGATTGTACAGATGGACAACATGATTGCAGGTGGAAAAATATAAAGTGCAAAAAATAAAATGCCCGCCATACAAAACAGATAGACAAGAAGGTATTCAAGTCCATTCCAGGGAACTGTCCATTTGTACAATCAGTAAAGCTGAGTGCCTGATTGTACAGATGGACAACATGATTGCAGGTGGAAAAATATAAAGTGCAGATGGACAAGGGCATAAAATGTCTGTTTTGTACTTGACAGTACAGACGGAGAAGTAAAATATGGATTTGTATAACAAAAATGAACCAGGGTAAGCATGAAAAATAATAAAAAAATGCTAAACAATTCAGAATTTAGATAACTGCTCAAGGATCTCTGAAATTCTGTGTGGAAAGTGTAGTGCGAACATTCTCAATGTCAGCATTTAATGAATTCAAATCTGCAATAATTCGTGTCGCTGATGTACTACCATCAAACGTTGAGCTGCTTGAAGCAGATGAAGGAAGAGCTATAAAAAGAATACAAAAATATTAAATAGAAATAATGAAAATAAAGCTAAAACATAAAGCTGATTAATTAAATATATATATATATATATATATATATATATATATATATATATATATATATATATATAATTTACCTGAAGTGGACACATGGCTGCTCTCGTCTTCAGCAGGCGTCAGTACGATTACAGTTGTGTCTGATACCATGTCAGACTGAGCACATGTCTGCTCCAAATCCAGATGTGCTATTTCCACCTCTCCATGTTTCTTTTTTAGGCTTCCTATTAAAGGCAAAATATATATATATATATATCACGTTTAGGTGCAGGTGAAGCATTGCAAAACCACATTTACATTTTCAGAAGTGAAACCTTTGTATATTTGTACAGTCAAGCAGCCTACTTGCAACCTACTGCAATTCTAAAGCAACATGGGTGAATGCAGAAGTGCACATACAGTTTGCAAAGAACATAAAACACATACATGATGTAATAAGAATACGAGAACATAATATATACATGCACATATAGTACTTACTTTTGTCGATTATTTTGTTGATCCTTCTGAGCTGATTGGTTTCTCTTAATTTCAGGTCGGACCATCGCTTTCTTAACTGGTCTTTTGTGCGTTCAATTCCATGGCGTTTGCGTAAAACACGTTGCACCTTGTCTAATATTGCATCTTTGCGTATGTTCATGTTGCTGTATGCATGCTCACGACAATCATAATCCTTCTTCTGCATTATATTCACCATGTCTACCATCTCCTCGAGTGTCATGTTGGTGGCTTTCTTCTTTCTCAATCTGGTGACTGGACTTATTGGCTGACTTGCCTCCACAATCTCCTCTCCTTGCACTATCTGTGGCCCTGCACCTGGAGAATCTGCCATGTGCTCTGCCATGCTGTCTGAAACTCTTGACTGTATTAAAGAAGAGGTGTGGCCTGCACATGATACATCACATGTGATTACATCATACTGAAGAACCCTTTGTAATTGTAAAAGTAGGATCCTGAATTGGCTGGTGGGGTGATCCTTACATGTTTCCCATCTATTGCACCCCCACAATTTGGGAAATTCCACATATCCTGGAATTCTTTAGCAAGGTCTTTCCATTCCTGCGAATTTGTGGGAAACTGTTGGTAAAAAAGAAATAGAAATATTTAGCATTGATGGTAATTGCTTAATTAATTACTTTTTAAATTATTTTCTATAGGATACTCCAAGCCCAGTACCACAGCGGCCAGGGCCATCAGGTCTGAGGGCTCAGAGGGGGAAAAAAAGGAAGAATGTAGATTATGATACGTCCACTTTACTGAAGAATGCATCATCCATCATGGAACAAAAGGACGATGAGTGTGATGCTGTGGGTTACCTTGTTGCACACAAGCTCCGCAGGATGTCTGTGCAACAGCGTGACTTCTTTGAACCACTGCTACATAAAATGATTGGCATTGGACTAAAGGGACATCTAACAGCTAACACTGATCTTATAGGGTATCAGGGATGTACATCCCACACACCAGTACCATCTGTCCCAAACTGGCATATGTCCCAACAACAAGGAACCACTAGCTGGCCAATGCACCAGGAACAACATCAAGGTTCTTGGTTTCGTGATCCACACTATACTAATTTGTGACTATAAAAATACATTTTCTTTACTGTTCTTGTTGACATTAAAATGTCTATTGTTCAATAATAATATTGTTAAATAAAAAATAGATTCTGTTTCAAAAGTTCTCTTTTTGGAAATGGTGTACTTCTTGTTATGTATTTTCTTTGATGAAATTTTATTTTTGCCAATTTTGGACAGATTGCAGGAATTTAACATATTACAACTGTTTCATATGTAGTAGTCAGATAACAGAAATCTGACAGTTCACCATGTTGTCTTACCTTTAAATACTGTGGTTGCAGCACCTTTACTAGGACCTCACATGTCTCCGGTATAATCCGACCTAGTGATTGTGCAGAAATTCCAGTTGTGAATTTAAGGTCTTCAAAAGACCTGCCTGTAGCCAGGAAACGGAGGGTTGCCATGAGCCTCTCCTCTGTTTCTTTTTTTCTTCTCTTCCTCCAATGCTATTAGTCCAATCACCATGGCTGCCATTTTTTGCTTTCTATTGTACCTGGCAGGCATTTTCTCAGAACGTATCTACTTTCGACCCGAAGAACGACCGCTCGTTTCGTACGTGGCGCGACTCGATTTTGTACAGTAGGGGGTGTGGTTAAAAGGTTACAAGATATTACATCACTTCCTCTGTTGGCAAGAAAACTAGTGTTTTGTCGTACGATTTTCGTACCTAATTGATGGTACACTCGCATGCTGTTCTGCGTGCCGTTTTCGTTTATCGCTCGACGGGTCGTTCGAAATTCGCATCGTGTATGGCCTGCATTAGTGAATAGTATTGATGGATCATATATATATATATATATATATATATATATACTACACACACACACACAGTTGTGCTCAAAAGTTTGCATACCATGGCAGAAATTTGAAAATATGAAAATATGACTGATCATGCCAAAAAAAACTTTTATTTAAGGAAAGCAATCACATGAAGCCATTTATTATCACATAGTTCCACAAAATATTTTGTGGCTGAAATCTTTTTTGATCTACCTGACCTTGGCCTGGTATCAAGAGATCCCCAAATTTTCCACTTCTTATTAAGTGATTGGACAGTACTGACTGGCATATTCAAGGCTTTGGATATCTTTGTATATCCTTTTCCATCTTTGTAACGTTCCATTACCTTGTTACACAGTTAACAGGTTTTGACTGTTCTTTTCTACCTCCTCATGGCTCAGTGTCTAGCCTGCTTAGTGTATCCATGTGAGAGCTAACAAACTCGTTGACTATTTATACACAGACATTAATTGTTATTTAAAAAGCCACAAATGTGGGAAATTAACCGTTAATTGCAATTTTAACCTGTGTGTGCCAACTTCTGTGTCTGTACCAAGGCCAAACATTCCAGGGTATGTATACTTTTTATCAGGGTCATTTGGGTGATTTCTGTTATCATTATGATTTAAAAAGGATCCAAAAAACTATGTGATAATAAATGTGATTGCTATCCTTAACCACTTGCCTACCAGGTACGAACACCCCCTTCCTGACCAAGCCATTTTTCAGCTTTCAGCGCTGTCGCATTTTGAATGACAATTGCGCGGTCATGCAAGGATGTACCCAAATACATTTTTTATCATTTTTTCCCCACAAATAGAGCTTTATTTTGGTGGTATTTGATCACCGATTCGGTTTTTATTTCTTGCGTTATAAACAAATTAAGAGGGACAAGTTTGAAAAAACGCAATATTTTTTACTTTTTATTATAATAAATATCCAATTTTTTTTTTTTTTTTAAACAAATTTTTTCCTCAGTTTAGGCCGATATGTATTCTTCTACATATTTTTGGTAAAAAAAAAATCGCAATAAGCTTCTATTGATTGGTTTGCTCAAAAGTTATAGCGTCTACAAAACAGGGGATAGATTTATAGCATTTTTATTATTATTTATTTTTTACTAGTAATGGCGGCGATTTGCGATTTTTATCGTGACTGCGACATTGCGGCGGACACGGACACTTTTGACACATTTTTGGGACCATTCACATTTATACAGCGATCCGTGCTATAAAAATGCATTGATTACTGTATAAATGTGACTGGCAGGGAAGGGGTTAACACTAGGGGGCACTGCAGGGGTTAATATGTTCCCTATGTGAGTGATTCTAACTGTGGGGGAGGGGACTGACTGGGGGAGGGGACCGATCAGTGTCCCTATGTACAAGGGACACACCATCGGCCTCCTCTCTTCTGACAGGACGTGGATCTGTGTGTTTGCACGCACAGATCCACGTCCTGCTCAGTTACCGGGCAATCGCGGGTGCCTGGCGGACATCGCGGCAACCGGGCACGCGCATCGGGTCCCCAGCTACGCGGCGGGAACGCGCGTGCGCCTCCCGCGGCGCGCGCGCCCACCAGGGGCCAAAAAGCGAGCGCCGTCATATGACGGCGGCACGCCACAAGAGATGCACCGCTCCGCCGTCATTTGACAGTGGGCGGTCAGCTACAGGTTAAATAATAGACAGTTTTTTTGGCATGATCAGTAATATTTTGAATATCAATGCCAAAATTTCCCAATTTCTCCCAGGGTGTGCAAACTTTTGAACATGACTGTATCTCTCTCTCTCTCTCTCTCTCTCTCTCTCTCTCTCTCTCTCTCTCTCTCTCTCTCTCTCTCTCTCTCTCTCTCTCTCTCTCTCTATCTATATATATATATATATATATATATATATATATATATGATATATATCTATATATACAGTATATCAATTGCATCAAATCAAACACGGGTTCCTAAATCTACTCTAGTAACAGTGCAAATGAATGTGAAACACAATGTGTAATGTGAAAAATTTGCTACAAAATGACATAATCGCAAAAACAGAATATCGCAGCAAGAGTCGCATAAACTGAAAAATCCTTAAAAGTGCAACAAGTATAAGCAGTTCATAAGTGAGTCCATATAAATAAGAACTTTTTAATCAAAAAGTGCTGGTACTTCAGTGATCCCCACCACTTCTCAACTAATGCGCTCACCTCTATGTTTGACCTCTCTTACCAGGTCAAATTTTGCCTTCCCCTGTATGCTGGGGTATGCACAGTGGGCTCCTCTGACGTCCTCCTCTTCCTCCTCATTTGTTCCACTGTATATCCAGATACCCTTTCTTTAGAGGGGTGTGTGGCCCGCAGTTTTTCCTCCATATAAACATTCATGCTAAAAAGGGGGTCCTCATAGTGTAGTAATTTCAAAATAGGTGACTAACATTTAAGTTTAAAACAAACAGCTCCCGTGGTCAGCTGGATACAAAGGCTCCCCCCTCACTTTCTGTGTGCAGCAGTGTTACCTGATTCTACCCTACACCGTTAATCATGGTCACGTGACTTCATCAGGGGGTCTGTTATCCCTGTTGAAGTAGTGATGATACGCACGTTTAAGATCTTTTTCAGTGGTATACGATTTTATTGTGAGATTTTGATTTTGCGATTTTGTTGCGATGATGATACACAGAGGGTAGAGTCAGATGACACTGCTGCATGAAGGTTCCAGTAATCCATGTCCTTAGTCTTCTTGTCTTCAACAAAATGTTTGCAGCTTTCTTTTGCATCATCCTTAGAAGAGGCTTCCTTCTGGGACGACAGCCATGCAGACCAATTTGATGCAGTGTGCGGTGTATGGTTTGAGCACTGACAGGCTGAGCCCCCACCCCTTCAACCTCTGCAGCAATGCTGGCAGCACTCATACGTCTATTTCCCAAAGACAACCTCTGAATATGATGCTGAGCACATGCACACAACTTCTTTGATTTACCTTGGCGGGGGCTGTTCTGAGTGGAACCTGTCCTACTAAACCACTGTATAGTCTTGGCCACTGTGCTGCAGCTGAGTTTCTTGGTCTTGGCAATTTTCTTATAGTCTAGACCATATTTATGTAGAGCAACAGTTCTTTTTTTTCAGATCCTCAGAGAGTTCTTTGCCATGAGGTGTCATGTTGAATTTCCAGTGACCAGTATGAGAGAGTGAGAGCAATAACACCAAATGTAACACACCTGCTCCCCATTCACACCTGAAACCACTAATGAGTAACATGACACCAGGGAGGGAAAAGGGCTAATTGGTCCCAATTTGGACATTTTCACTTAGGAGTGTACTCACTTTTGTTGCCAGCGGTTTAGACATTAATGGCTGCGTGTTGAGTTATTTTAAGGGGGCAGCAAATGTACACTGTTATACAAGCTGTACACTCACTACTTTACATTGTAGCAAAGTGTAATTTCTTCAGTGTTGTCTCATGAAAAGATATAATAAAATATTTACAAAAATGTGAGGGGTGTACTCACTTTTGTGAGATACTGTATATATGATCCACCAATACTATTCACTAAGGAAACTAAGGAGGAAGATTTCATATTTTGTTTGCACTTACGTTTGGTAATATTATGGACCCACTTATGAATTGCATACACATGTTGCACTTTTAAGGACTTTTTCAGTTTTATGCGATTTTATTGTGAGATTGTGATTTAGCAATTTTGCCATTTTGTTGCAAATTTTTTTCAAAGTACACATTTTGTTTCACATTTTCACTTATATTTATCTATTCACTTATAATATTTACTGAGGACACTTAGGAGGAAGGCTTCAGATTCTTTTTGCACTATATAATTTAACACAATTTTTATTGACACTACTAAGGGCACTAGGTGCAGGGCCGGCCTTACCATGGGAACCAGTGGAACCAGTGGAACCATGGTCCCAGGCGGCATCTTAAGAGGGGCAGCAGTCGGCACTGACAAGTTTTACCCATACGTCACCTGTGCCGGCTTCCTCCCAAGATCTGCCTGCGGGACTGCTGTGAAATGTTGCATCCAATGAGTGTTTAGTCCGTGCTACCTGTGAGACAGTTTCACACTGTGCCTATATTGATGATTGCCAGAACCGCTCAGTGTGTGAAACTGTCATGTAATGTAACTGAATGCAGAGAGAGAGACCAGCTGACAAAATTCAGCATTGATGTTCGGGGTGGGCGGGACCCAGGATGGGCGGGACCAGCAGCTATCAAACACCAGCCAATAGGATGGGGATCTGGGTGGGCTGCTAAATGTGTGTGACCCCGCCCCCATTCTTAAGCATCCCAACCATTGGCTGGTATTTGATAGCTGCTGGGTCAGCTCACCCCGGGTCCCACTCACCACCGATATCACTCCTGAAATTTGACAGCTGGTCTCTCTCTGCTTGCAGTTACATTACATGTCAGTTTAACACACAGTTTCACTAAGCTTTAATATCTAATATTCAATATAAACTCCCATTCCTCTGTCAGTGCCAATCAGTGCCACCTGTCAGTGCCAATTCGTGCCAATCAGTGCCACCTGCCAGTGCCAATCAGTGCCACCTGCCAGTGCCAATAAGTGCCAATCAGGGCAACATGCCAGTGCCAATCAGTACCACCTGTCAGTGCCAGTGTTTCCAATCAGTGCCACCTGTCAGTGCCAATCAGTTTTTCCAATCAGTGCTTCCAATTAGTGACACCTGTCAGTGCCAATTAGTGCTTCCAATCAGTGCCATATGTCAGTGCCACTTGCCAGTGCCAGTCAGTGCTAATCAGTACCACCTGTCAGTGCCAATCAGTGCTGCCTAATATCAGTGCCAACCAATGCCACCTATCAGTGACAATCAGTGTTTCCAATCAGTGCCATCTACCAGTGACAATCAATGCCGCCAATCAGTGCCAGTGCTTCCAATCAGTGCCCATCAGTGCCATCTACCAGTGCCGCCTATCAGTGCCCATCAGTGCTGCCAATCAATGCCCATGAGTGCCACCTATCAGCTGCCAATTAGTGCCTATCAGTGCTGCCAATCAGTGCCACTAAATGCTGCCAATCAGTGCTGCCTATTAGTGCCAATCAGTGCTGCTTATCAGTGCCGATCCTTGCTGCCTATTAGTGCCAGTAGTGCTGCCAATTGGTGCCAATCAGGGCCCATCAGTGCTGCCTATCAGTGCCAATCAGTGCTTCCAATCAGTGCCAATCAGTGCTTTCTATTAGTGCCAGTGCCGCCTATCAGTGCCAACCATTGCTGCCTGTCAGTGCTGCCAATCAATGCCGGGATGGGGCGATGAACTCAGAAGCCAGGCACATTGTCCATGAGGGGCCGGCCTGGTGGGGCACAACTGAAATCTGTTGATGTTTATTAATTCCACATGCCGATTTTTAGTATAACAGGTAATCACCACATTACTATTTACAATAAACTACTGGAGGTAAAATAAAAAAAAAAGTGTCAGTTAAAGGCCTGGAGCTAAGCACTGTTATTTGTTCCCATACCACAAAAAAAAAGTGCAGTGCTAACTTACTGATCAATAACTTAAAGGGCAGTTCCAGGCTTTTTATGTTTATTAAAAGTCAGCAGCTACAAAAAGTGTAGTTGCTGACTTTTAATAAACAGACACTTACCTGTTCCACGGTGCAGCGATGCGGCCGAACGGGGTGTCGCTCCTCTCCCCCTCTTCTCTGCCAGCGCCTCCAAGCTTTTGGCTTCACGGCTGGGGACGCATGGCGCATTGTGACGAGTCGTGCTGCGCTCCGGGAGTGGACAGGCGATCTCCTGGGACCTGTCACGTGTCCCAGGAGATCGCCTAGAGGGAGGGGCTGCTTAAGGAGGAGTCGCCTTGGCGGTCCCTGGGCTTAAGGAGGAAGTGGGACAGGAAGTCCCCCTCCTAATGAAGCCCCCACTCCCCCCCCCAAAAAAAGGACATGTCAAATGTGGGATGTAAGCGGGCGAGGAGTGCTTAAAGTGGAAGTTCCATTTTTGGGTGGAACTCCGCTTTAACAATAGTGGTGGAATTCTTTAATGTATGGAAATCTCAATAGGCTTCAATATTACGTCAATACCGGTCTCTGATACGCAACTTCACATATAATACACATCAAACTTAAAATAAGACATACTGTATAAAATGAAACTTAGCAGGGTTGGTGGAAACCCCTCCTATAGATATTGGCTATAAAAAAGTCTTCATCAGTTTAGGCCAATATGTATTCTGCTACATATTTTTGGTTAAAAAAAAAATCGCAATAAGCATATATTGATTGCTTTGTGTAAAAGTTATAGCATTTACAAAATATGGAATAGATTTATGACATTTTTAATCAGATTTTCTGATAAATTAAATTTTAGTTATCATGATATAAAAAAGTGAAAGTGGGGGCCTTTTGGTGGGCGTGATTTTTTTTTGTTGGGGGGGTGACAGTATTTAATTCTTGGGCCCAGGCAGCACAATCTCTTGATCTGGCCCTGACTAGGCGCAACAACCTACTCTCATTATCTGATTCACATTGTGGGAACACAATTAGGTTGTATACAGCCAGCCATCACAAGACAAGCCATATATCGATACCTACAATGTAGTGAAGGGATATCCTACACATTTTTTTGTAGTGCCTTTATGATGCAGTGAAATAATTAACCTCTGGGAACAAAGGGAAACAAATTAGATTGAAAATGAAATGTTCAGAACTGATAAAAATTAAATACGTTTTTTTTTTTTAGTCAAGTAAATGTGAAATGTTTGCATAAAGTGCAGTTGTGGATTCTTTTCACTTTTTTTTATTTCTATTTACACCTAGCTGCTTATAGATTTTTAGAATCCTGCTATTTACAGAGCTCTGCAGATGAAGATGAAACGTTTATATACAAATTAGTTATTCTGAATAGCATTTTATTCCCATTCCCCTCCCCCTCTAAAAAACTCCAGCTGTTCAAGGTTCCAGTCAAACAGAGCAAACTTGAAAGCAGTTGTTCTCTCTTTAAACAACTTTTAGTGTCCTAGAATCCTGTGTCAGGTAATATATGTATAATTTTTTTTTAAATGTATGTGCTTCCACATCTTAGTGCCTTTTTTTGCAAATGTCTTTATTTGTTGTGCACGCTTTCAGCAGCGCCTATGATCACACTGTCGTTGGACAGTGCAAATCACAGACAAAAGGTACAGAGCCAGAAAAGTGTCTTTGCCCCATGGGATCAGTTTGACCAATCAATCAGGACATCAGGGTTGATAAATTTCAAATATATACTGTATACCACACTTTGTAGATTTGACTTTATAACTTTCACAAGAACAAAATAATATACATTTATTTGTTAATTTTTGTTGGTGTTTTCTTACCAAATTAATGTAGCAAAATAAATTTTGGTCTTCATTTATCAAGAAAGATTATTTATTTAATATGTTTTAGAACAAAGTGAAGCATTTTTTTTTTTAAATATTCAGCTTTCTTTTTAGTTTATATACTGGTAATATAAAAACAGTGGTTAATGAATATCGACAAAAGAAAGTTCCATCAGTCTCAAAAAAAAAAAAATAATAATATACCGGTACATTTGAGTACAGTGTACAGTGTTGAATGACCTCGGTCAATCTGCACTGAAAACAGAAAAATTACCTGAAAATCAAAGGGATGCTGGTATTGAGGTGGTTAGACAATGCATATTGGTTTTGTACATTTTTTTCTTTTTTTATACATACATATTTTTCAGGTCAAGTAAATATGTACTATTAAATATAAATAATATGTTTTCTTTTATTCAGCAAAAAAAATGGATATCCCCCACTCACTGAAACTGTGCTTTTTATCTTTCTCTAACTTTAAATAACCCATGGTATTCTGGAAATTTTTTGTATGTATAAATCATTTTTATGTATATGATTGTCTCACATCGCACACATGTCGCTTACAGCACTGTTGCATTTTCACATTTATATTAAATGTAACAATCTGCAATGTGCCCTATATTTGCTTTGATCAATTAAGAGATAAGTGACCCAAAGAGTGTATTGCTTTCCAGTTTCTTTTCTCAGCTTTTCAGTGTCCCATTTACCTTTTCAATTAGAAAGTATAAACAGAGACCAGATCAAAACATTATCGCAGACTAATAATTATAGACAGAATGGTACACGTTTCAATTTGCTAATTGTCAGTGATTTATAGCTCTATATATTAAGTATAGGGAACAACAGCCACCAACAATGCCATTGCAGGGCTAAAACTGGCAACTTGTCAGTAAATTACTTGTGACTTAGTGATTCCTTTCAAATTAACAGACCTGTTCCTGGCACATTTCTAATGATTTATTGCTATAATAACACACATTAGAAAATTGAAGCAACATACTCTTGTGATATAACCATCAGTTACTAGCTTTGTTATAAATGTTTATATCCCTGATCTCAGTCAGGTTTGTCAATCCAAAACAACTTTCTCTACTGACAAGATGTGGAAGATTTACTAACAGAGCATATTTTACTGACAATATGACATTTTAAATAAACTAAGACAATCAATATTCATACAACATGCAATATAACCCACAACAAGTAAACTGCTTTATTTTGCATTTAAAACACAATTCAAGTTTAAAAAAGACTCCCACTGCACCTATTTTTAAAAATTCCCTTTACACATACAGCAATATTCTGGCTGTTCACTTAATGTTGGCGATGGTATGCATCAGCAGAATAAAGTGTTTTATTTAGAGCAGAGGAATACAGCCATGAACATGTCAATGCGTTTCAACCATTCTGCCCTTACTCATGATTTCGTCTTCTTTTCTCCCTGATGTGGGTAGTCAATACTGCAGAAAGCAAGGCTGATATCAGTGTCATTCTTTTCAGTGATATACTGTGAGCCCAGGCCAGATTTGGTTGATTGACAATGGCCTTTTTTTAACCCAGAAAAGAAGGGGGAGGGGAAATGGGGCAGGGCTGGACAGAAGGTAATTATTGCAGCAAAAGCTTTTTTTTTTACTTTATACCTGATAGTCAATCAATTTTTAAGTAATTTTATAAGGTCTTTAAAAGGTTAGAAAGTAAATGTAACAAAAAAGAGAGCATGAGTGAATGATTAATGACAGAACTTGGGAGAAAAAAAAGAACACAAGGGAGAAAAGAGAGTAAAAGGGGAGATAAAGAGATGGAAAAAAAATGAGCAAGGACATTTGCAACATTTGAGAGAGAAAGCATGAAGGACAGAGGACTTGAGTGATACAGGAAGTGAGAGAGGATATGAGTGATACAGGCAGTGATAGAGAGCATATGAGTGATACAGGGATTGGGAGAGAGAATATGAGTGATACAGGGAGTAAGAGAGTGGTCATAAGTAGAGTTGAGCGGACACCTGGATGTTCGGGTTCGGCGGGTTCGGCCGAACTTCGGAAAAAAGGGTTCGGGACCGAACTTGACCCGAACTTGACCCCGAACTCTGAACCCCATTGAAGTCAATGGGACCCAGACTTTTGAACACTACAATGGCTGTAAAAAGGTCATGGAAAGGGCTAGAGGGCTGAAAATGGCAACAAAATGTTGTTAAGAGCATGGCAAGTGATCTGCAAACAAATGTGGATAGGGAAATAACTTAAAATAACATAAAAAAATAAAACAATTAAAATAAAATGCTGGAGGCCCCCTTCTCAGCAGAAGAGGTACAGGAAGTCATTAAGAACCTAAGAAACTCAACGGCACGATGCCGCACATATGGTGGGAATACCCCAGAATACACACTTTCTGGAAAAAATTATTAACTTTCATCAGGAGACTGGGTGGGAGACAATGTGAGGGAACCAGAGGCACTGTCAGCAGCAACCCAATCTACTATCGCCTGTACTTGTCCTGGCCTCAACATTCGTACAGCCTCATTAGGCGCGCCAAAACACTGCTGCAGGCTCTGTCACCTACTCGCACCTGAGGAAGGTGTTTCACTAGTGCGTGTAGCTGGCACAGATCGACCACATCCTCTCCCTGCAACAGGAGCGCCACCAGCAGCACCTCATATTTTCAAAATTTATGATCTCGCCCTAAATGGGTGTTTTTGTATATAGCAGAATACACGTACAGTGTCTAAAGCGTTTATAAAAACGCAGAAAATGCTATTGGGAAGAAAAAAACACTGCAAAATTAAATTTTTTTGCAATGTTTTTCCAATATCAGAATAAACGGATAGTGTCTGAAGCGTTTATGAAAACGCAGAAAATGCTATTGGGAAAGAAAAAACACTGCAAAATTAAATTTTTTTGCAATGTTTTTCCAATATCAGAATACACAGACAGTATGTAAAGCGTTTATGAAAACGCAGAAAATGCTATTGGGAAGAAAAAAAAACACAGCAAAATTAAATTTTTTTGCAATGTTTTTCCAATATCAGAATACACGGACAGTATGTAAAGCGTTTATGAAAACGCAGAAAATGCTATTGGGAAGAAAAAAAACACTGCAAAATTAAATTTTTTTGCAATGTTTTTCCAATATCAGAATAAACGGACAGTATGTAAAGCGTTTATGAAAACGCAGAAAATGCTATTGGGGAAAAAAAACACTGCAAAATTAAATTTTTTTGCAATGTTTTTCCAATATCAGAATACACGGACAGTATGTAAAGCGTTTATGAAAACGCAGAAAATGCTAGTGGGAAGAAAAAAAACACTGCAAAATTTTATGTTTTTGCAATATCAGAATACACGGATAGTGTCTACAGCGTGTATGTATGAACACGCAGAAAATGCTATTGGGAAAAAAAAAAACACAGCAAAATTACATTTCTTTGCAATGTTTTTGCAATATCAGAATACACGGTTAGTGTCTACAGCGTGTATGTATGAACACGCAGAAAATGTTATTGGGGAAAAAAAAAAAAAAAGCAAAATTACATTTTTATGCAATGTTTTTCCAATAGCAGAATACACACAGACTATGGTGTATCTCTTAGTATATGCAGTGTTGGTCCTAATGGTGCACTGAGCTTGCAGGTAAAACTTTTATTTTGTCTGGCACTGGCCTCATGGCACTGTTAAAAGACTGTGCACTGCAGCCAGGGTACAATTGATTTAGGAATCTCTTCAATAATTATCTCTGCCTCTTTCTTTTGCTTAATAAAGAAACTCCCTACTCTAGCTATCTAGATCACTCACTGATCTAACTAATTAGAAGAAAATTCAAGAAATGTGGACTGACTGACTTTATCACACTAACTCCTAAAAATCCTCTCTCTCAGCAGCACAGGAACCTGTCTAAAGCAGAATGACGCTGTGTGCTGAGTGTGTGTACTATATATAGAGGCTGGGTCACATGCTGCACTGGCCAATCACAGCCATGCCATTAGTGATGGCTTCTAAGGGCACACTAGTGAAACTAGCGTCGATTGGCTGCCCTGCAGCTGTTAAAAGGCGCCAATACATCGCCGAACACCGGACCCGAACCCGAACTTACAGCCAATAGTTCGGGTTCGGTCCGGGTCCCGAACACCCAAAAGTCCAGTATGGACCCGAACTTTACAGTTCGGGTTTGCTCAACCCTAGTCATAAGTGATACAGGGAGTGAGAGAGAGGACACCAGTGATACAGGGATTGAAAGAGGACATTAGTGACACAGGAAGTGAGAGAGGGCACAAGTGATAGAGGGAGTGAGCGAGAGGTCTCAAGAGAGAAAAAGGTCATGATTGATACAGAGAGTGAGAGAGAGATGGCACAAGAAAGAATAAAGGCCTGATTGATACAGGGAGTGACAGAGGGCATGAACAATACAAAGACTGAGAGAGAGGGCATGCGCAATACAGGGAGTGAGAGCATGAGCAATACAGGGCATGAGAGAGAGGGCATGAGCAATACAGGGAATGAAAGACAGGGCATACGTAATATGGGGAATAAGATAGAGGGCACACAAGAGAATGAGGATATGAACAATACAAGGTGTGAGAGAAAGGACATGAGCAATACAGTGAGTGAAAGAGAGGGCATGAGTGATACAGGGAGTGAGAAAGAGGGCACATAGGAGAATGAGGGCATAAGTGACACAGGGAGTGAGAGAGAGGGCATGACAGGGTGCAAGAGGGGGCATGAGCAAGTACAGGAGAGAAAGAAAAAAAAAGAGAGCATAAGAAAGAATGAGAGAGAGACAATGCAAAAAGAAAATGCAATTTATGGTAAAAAAAAAATGATGTTTAGAAATAAAAGAGTTAAAGATGACATAAACTCTTATTCATGGTAGCCTAACTAGAGCAATGCCAATGTGCAATAACAATTAAACTGAATGCAACTGAAAATTTTGATGCAAAAGCCACAGAAGACTCCAGAAATTGATCTGTTATAATTAGGGATGAACCTGATGTTCAAGTCGAACGTAAGTTCGACTCGAACATCAGTGTTCGCCTGTTCGCCGAATAGCAAACAATTTGGGGTGGACGATCAGCATACCACCCTGATATCAGCCGCTACAGCTTGTTTTTTGTGCTATTTTAGAGTGGCGCCCTGATGCGCCATGCAAATGTGAGTACCATGCAAGGGATCTTTTACTGTGTTGATAATAAAAGTTTTAATATACTACACTATGAAGTCCTCTTTTCTCTATTAGTATTACTGAGGCACAAAAAGGGACTCCATTACCATATTGAATCACAGAGTGAGGCCACCACAGGAATCCGGATTTACCACTGAACCATTTACAAGTTCCAATGCGTGTATTGACCAATCCTAATCAGCAAGGTCACACGCTCTAAGGTGAGCAGCCGTTACCTGGGGGGAACACCTGAGTGCACACGCAGCTCCCTCATATTGGATTGATATCACAGCAACCACTGAATCTCATGGATTACATTGGAGCACTTTTGAACTTTTTATATTACAGCAACCACTGAATCGCATGAATCGCACTTTTGAACTTTTTTGATTGCACAACACATTGTAGCACTTTTTTTCTCACATACCGTATTTTCCGGCGTATAAGACAACCGTTTACACTTAAAAAACTGGCCAAAAAGCAGGGGTCGTCTTATACGCCGGAACAGCCCCTCGGATGCTGACTGGGTGTTCGATAATACTGTATGTAGCTTCAGCTACATACAGTATATACCGCTGAGCCCACATTCCGGTGAGCAATGTATTCAAATGAATACAGAGCCTGCTCAGATTGGAGTAACAACCTCTGCCAATCGAAGCAGGCTACTCTGTAGCCTGCTCGGATTGTAGCAGAGCGTCCCAGAGAGAGCCAGGAGAAGTCTTGTTCGGGGTTTATACATCTCCCAGGCTCCTCTCATACACATTCAGAGGTCTCTGATACATGATCCAGTTCGGATCTTAGTCCTCCTCTCCAGGCTAATTTAAGCTCACCTGAGCAAACAGCCTTTGCTCTCTGCCTGGGACACACAAACATGGATGGTTTGTGAGGAGCTAAAAGGTTGGTAAAACGCTTTAAAACTCTTTACAGAAACTGACAAGCGGTAGGCTTGCTCAGCCTGATAGTTAGGGACGGTGTATGGTATAGTTAGAGCCGAGACACGGCTAGGACTTTTGTTTTGTTATTTCTGTTCTGATATATTTTATGGAAGACTGTGCAGCACCTGTGTATGGACTTGTATTTAAAACAAATAAACCCAGCACTGTTTTCACTACCTCAAGTGGATTTGGTATCTGTGCCTAAATAAACAGCTCATCCCAGGGAGCTTTGTACCTGCTACCTGTCCCCCAGGTTACATATGGTGGATTTCAGCGGGCAGCTGTAGTAAGTTACTACTTAAAAGGCCAGTACCTAGAGTGACTAAACATGGAGGAAATCCTAAAACAGTTGATGATATCCAACGCTGCACATCAGCAAGCAACCGCTGAACAGCAGAAAACAAACGCTGCACTCCACGCTGCACAACAGCAAGCAAACTCTGCACTCCATGCGGCACACCAGCAAGCTAATGCTATCGCACAGGAGCAATCGCAGAGGCTGTTTGAACAGCTAGCCACTGATGCAAAAGCAGATAGGAAAACCTTGTCTGAGGTTGTGGAGACAATAGCACAGTGGTCACCTGCTAACGTTGATAATGTTGGAGACAAGCCCTCAGCCATCCATGTGGCTCGCTTTTTGTCTAAGATGACTACAGATGATGATCCAGAGGCCTTTCTGCTAACGTTTGAACGGACCGCTGAGAGGGAAGGTTGGCCTAAAACCCAGTGGGCAGGACTGGTCGCCCCGTTGCTTACTGGGGAATCGCAGAAGGCCTACTATGATTTGGAGTCAGCAGAAGCAGCAGACTATGAAAAGGTCAAACAGGAAATACTAGCACGACTTGGTGTCACTTTGGCAGTTCGAGCACAGCGGGTCCCCAGCTGGTCCTTCCAAGACGAGAAGCCCCCAAGATCGCAGATGTTCGACCTAATTCACCTGGTGAGGAAATGGCTACAGCCGGAGTCCCTGTCTGGGCCACAAATAGTGGAGCGTGTGGTCATGGACCAGTTCCTGAGGTCACTACCAATTCCCCTGCAGGAGTGGGTGAGTCAAGGAGGCCCCAATTCGGCGACCCACCTGGTGGAACTTGTTGAAAGACATTTTGCTGCAAAGAACCTGGTCACCACCCCTACAGCCGCAAGGACCTTCCACCCAAAGCCACGGTCTCCCCAGGCAACCGGTAAGACTGTTCCAGGGGAAGTGGGTGGTAAGCATGGCAAGGAAATAGGGGGGAGGATTTTTGGTGCCAGGACTGAAGCTTGGCATCCCAAACAAGGGAAGCCAGTGCCTGTCAGCAAACCAAACTGGGGAAACGTCAGGTGTTTTCGTTGCCAAGAAATGGGACATGTGGCGACAAATTGTCCATTGACAGATGAACCAATGCAGTGTGATTTATCTATTAGAAGGCAGTCTATGTTTGCAGCGGTTTCATGCACTGCAACGCCAAATATGAGAAAACCAATGTGCCAAATGACTGTGAATGATAAGCCTATTACAGCCTTGCTGGACTCTGGAAGTCTAGTGACTTTGGTTACAGCTGAAATGATTGAACCTGTGAATTATCATGCTAAAAATATTGCTGTGATCTGTATACATGGGAATACCCGGGAGTATCCTGTAACCACTGTTCAGTTTAAAACTGGTTTAGGTGCAGTGACCCATCCGGTTGGACTTTTTCCCCACTTGGTGCATGAGGCCATCATTGGTAGGGACTTCCCTAAGTTTTGGGAACTGTGGGATCATCCCAACTCGGTCGCAGTACCTGACTCAGTCGCAGAGCCAGAATTCCTGGCCACTACTGACAATGTGGGTTCAGGGGACTCTTCTCAGGGCTCCCCGGCTTTTCCTCTATTGGTTATGGCAGGAGAGCTGGAGGACCCTGAGGAGGTCCCCACTACCAGTAGAGCCGGACAGCCGTCTGCTGACCCCGAGCCTATGTTAGAGTTTGATGACCTTAATGTGCATAAGGAAAATTTTGGTACTGAGCAGAGAAAAGACCATACCCTTTCCAGGGCCTGGGAAAATGTAATAGTGATTAATGATGTACCTGTCGAACCCGGGGACAGCCCCTGTTTTCCGTATTTCAGCAGCAATGAGGATTTACTATATCGTGTATGTAAAATGAATTATGAAGTGGTTGAACAGTTGGTGGTCCCTAAGCCATACAGACGGCTGGTGTTAGAACTTGCCCATGGGCACTTGCTAGGAGGCCATTTAGGGGTTGAAAAAACTACTGAAAGAGTGTTGCGCAGGTTTTACTGGCCCCGGGATACAGAAAGATGTTAAGAATTATTGTCAATCCTGTCCTGTGTGTCAGATGTCAGCCCCACTATCCCACTTCCGAAGTCCTTTAGTGCCCTTGCCTATCATTGAAGTGCCCTTTGAGAGGATTGCCATGGACCTTGTGGGCCCACTTCCCAAGTCTGCCCGGGGTCATCAGCATATCCTCGTAATCATGGATTATGCTACCCGTTACCCTGAAGCAGTTCCCTTACGTGCCGCGTCTGCTAAAAACATTGCCAAAGAAATGTTTATGGTGTTCAGTCGGGTTGGCATCCCGAAAGAAATCCTTACAGACCAGGGCACCCCGTTTATGTTGCGAATAACTAGGGAGCTCTGCAAGTTATTTAAGGTGACACAGCTGCGAACCTCAGTGTATCATCCTCAAACGGATGGCTTAGTGGAACGCTTCAATAAGACGTTAAAGAGCATGTTAAAAAAGGTTGTGGACAAGGATGGGAAAAACTGGGACTTCCTGATACCATACTTGATGTTTGCCATCAGGGAGGTTCCCCAGTCCTCTACGGGGTACTCCCCATTTGAGTTGCTTTATGGGAGACACCCTCGGGGACTCTTAGACATAGCCAAAGAAACTTGGGAGGGAGAACAGACACCCCATAAAAGTGTCATTGAGCATATTGCTAAAATGCAGGAGAGGATTGCAGCAATCATGCCAGTGGTAAAAGAACACTTACTGCAGGCCCAGGCAGCCCAACAGAGAATATACAACAGGGGGGCCCAACTCCGTGTTTTCTCACCTGGTGACAGGGTCCTGGTGTTAGTTCCCACTGTTGAGAGCAAGTTCCTGGCTAAGTGGCAGGGTCCCTTTGAAGTAATTGAGAGAGTTGGGGAGGTCAACTACAAGGTTTATCAACCAGGAAAATGGAAGCCCGAACAGGTTTACCATATAAACCTGTTAAAACCCTGGAAGGATAGAATGGCGTTAACTGCGAGGCCTCTCCCAGTAACGCCTACGGGTACTGAGTCCCCTCTCATCCCTGAGGTTACGATTCCAGACACCCTCTCAATTTCCCAAAAACAGGACACTAGAGAGTTTCTGATAAGGAATAGAGAGAAGTTTTCAGAGTTACCTGGCACGACTTCAGCAGTTCAGCATGATATTGTTACTGAACCTGGGGTACGTGTCAAGCTCAAACCTTACCGAATTCCTGAAGCAAGGAGAAAGGACATCAGCAATGAAGTTAAAAAAATGTTGGAGCTAGATGTCATTGAGGAATCCAATAGTGACTGGTCTAGCCCCATCGTGTTAGTCCCAAAACCGGATGGCACTTGGAGGTTCTGTAACGACTTCAGGAGGCTTAATGCGGTGACAAAGTTTGACACATACCCAATGCCCAGAGTAGACGAACTTATAGACCGACTTGGCAAGGCTCGCTATCTTACCACTTTGGACTTGACAAAAGGGTATTGGCAAATACCCCTAACTGGTAGCGCCAAAGAGAAGACTGCGTTTGTGACCCCAGACGGTTCCTTTCAATATAAAAAAAATGCCTTTTGGGTTGCAAAATGCCCCCGCGACATTTCAGAGGGCCATGGACAGGACCCTAAAACCCCACCGACGATATGCAGCAGCCTATCTAGATGACATAGTGGTACATAGTACTGATTGGGAGTCTCACTTGCCTCGTGTCCAGGCTGTTCTTGATTCCCTCTTCAAAGAAGGTTTTACGACAAATCCAAAAAAATGTGCCATTGGTCTAGAGGAAGCCAAGTATTTGGGCTACACTATTGGCCGTGGTGTCATAAAACCTCAAGTGAGTAAAATAGCAGCCATCCAGGAATGGCCACGCCCTGCAAACAAGAAGCAGGTCAGGGCCTTTCTTGGTATTGCGGGGTATTATAGAAGATTTATCCCAAATTTTGCAACTATAGCTGCCCCTCTGACAGACCTTACGAAAGGGAAAGACTCTGTAATGGTGAAATGGTCCCCAGTAGCAGAGGAGTCTTTCCAGGTCCTGAAGAAGGCTCTGTGTGCACAGCCAGTACTGTACTCTCCCGATTTCTCCAGAGAGTTTTTGGTTCAGACGGATGCGTCTGATGTTGGTATCGGGGCGGTACTATCACAGGTATACAATGGGGAAGAACACCCTGTCGTGTACCTAAGCAGAAAGCTCAATGACCATGAGAAAAAGTATGCAGTCATTGAAAAAGAATGTTTAGCCATAAAATGGGCCGTGGACGCACTCAGGTACTATTTGTTAGGGCGCTAGTTTGACTTAATAACTGACCATGCTCCCCTGAAATGGATGGCCCAAAAGAAGGAGACTAATAGACGGGTGAACCGGTGGTTTTTGGCTCTACAGGATTACTCCTTCACCGTAAAACACAGGCCAGGTGTGGAGATGGGGAATGTAGATGCCCTGTCCCGTGTTCACTCCTGTTGGGCCACAGGTGTTCCAACCCTGGGGTTGAAACAAGGGGGGAGGATATGTAGCAGAGCGTCCCAGAGAGAGCCAGGAGACGTCTTGTTCGGGGTTTATACATCTCCCAGGCTCCTCTCACACACATTCAGAGGTCTCTGATACATGATCCAGTTCGGATCTTAGTCCTCCTCTCCAGGCTAATTTAAGCTCACCTGAGCAAACAGCCTTTGCTCTCTGCCTGGGACACACAAACATGGATGGTTTGTGAGGAGCTAAAAGGTTGGTAAAACGCTTTAAAACTCTTTACCGAAACTGACAAGCGGTAGGCTTGCTCAGCCTGATAGTTAGGGACGGTGTATGGTATAGTTAGAGCCGAGACACGGCTAGGACTTTTGTTTTGTTATTTCTGTTCTGATATATTTTATGGAAGACTGTGCAGCACCTGTGTATGGACTTGTATTTAAAACAAATAAACCCAGCACTGTTTTCACTACCTCAAGTGGATTTGGTATCTGTGCCTAAATAAACAGCTCATCCCAGGGAGCTTTGTACCTGCTACCTGTCCCCCAGGTTACAATATATATATATATATATATATATATATATATATATATATATATATATATATATATATATATATATATATATATATATATATATAAGGATTTTTTTTGTTTGGTTCACCGTTATATTGGTTTAAGGATTTTATTGATTGCTTTTTTCTTACCATATGAACATTTTAGCATATCCTGCATGAAAGCACTTTATTTGGAATATTGTATGTATTTTAGCACGTTATCACTTTATTGCTGTTGTTATATAGCACATTTTTCGTTTCACTCTTTGGATTTTAAGTTTGAAAGCACAGCATACTTTAGAATATTGGATGATCTTTGCATGATTTATGAGGCATGTGCAAGCTAGCTGCTGATTCAAAATTATAGTGTCATTTGAGAGACCCTATTTGGGCTTAGAGTAAGTGGTAGCTCGCAGGGCATTACATTGCTCAGTTATAAAAGAACTGTCACCTGAGAGGACGGTCATTACAATGGGTGCCTCCCATGGAGGCGGATCGGTGGCGGCGTGCAGGGTTTTTCTTTTTTTCTTTTTCGGTACATCGGCGGAGCAAGAGAAGAAGAAAAATACTTTGTGGGACATTTATATTTTTGAATTTTTTAATAAAGGACTTGTCCCCAAGCCGTGTCATGTCATTTTTACCATTTTCACACTTTTTTTGTGAAATGGTAGAGGTACATTTGTACCCCGTTACCATTTCACACAAGGGGGAGGCCGGGATCTGGGGGTCCCCTTGTTAAAGGGGGCTTCCAGATTCCGATAAGCCCCCCACCCGAAGACCACCACAACCACGAGCAAGGGTTGTGGGGATGAGGCCCTTGTCCCCATCACGGTGCTTTGGGGGGCTACCCCAAAGCACCCTCCCCATGTTGAGGGCATGTGGCCTGGTACGGTTCAGAAGGGGGGGTGATCTCTCGTCCCCCCTCTTTTCCTGCGGCCTGCCAGATTGCTTGCTCGGATAAGGGTCTGGTATGGATTTTTGGGGGGACCCCTACGCCATTTTTATTTTGGTGCGGAGTTCCACTTAATAACCATACCAGACCTAAAGGGCCTGGCAATGGACTGTGGGGGAATCCCATACCATTTTTTTCAATAACTTTTAAATTACTTTTTTTCCTTTAGAAATGTCATTTTGTGCAGGGACTGTTGTAAAGACGGGAAACATGCGCCACTTTACAGGCATAATATAGACACCCCCCTGGTACGAAATTTAAAGGAATATTTCACTTTTATTGTTTCACTTAAGCATTATTAAAATCACTGCTCCCGAAAAAAGGGACGATTTAAAAACTTTTTTTGCCTTGATACATGTCCCCTGGGGCAGGACCCAGGTCCCTAAACACTTTTTATATCATTAACTTGCATATAAGCCTTTAAAATTAGCACTTTTGATTATTCATGTTCGTGTCCCATAGACTTTAACGGTGTTCGCGTGTTCAAACAAATTTTTGGCCTGTTCGCATGTTCTGCTGCGAACCGAACCGGGGGGGTGTTCGGCTCATCCCTAGTTATAATTAGGAGGAATGCATAAAACAGAATATTACATTGATATTAATCTTCACGCAAACAGCCAAAGACGTTTTTCTATGTTTATCTGCAAAGTTCACTAAAACAATTACATTCCCAGACAGTCTACCTGAAGAAAAGGGTAAAGAGGTTTCAAGGCCCCCTTTTCCATATGGGAGCACAGCAGTGGGAGTTTCAATGCTCCTCTTGTGTCAGGGGCTTGTGGCTTTTGGGGAGCCTTGTGACTGCTGGAGAGGGGATCCTTGAAATTTTTTAGAAGGCTCTGGAACCCCTTGGAGCCCCTATTTCAAGGGGTACAGACAGGGTCTAGTGCCAGTAACCGGTCAACGGTATTGCTGCAGAGTTCAGGTAAAAGAGCTTCCCGCTGAAAAATACCTCATAAGGCGGCATGAAGACCCTGCTTTGGTAGCTTCTCGAAGGGGGCCGAAGGCAGCGAGGGCTGGATTAGAAGATGTCTCGTCTTACCTGCGGGTGAAGAAGCTCTGGAAGATGGCGGTGGGAGACCCATCCCGGGACCAGTGGCTGTGGAAGATGGAGAGGAAGACGCAGGCATCGTGGTGGAGTCCCTCCAGGAAGAAGAGAAAGAGGAGATGCCAGAGCTTCCAGTTCCAGGTCGACATGGAGGAACATCAAGAGGAGTTGGGAGGCTGGAGAAAAGAAGGAGGAACCAGAAGAGGCTGTACAGTCTATTGGCTCCCCCCAGAAGAAGGTGAGGGAGTGAAGTCGGGTCGGTGACGTCAGCAAGGAAAGAGAAAGGAAGGAATCAAGGAAAGAAGTCAGAGCCAGTCTTGTCCAGCCACGTGGATTGGACGATCATCGTCAGGGCAACTGGAGATGCTAACGCAGCTGTCAGAGGCACTTGGTGTGGCTGTGGGTTCTATTCCAGGCCAAGGTGAAGCAGCTGTTATGCTTTGCGTCTATAACTATTAAGGTTCTTGCGGTAAAACCAAGGAAGCTTAGACTTCTGTAGTGTATCAATGCTTTACTAAACAGTGAAAGCTGCACATACAACTGTAGAATACACAATACAACACAACTCATAGCTTCCAAAATATGCCTACAAATATAAGCATCTACAATATGTACGCATTAAGTAAACTAAACAGTTACTCAACTTAGGGGTCATGATGTAATGTCATTCATGGTTCCTTGCTCAGTCCAACTTGAAATGTCCAAAGTTATCCAGCTTCTGGCAGCCATTTGTTACTCCATCGTCCTTCCTAACACCTCTCCTCCGAACAAATGTTTCTTTCAAAAGCTTGTTTCAAAAGACCCCAAGCCCCTCCCACCAACTTCCTGCATACCAACTTCCTCTGCTTAGCTCTAAATCCTATCCAACTGGTTTATTTACATATCAATGGAGGTGGGGGGAAGCCTAGCTTTTCTGCAAATAATATGCTCTTACTAAACTCTATATTATTGCAATAAAGTCGCTATACAAATGGCCATAGCAACACAGCGGTGCATACAGTATCATTGGCCTCAGCTGCTACAGACCATGGCCCCCGTGACATAAACATTGCAGAATGCAGGTGGTGATGCATTGGAGGAACTGGTGAGTCTACTCTATTATCTTCTACACTGTTGCAATTGGTTT
This sequence comes from Lithobates sylvaticus, assembly GCA_028564925.1. Classification (NCBI taxonomy): domain Eukaryota; kingdom Metazoa; phylum Chordata; class Amphibia; order Anura; family Ranidae; genus Lithobates; species Lithobates sylvaticus. Next base: position 409,043,338 of record CM053027.1, read on the forward strand.
TTAATCTGTCTACATTCACCCCTTTGAGTCAGATGCTGTCAGATAGGGATATTACAGCTTCTGTGTGGGCAGGTAATTGAGGGACTGCAGGGATTAGTAAAGTTGCAAATATAGCTATGGATGGCCCTGAACTTGCTTCAGCTATGGTTCCTTCCCAGGGCAGTTCAGTGTTGCCTAAAGTACCTGAAGGCTATAGGAAAGAGGCTATGCCTTGCATATTGTCTCCCTTGGGTGTCCATTTGCCCATCACAAAAGAAAAGATCTGACGTGGGGAATACATGGACATTTTATTGTTACTCCCTTCACAAAAACAATATTATTCTAGGTTAGATAGGAGAATAGGATAAAAAGAAGCCAATTGCTAGAACTTTTAATAATTGGCTTCAAGCATTTTCTAATTATGCAAATATTGTGTGTGAAAAGTTTCCAGAGCGGAGCTCTGGCCTCTTTCAATACATAAATATAATTTTAGAGGCATATAGGTATTTTGGAGGATTGTCGTGGCACTTCTACGAGGAATCGTTTAGACAAAAAATGACGCTACATTAAAATATAAAACAGGGTAACAAAGATATAGGACTTTGGTTGAATGTATTCGTACCTCAAAAGCCCCCAGCACCTCGTAAAAACAACCTGTTACCTTCAAATTTTTCAAGTACATATAGGAAAGGCATTTGCTTTTTTTTTTATGATAACCAGTGCAAACGGACAAATTCTTGTAGAGCACGACACTAGTGCGCTCTTTGTTTGGGGCCCTATCCGTAAATGTTTTTAAAAATTGTCAACAAATACACAGCAGGTGAACAAGGATTCCTTTCTTAAAAGCCAACACCCCAGTGATTCTGGCAAACATGGCGCAATGGTTGCATCAGTACTCAGATCAAATAATGGCTCAATTAATCTGTAAGGGCTTCCAGGAGGGTTTTAAATTGCCTGAATTTAGTGGTTCTGGCTGTACAACCATTGAAAATTTAAGATCAGTTCATAAGTTATCTGTTTTTGTTAGAGAAAAATGTTTTTAACCGCTTGCCGACCAACCGCCGTCATTTTACTGCAGCAGTTCGGCATGATCCCGCGAACCGTTGTAGCTATATGTCAGCTTGCGGGATCAAGATAGCAGGTGCCCATTGCACAGCAGGGGTGCAGATGCTCGTGGCCGATGGTCGCGATGACCACCGGCCACGAGCGATCGTGAGAACAAGGGCCAAAACAGGAAAGTGTGTGTGTAAACACACAAATTCCTATTCTGTTTTGAGAGGAGTGACAGATTGTGTGTCCTTATTAGCTAGGAACCATGATCCGTCACTTCCTCTAGTCAGTCCCCTCCCCCTTCCATTAGAAACACGTAGCAGGGAACACAGGTAAACCCTTGATCGTCCCCTAGTGTTAACCCCTTCCCTACCAGTGACATTTTTACAGTAATCAGTGCATTTTTATAGCACTGATCGCTGTATAAATGCCAATGGTCCCAAAAATGTGTCAAAAGTGTCCGATGTGTCTGCCAGTTCCGATAAAAATTGCAGATCACCGCCATTACTATTAAAAAAAAAAAAATAAAAATAAAAATGCTATAAATCTATCCCCTATTTTGTAGACGCATAACATTTGCGCAATTATTATAGCAAAAAGTACAAAATATTGTGTTTTTTTCAAAATTGGCGCTCTTTTTTGTTTATAGCGCAAAAAATAAAAACTGCAGAGGTGATCAATTACCAACAAAATAAAGCACTATTTGTGGGAAAATAGGACGTCAATTTTGTTTGGGTGCAGCGTTGCACAACTGCGTAATTGTCAGTTAAAGCGCCACAGTACCGAATCGCAAAAAATGGCCCGGTCATTCCGCAGCCTATGGTGACTATGGTTATAGTTTCTTAATTGACATAACAGGTGTTTAACTGAGTTTCTGAGCATCTAGTGTTATTATTTTGTAATGACTTAATGGCAAAGAAATATGCTTGGTCGCATGTAAATAAAATTCTATCAGGGGTGTAATTTTTTCTTAAATTACATTCATTACCATCTTGTTTTAGTTTTTTCTCCATACATCAAGTCCTGAAAGGTTACAGAATGTCTTTTTATTCCTTAGATAAGAGAAGACCTTTTACCCCACACATTTTCCAAGATGAATGTAATATTACTGATATAGTCTGTTTATCCCCCTATGAGGCATGCTTATTTAACCACTTTCCCACTGGGAACTTATATCCCCTTCCTAACCAGACCAATTTTCAGCTTTCAGTGCTCTCACATTTTGAATGACAATTACTCAGTCATGCAACACTGTACCCATATTAAATTTTTGTATTTTTTTTCACACAAATAGAGCTTTCTTTTGGTGGTATTTAATAATTGTTTTTTTTTTTTTGCGCTATAAATGAAAAAAAGACTGAACATTTTGTAAAAAAAAATATTTTCTTCTTTTCTGTTATAAAATTTTGCAAATTAGTCATTTTTCTTTATAAATTTTGGCCAAAATGTATACTGCTACATATCTTTGGTAAAAATAACCAAAATCAGTGTATATTTTTTGGTCTTTGTGAAAGTTATAGAGTCTACAATCTCATTTCTTGAGATACTAACAAGTCAGGACAGTATGAATACCCCCCAAATCTGGTTTATGACAGATGGGCATGTATGAACACGGATGGGCATGTATGAGCATGGATGGGCATATATGAGGCACATATGGGCATTAATGAGCATGGTTGGGCATGAATGAGGCACATATGGGCATGTATGAGCACGGACGGACATGTATAAGCACATATGGGCATGTATGTGCATAGATGGGCAAGTATGAGCACAGATGGGCATGTATGAGCATGGATGGGCATATATTAGGCACATATGGGCATACATATGGCACATATGGGCATGTATGAGCACGGATGGACATGTATGAGCATTGATGGGCATGTATGAGGCACAGATCAGCACTGTGGGCACTTCAGATCCATCCCACAGCACTGCTGCATTGGCTCCCTCCTCTCCTCACATGCTGTACTGATCATTGCGAGGAGAAGAGAGTACTCAACCGGATATGCGCCGGTTTGTTGACAAGTGATCGAAGAGTTTCCGAACTAGTCACAAATAATTCTAAGCGCAAAAATGGTCTTGAAGTTACCAATGTCATAGCTAACTCAAAAAAATTTTGTTATTTATTAGCTGATCTAAAACAGATCAGCTAGGAAGGGTCTCTTGGATCACGCTGGCAGCATGTTCCAACAGTTTGTCCAGTTCTCTTAATAAACTCTTACCTCAGATTTAGACCACCTATAGATGAATTTTTGTTTACACATCAAAATGATTTTCCTTTGACAGTTTTTCAATTTCAGGCAGTTCTACATAAATCTTTGTGTCGCCTCAATTTAGGAGAGGTCGCTATATCAACTTTTTCAATTCTTTCCACATTGGAGCAACCACAGAAGTAGCTAGAATAGGTTTGGATTCAGATGTTATTAACCACTTCAGCCCCAGAAGAATTTACCCCCTTCCTGACCAGAGCACTTTTTGCGATTCGACACTGCATCGCTTTAACTGACAACTGCGCGGTCGTACGACGTGGCTCCCAAACAAAATTGATGTCCTTTTTTCCCCCACAAATAGAGCTTTCTTTTGGTGGTATTTGATCACCCGTGCAGTTTTTATTTTATGCGCTATAAACCAAAAAATAGCGACAATTTTGATTTTGCTATAATAAATATCCCCAAAAAATATATAAAAAAAAATGTTTTCCTCAGTTTAGGCCGATACGTATTCTACATATTTTTGGTAAAAAAAAATCACAATAATCGATTATTGATTGGTTTGCGCAAAAGTTATAGCGTTTACAAAATAGGGGATAGTTTATGGCATTTTTATTAATAATTTTTTTTACTAGTAATGGCGGCGATCAGCGGTTTTTATCGTGACTGCGACAATATGGCAAACACATCGGACATTTTTGGCACATTTTTGGGACCATTGTCATTTATACAGCAATCAGTGCTATACAAAGGCACTGATTCCTGTGTAAATGACACTGGCAGTGAAGGGGTTAACCACTAGGGGCAGTGTAGGGGTTAAGTGTGTCCTAGGGGCGTGTTTCTAACTGTGGGGGGCGTGGCTGTGTATGACATGTCACTGATCTCTGCTCCAATCACACAGAGAAGAGATCAGTGACACTCTCACCATGCAGAACGGGGAGATGCTTGTTTACATTAGCATCTCCCCGTTCTTCCTCTCCATGAGGCGATCGCGGTTATGCGCAGTGTATTAACCAGTAGGGGGAGGGGGTCTGGGACACAAATATATCTATATTAGAATTCAAAGATAGTAAATGCCAATACTTTTGTATAATGGGCCTAATCTTAAGGCGCATACACACAATCTGACTTTTTGACAAAACTGGTCCGACGGACCTGTTTTATCGGACAATCCGACCATGTGTATTCTCCATTGGACAATTGTTTTAATTTTTTCAACGGACAAATGTTCACTGTGCATGCTCTCAAGCTTTCCGGCAACAAATGTCCGATAATCCGATCGTGTGTACACAAGTCCATAGGACTAAAGTCCAAAGTACAAACACGCATTCTCAGAACCAATGCTAAAGATCAGACAACAATAGCAGAAGTTGCCCAAAGGGTGGCGGTAAAGAGCTGAAAAACCACGTGATTTGGTGAAAGTTGGCTGAAAATGTTCTGCCGTGTGTATGCATACCAAGTTCATAGCCAACGCCCCTTCGGACCAAAATCCTCGGTAAAGTTTGTTGGAAGTCCGATCATGTGTATGAGGCTTTAGAGTGTTGATCTGGGAAACTCATGATAATTCTAGTAGGATTGTCCTTATTTTCAACAGTTTTTTTACCATGTAATAATTCACTTCTAGTGATTCTTGTTGCTATTTTTCCATTGTCTTATGCAGGTGTGATCTCTATTGACGTAAGCCCAGCATGCGTGGGCCGATCGACTGCACCTTGTGAGCTGGATATGGGGAGAATTATTCTCCCTGTGTCCTTTCATCTTTGTCAGCTTATCGGCTTTATATTTGCCTTGCCCTTCCAGGATGGGAAGGTTTTCTCCTCCCACCTGCGATCAGCTGGTATCTTTTGTCACCTCCTTCCGTTGCCAAGCAGCAGTGGCGTTACTGCCCACTGACAACCTGGCGTTCGCTTGTCAGCGGGTCACTGACACATGACGTCACCCTGCATACCATGTCCCTCTCTCTTTGGTGGGGTGGGATGACACTGTGCGCCCAATTCCAGGGGATCTGCCAAAATAGCGCCAGCCGTTATTGAGATGCCAAAGCACCTGGAGTGTAACCCCTCCCTGTTGGGAGGGGTTACACTCCAGGTGCTTTGGCGTCTCAATAACTGCTGGCACCATTTTGGCAGATACATCTCAACACAGCTGGTCTATAATAATAATAATAATAATAATAGACAGCCATGTCTGACTGATGTTGGGCAGTACGGTTTTATCATGGCAGAGCGTGGTATGTTTGAAATCCTCCATCTTACCAGGTATATTTTTCGTCTAACAAAAAGTAAGATCATGTTCTTAAATATGCAGGCAATCATTAGAGATACTCATTACTCTTTTTTCTTTTGCTTTACCCAGTGCTATCTGGGGAATACTGCATACAGTTATTACTTAAGACAGCCATTGGAGAAATAAAACCTTGGGACATAAGCTTCATAAGGGTTGCTGTGATACTACCAGCAAACCCCTCGGTCTTTTTTGATAGGTAATCCTATTGCAATACTCTGTTTTGTTATCATGTCTTTTTTTTTTTTTATGGGCCCCTCTTTTTATGGACTCTTCTTCTTCCACACACCCACTATATTATTCATATATTAGACATGTGTGTTTCTCTTTGCCAATGCCAGGTGATCCCAGTGTATGTCTTTTTGAATAACCCTGCTGGTCAAGGAGGCCATGTACTTCTTCTCTGCTCTATCCATCTCTCTGACTTTGCTGGACTGGTTCCTACCATCTTTCACTCAGCAATTTTTATTTCACCACTGGTTTTGTATCATTGCTCATGGATATATTGAAAGTAATCCAGCTTTTTTCATTCCATCCCTCAGACTAAGCCATATGCATATAAATGGTGACATAAGTTATAATATATGTTTTGTTTTATAGACCACATATACAATAATTGCTAAACTTTCCATGAAGAAGGAGTTTTAAGGACTCTGAAATGCTTCGGCTTGGGTTATGCAATAATCTATGTTTATGACAGTCCAAGGGATTTTTGTCCATATTGTGATATATTGTATTATCCATATTGCTATGTATGTACATTTTTATTTGCATATTTGTTTTTATACGTTTTGTGATATTAATAAATATTGAACTTTTTACATTTCATACGTTTGTACACTAATTGAGCCCATAAAGTCCCATTTTCCATAGGGTGTGTTTTTTTCTACTACAAATGTAAAGCCTCATACACACACTATGATTGTTGGACAACCGAGCATCTGATTTTTGTCAAAAGGGCGTGTGCCAGGAACTTGACTTGCATACTAACGTCAGTCGATAACATGAACGTAGTGACATACTAGACGTACTACGAAACTATAAAGAGTAAGTTCATTACCCAAGCGCCATCCTTTGGGCTCCTTCTGCTAATTTTGTGTTAGTAGAAGTTTGGTGAGTGTTAATTTGCGCTTTTCAGTTTGTTTCTGAATGGCTGTTCATCAACCAGCCATGTTGCATAATCGGAGGAGAGAAAGTGTGATTATCAGGCTAGAAGTTATTGCTTTGACCCAACCCAACCTGTTATTTTAACTATAAGGGCTTTTGCAGCATAGTCATGCTAGCTGTAGCATCTGTCAACTACTAGTTCTTGTATTTGGATGTTGGGAAGAACAGTCGCAACTCTGGCGGAGGAGTGATTATGCAGACAGAGTCATACAAGCAGGTCCAGAATTGTACCTTAAACTTGCGACCTGCTGAGAAGAATGTTGAGGGCCTCAATTTTGTTTTCATGACAGATGAGGCCTTTGCTCTCGGGGAACATCTGATGAAGCTGTTTTCTATGAGGAACCTCACCCCAGAGCAGAGAATCTTCAATTACAGGCTCTCTTGTGCCAGAAGGGTGGTTGAAAATGCATTTGGCATCCTATCTAGTCGTTTCAGGCTGTTTTTGACTCTAATCAACCTGGCACTCTACAAGATAAACCATGTGGTCCTGTGCTGCTGTATCCTACATATTTTTTTAAGGAGGAATGCTACCAGCTACCTAGCCTCACTGCCAAGTCACGTGGACCCTGCAGTGGCAGGCCCAGCTGAAGAGGCTGCAGCTCATCCATCTGTGGGCATGCTGATGGCTATTGAAAATGCCCGTGCTGGATTGCTATGACAAATTGCCCGAGATTTACGTCAGAAATACCTTGAATATTTTGTGGGTAGAGGGGCAGTGGCTTGGCAGCAAATTGTAGCTGAGCATTTCTAATATTTTTTGGAGATCATAAACTTTTTTTTCATTTAAACTACTGTTGTCTGTGTTTATTATATGTCTAATCTGTTCCCAAATGGGCTTTCTTTTGGCCACTTGCTTCAATAGTGCAAATGTACATTAATTGCTACATAAGGTGATAATATCTTCTTCAGCTAACTATTACGGTGCGCTGTAGGTTTGCTACACACACACAATATTTTGGTTCTTAATGGATCTACCGCATGAAGTTCAAAAACATTATGCCTTTACGACTCCTTTAATTTTTTGGAGGCCTAAAAATTGCAGGAGTTGTCAACATTTAAGAGCACATTGTCACTGTAACTTCAACAACTTACGAAATACACTGGTATTGAGCAATGAAATAGAAGACAGTGGGTGACATGAACCTGATAGAGGTGTTGGTGTATGTAGACGACATAATTGTCTTCGGGAGAATCTTAGAGGAGCTCGAAGAGCATCTGGAAAAGGTCCTCAAGAGACTCCATGACAAGGGGTTGAAGCTGTCTTTGGAGAAGTGCCAGTTTTATCAACCCTCGGTCAACTACTTTGGTCACATCGTGTCTGCCAATGGAGTGGCCACTGACCCCCAGAAGTGGAAGCTGTCACCTCCTGGCTGAAGCAGAATAATGTGACCAAGCTTAGGTCATTTTGAGGATTCTATTACAGAAGATTCATTGAGGAATTCGCTAAAATAGCTTGCCCACTCAATGAGCTACTGAAAAGCAAAGAGAAAGACGATGATCCAAATTTGATGAAGCACGCCTGTTGCACAGAGAATGGGATCAGTTGCAGCTGCCCCAGGGGGTGGTCTACCGAAGGGGCCCCTCTGACCATCCCGAAGAAAAATGGCAGTTGTTTCTGCCAGAAAAACACAGGGAGACAGTATGAATGGCCCTGCACTACAGTCATGGCCACTTAGGTTCAAGAACTTTCCACCCAGCAAGGGACCAATTCTACTGGGCCTGCATGTGGGCTGAAGTTGAGGGTTACTGCCACTCCTGCATCAGGTGCATTCAACCGAAGACAGAGCCAGGGACACATGGAGCTTGTGTGCATTGACTTTCTGTGCTTGGAGCCTGATCTGAGTGTACAGGGAAATATCCTGGTAGTGACTGACCAATTCACTTGGTATGCACAGGCATTTCCCACAAGTGATCAACAGGCATCCACGGTGGCCAAGATCTTAGTGGAGAAGTTATTTGTACACTATGGCCTGCCCCAACCTATCCACTCTGATCAAGGGAGGGACTTTGAGAGCAGCCTCATCAAGAGACTTTTAGACCGGTTAGGCATTAAGAAGTCCAGAACCACCCCGTACCATCCTCAAGGGGATCCTCAGCCAGAGAGGTTCAACCAAACCCTCCTGGATATGTTTGGGACCTTGAATTCAGAACAAAAGCAGCACTGGAGCAAGCATATAGCCACTATCATGCATGCTTATAACAGCACCGCAAACAATGCCACAGGATACTCTCCCTATCATCTGATGTTTGGACGAGAGGCCCGTCTGCCAGTAGACTTGGCCTTTGGCATGTCCTTGGACCATACCTTGACAACCTCCCACAGAGGGTATGTGGACCGCTTACAGAAAAGTCTGAAGACCGCCTATGACAAGGCCCAAGCTGCCTCAGATGCCTAAGGACAGAGGAACAAAATAAACTTTCACCTCAGGGTATGAGTGCAGGACTTGAAACTAGGTGACAGAGTACTGCTGATAAACTTGGGTGTCCCTGGAAAGCACAAGTTGGCTAACCGCTGGAAGTCGCAGCCTTATGTAATTTGCAAACAGCTGCCAGGACTTCCAGTGTATCAAATCCAGCCAGAAGGGGGCACAGGCCCGCTGAAGACTTGGCACCACAACCATCTGTTGCCTCTGTTGGAAGCAGTTCGTGTGCCACTACAGCCAGATTCACAGTCCACATCCATAGCCTCTCAGAGATTGAGACCAGTGACTAGGTCTCAGTCATTGCCTCTTGCTGAAAAGGATGAGAATAGCAAGGAGGAAGAGATGGCTGCCACCCCCTCTTCATCTCTTCCCAAGGTGACAGACATTGGTATTCTCTGACCAGAGGCTCCTGAGTTTTGCCTCAAAGTCCACCTTCTGAAGGGTTGGAAGACCCTCAATCTTCCTTGCTGACAGCAGACCCTGGAGAGTTCCCATCCTTCATTGAAGAGGAAGCTGAGGCTGATATGCAGGAAGAAGAAAAAGCTGTGGATGAAGCAGAGACCAGTGTGCCTGTAACTCCAGAGCCTAAAGAACAGAGAGAGCGAAGAGCTATTCACCCACCTAAGAGACTGACCTATGATACTCTGGGTGAAAGCTCTGAGGAAGCTGTTTTCACTTCAAAAAGGACTCTTGCGACACCTGTTTTTTCCACCACAGATTTGGTGGAGGACAACCCCAACTCACCCCTGGCACATCTAGCTGGGCTATATCAATTGAGGTGGCTTGTAGGCGGGAAAACCTCCCCTCCTATGCTAATTGGTGGGAGGTTCCCCTGCCAGGTTCTTATGCAAATTGCTTGTTTTCCTGTGTACACTAACTTGCTTTTCCCTCTGCGTGTATATACAAAGCATGTAACAGGTCACAGACTCTTTACCTTATTTGGAGGACCAAATGTTCTTTGGTGGGGTGGGGCTGTAGCGGGTATTGCAGCCAAAGACTTACATTAACACAGATGGGCTGCACCTACATCAGGGGCATTGCTAGGGGGTGGCTATTGGGGCTACAGCCCCGAATCTGAGGCCCATAGCCCTGAGTCTCTTGCTGCATGGTCCCTGCCTAACCAACGGGCTGTGGCTGCTACAGCAGGTGGGCTGGCTGCATGAGAAAGGCGGAGGAGAGGAGAGAAGCGAGCATGCGGACGAGCAGAGATGACATCTGTCTCCGCCCGCTCCACATCAGCACTCTTCACAGCCGGGCCTCTTCAATTTGGGAGTGAGGTGCGGCAAGCAGCAGAGAGATGACATCATCTCTCACTGCCCGCCACACATCAGTGCTCTTCTGCCCTTACAGCATGGTGGAGTGGAGGTCATATGCTTCCTGTCATTGTGGAGCTCCACTTTGCATCCAGACCCCCTTACTTCAACGTCGGAGGTCTGGCGGGGAGCAGCGAGATGACATCTCTCACTGACCGCCCCGCATCACCGCTCTCTTGCTCTCACTAAATTGACCGGTGCTATCAGCCTGCCACCAATGCAGCGTCAATGCACATTTGGTGGCACTGGCTGGCATGGCAAGTGACAACCCACATCTGGTGGCTGGTGATGTGGCAAGTGACCATCTGCAAATGGTGGCAGGTGACGTGGCAAGTGACAATCTGCAAATGATGGCAAGAGATGTGGCAAGTGACAATCTGCAAATGGTGGCAGGAGACCTGGCAAGTGACAATCTGCAAATGGTGGTAGGAGACGTGGCAAGTGACAATATGCAAATGGTGGCAGGATACATGGCAATCTGCAAATGATGGCAGGTGACGTAGCAAGTGACAATCCACATCTGTTGCCAGGTGAAAGTGGCAAGTGACAATCCACATCTGGTGGCAGGCGACATGGCAAGTGACAATCCACATCTAGTGGCAGTTTATGGTGGCAAGTAACATGCTGCATCTGGTGACAGGCGACAGTGGCCTGTAACATGCTGCATCTGGTGGCAGGAGATGTGGCAAGTGACACGCCCAGGGCTCCCACTGATTCTGCAGTACGGTGAGTTGAACCACTTCATTATATATTAGAATGTAACAATAGAAATAATGCACTTTAATCACCCTGACACCATATCAACCATGGTGCCATGATGATTGAAGCACCAACACCAGCCATCGCCCGTGAAAAATTGCTTAACAATGCCCCCCCCCCCCACGGGCATGCAAAAAGGTTGGTGACCACTGCTATGGGCTCCAGCCCCAGATCTTTTGCAGACCTAGCAACGCCCCTGATGTACATTAACACAGATGACTGCATGTACACAGGCTTTCCAGCCTGAAAGAGGGGAGAGAACTGGCTGTCATGTCTGCATGGGCTTTTTTACCCCCCTCCTTCTTCCTGTTTTCACTGACTGAGTAATGTAATGTGAGCTGACACACACAGAGCTGTGCATTCAGCAGCCTCTTTTGTGCCCCTATTGGCCAGAAGAAAACCAATTAAAGGCACAGTTACAACAGCAAATGGGAGAGACTGTACTGAACTTCAGGGGGACCTGCAATCGACTCTGGGACATGCAGTTCCCACACAAAACGGCCCCATAGACTGGGAAACAGGGAGAAATACAAATCCCAGCAGGCTTTGCTGACAGGAAAGTAAAATACTCCATTTTGTGTCCTGAGGTAAAGGTCAGTTGATGAGGGAGTGAGAGAGACACAGACGTGATCTGAGAGCTGCTGTTACCCACGCAGGGTATCCATCCAGCAACAGTTCCAGAGGTCGGTGTGCTGATCCTGACATGGTTCCCGGAGTTGGACAGCGATGGACATCCAGCCTGAGAGGGATCCCGGCTATAACTCCAGGTGTTCCTGAGGGCGTGGGCCAATCCGGTTACAAGGTGGCCAGTCAGGCCTTTCAGGGAACTGGTCGCTTGATCCTTTGGTCGCAGAATGGGTGAGCGGGCGTTTGCCCATCTTTAAAGACATAGTAGTCAGGCAACATTGCCTCATTAGTGTCCACATTTGTAGGAATACTTGCACCCTGCTGAACAGTCACTGCATTCTACTTTGCCTATCAGGATTCTGCTAACATCCTACATCTAATGATACTTTCAAGTACCCCTTTGTTTATCCTTTTTAACAGGACACCAAGTGCACCAACGCCAGGCTAGCTGAAGATCCTGGATATCTCCATAGTGAGGACCCTTTTCTGTTTCAGTATAAGTAATTTAATGATTCCAGTGACTACCTATAAAGGGGAACTCTGAGGGTAATTATTAAAGTGATAAAATTGCATTTGTGGCCCATTGCCTCACATTAAACTGCCTGGGTCTTTGATTTCAGGATTTGAGGGAAACAGACTGACCGTTGTTAAGTCAGATCAGTTCCCCTTTATGCCTGAGTGCATAGGCCCCTCTAGACCTATTTAGGTTGTTTGACTGTGTTATTTTTAAGTCTGCATTTGGGTTTGATTAACACTATTAAAGACCACAGTTTGCCATTCTTGACCATTGAGTTACCAGATCACTGTTTGTTTAATTGTGGAAAGTCTCCCAGTAAACAAACTTCCTGTTCACTACGTTTGTGTCAGTTTTACTGTGTTTGCAAGTACACTGTTTGCTAGGTGGGCCAGAGGGGCTGAGACAGTTCTTTGGGGTTGAGAGGCAGAGTAACGGACTGAACAAACTTAAGCAGCTCTTTCAGGGGTATCGCTACACTAATAAAATACATTTACGTTTTTGGATCTAACATGACAAAATGTAGAAAATTTCAAGGGGTATGAATACTTTTTCAAGGCACTGTATGTAATGAATACAAGAAAAGGGGAAGGTTTGTGTAGTTTAAATTAGGAAAGCAGCCTAAGCTAGCAACACTGCTCTTCCATAGATACAGTACAGTAATGAGCGTTGTCATTCAAGGGTAGTAAGTCTGTTTTTAGCAGGGTCATCAGGTAATGCTGAAGGAAAAAAATGCCTGTAAAGAAAAGTATTTCAGTCACCTTATCTAAGGACTGCTAAACTGCAATATATTATATTATTTTGTTTACATACACTTTAAGATGCATTTTATAGATTATTATTACGTTATTACAATTTTTGCATGAGAAATCTGTATATAGCTCTTCAATACTGCTCTTTTACTTAAACAGTATAAAGCAGACCGAAGATTATTCAAAATGACTACATGCAATCAAAATTTTGTATTACATGAGTTATGTATCATTATCTAAGTAGGCAACTGCTGCAAGTCCACTTTTCTTGGTATCAGACTTCCTTTTGACAAACCAGCATCAAAGGGGAGTTTATAATATTCTTGTTATACTTATAGAGTTTTATTAAATAGAGGAGAACAATAGTTAAAAGGGGAGAGAGATTCAAAGAGAATGGTATTAACTGACAGTCTTTAATGAAAACAAAATACTGTTTTTTTTTTTTTTCATTATAAGACCTCCCAGGCCACAACATTTAATGACTGTTTGTATTTTGAAAAGTCAAATACCACCAGCATTTTATACTGGCATTTCCAAATTAAAAGCTAAATTAAAGCTTAAGTGTCCAATTGATTGCAAAGCAAGATAATTTAATAATGGAGCAGGAAAGGCTGCCTCACTAAGACAGCAAAGCCCTGAACTTAGCTCTTTTCAGATCTGTCAAGAAAGTTTATAAATAATAAACGCTTAGCCTGCTTTATTAGGAAAAGTGCCAAGGTCTGAGAATGTGCGGTATAGAGAAACCAAAGTTAAATTTGAAAAAGAAAAGAAAAAAGATGCAATCAATCCACCATCTCCATGGAAATGAAAGAACAACCCCTGGCCAACTCACTGTTCATTAGTTCAACACAGTTAAAATATCATTTGGCTATGAAGACAAGTTTTCATAAGCTTTATGTTCAAAACAGCGTGTTAGAGGAAAATGACTGGCATAAACATGACACATGGTCTGGTTAAGGTAAATGACTGCACTGTAATTGATAGAAAGTACCTCAAGCACGTATCAAATAAAAATGTTGGGCCTTGGGGGCCTGACCATACAAAGCTTTCAATGTGCCATTAAATTAGAAACCAGATTAAACAATTCTACGAGGCTGTTGAGGTGCTGAATGCAATGATCACAGTGAAATTGATAGCAATGGCAGCTTCCTGATGTCATTCTGATGCAGAGCTGTCAAAACAGAAAAGAATAAATTGCTTCTTTAACTTCAATGACAGGCAGTTTGATTGGGGCACCACAAGCAACCTGTAATGACTTCCCCAACAACCGTAAACCATGTCACATGAAAGCATGCTTTGTTTTTGAGGTTTATACTATGGAAAGTATTTGTTCAAAATTATGGAAGGATGTTAAAGTTTTAATATACTGTACATTTCTAGGAGATAATCTAAAACTTTTGCTGAAATGTGGAGACTGCAAGCAGCAACGAAGACCTCACCTGCTGAAATTTTCTTTTTTACCAGGAAGGATATTTAAAGGGATTTTGTTTCAAGAAACCACAAAACTCACTCGCTTATGAAACCTCTGGTTCTTGCTATATGCAGAAAGCTCTCATGTGGGTATTCACCGCTCCTCCTCACCCTTGTTTTCGGAACACAGACACAAGTTCTTAAAGCAGAATTAAACCCATCCATAAAAGTTTCATTTCCGGCATTTGTGCTGGAAATGTAACACTCCCATTGGTTGTGCTCTCAACCAAACTGTCAAACCATCCAATGGCTGGTGTCATAACTGATCACATGTGCAGCATCATGGCAGTTGTAGATTAAACAGAGGCAAAGATGGCAGCTTCCTTGTCTGAAAATGATAGAGGGGTTTACTTACACTTTAAATGTGGTCTGCACCATTAGCTGGCCTTAAAAAAAGGAATTCTAGTGAAGGAATGCACTAGAATGCTTGTGATGTCACCAAAACCTGTCCTTGCTCTTGGTTAATGCCTCAACATGCTGCCTATGGTACAACTCTCACTAAAACCAAACTGAATTAAACGTATGTCTGTGACACATCTTTGTCTTACCACTGCCCTGATCTCTTATCTCTTTCCAGGCTATGCTCTTGCCTGACATTTTAGTACATCAGGTGTAGAGCAGATCATAAGGCCATAATGTTGGACTGTCATACGCTGTAACTCTATTAGGAGATGCTTGGTAGACTGGGCACTCCCTAAATTCCGTTTCTCTGGGATTACCACATCTATTACCAGAAAGTCAGAGGATCCACACTCAAAATGTAATACGTTGTTTCATTATTTTGAATAAAAACAAGCTGAGGATTACATAGACATGAATACTATTCTATTAATATACAGTTAGTATATTATATATATACAGATATATACAGATGAACCAAAGTATGGATGGTTAACATCCCAATCCCCTCTTCCAACTGAGATATTCAGAGAAGCTGGACAATCTCCATGAGCAAAACTCAGAGCTTTTAACCTTGAAAGCACTTATAACTTCATAGGGTTCTTCTAAACAACCCAAGCCTTAGCCATGTATCTGGCGTCATAGACAAATTTAGTCTTAAAATATATATATTGATGGTTCTGAACTCTAAAAGTATCACTGTTTCTTAGCATCATTAAAATACATACCATTTAGCAGTAGTATAATTAATGATAATTTGGTTACCCAAAAACAACTGCATTTCCTCTTCACGCCATGCCATACTATAGTCATCAGCTGCACTCTACATCACTACATCATAGTAACTGACAATTTAATTCTTTCTATTAATCCCTACATAATTGCAGGAAAGAGCAGTCATGATGTACTCATTTACTTGTATCAAGTCATTGAAACCTCTTATAAGAGATCAAAGAAACAGGCATAGGAACCAGGAGCTTAGACGAGAACTTTCATTGCTTCAAATGCCACCTAAGATTCTCAGGTTGCACAGTAGGGTAACACCATCATTGTATGCATATTATCATTTATATTAACTAGCTTAACTTATGGCCAACATTATTCCTGGCCAACTAAATCTGTTGTCACTCATGTCAGTAGTGTGATGTATGACTTCTCTTGGTCTGTAGCAGAATATAGATGTTTGTATCTTACCTTGTCAGGAGGAATGTGATGGCTGTTGTAACAATGTAAAACATCCCTAAGCATCTACATGCAAATACTCCCAGAATAAATCATTCCATATTGCACTGAATCCCCTGAGGGGCTTTGTACCTATGGAACTTGATGCTGTCACTACCCTTCCACATATACCTTTATCATGTTATTTATTCTGTTAGAAAAATGTACATTATAGCAGGGAGCTTTAATCCCACACTGCTGTTAATCTAATACCTTGAGAGCAGCAATCCCAGTGAAATGTGTCTTTCAAACACATATTTTGCCATACAAGACCCACAAAGTTTCTAATTATCATAACATTTCCATACATTTGTTCTGAGGGAGGTGTTTTTATATCTAGATTGACAGGGAGAAGCAAATGTTACCTTTAAGGTAGAATACTTTTTTCCCCCGCGCATTAGTTATTAGATCCTTGGTGGCTACCAAACACCAAGGGAAATATACTAAATTACTTTATTCCATCTCACATCTATTCTTCTCTATTCCCTACAGAATCGATTTCCCTGCTGTACCATCCAAATCTTCTTGAACACAGGCATCTCTTCAACTTTTACATTTCACACACATTTCAAACTGTTTTTAACCAAATATATTCATATTGAACAATGTAAAAAGCTAACAAAAAATACAAAAATCCATGGGTTCTGAATGAGTCTTCAATATCAACATTTCTATCACTCCAGATACTATAAACCTTTGTGTTGGCATAGGGTGCTGTTGGTGAGAAGTATTTCACAGAAAATAAATAATAATTACTACTATAGTTAAATAGTTATGCATGTTAACTATAAATGAGCAGCAGGATTTGTTACAGTAGACAATTTGCATTGAGATTTAAGCACTTGAGCTCTGAAAGGTTGTATTCCCTTTATGACCAGGGTACTGTATGTTTTGCTATCGTGGTGCTATTTTAGTGCTAGTGCTATTGTGCACTGTGCTACTTTAATTGGCAATTGCACTGTCATGCAACAATGTATGCAAATTACATTTCTATAATTTATTTCACACAGATAGAGCTTTCTTTTGGTGGTATTTTCACCGCTGGGTTTTTTATTTATTGCGCTATAAACAAAAAACATATCCAATAAAATCAAATTTCATCATAAATTTAGGCCAAAATGTATTCTGCTACATGTTTTTGGTAAAAAAAAAAAAAAAAATACCAATAAGTGTATAATAATTGGTTTGTGTGAAAGTCATAGTGTCTACAAGCAATGGTATATATATTTTAAAATTGATCAATCCTGATGTACTGAGGGCCTCATTCTCATTTATTGAGCCCCTAAAATGCTATTACCCCCAAATTACCCCTTTTTGGAAAGTAGACAGTCTGAGGCATTTAGTAAGAGGCAAAGCGACTTTTTTTGAAGCTGCACATTTTTGTCACAATTTTTTGAAAATTAAGAATTTTTTTTTCACATTTTTTTTACACACTGTCACCCGTTCAGTACAGCCTCATCATATGACTGATGTGGTAGTGATCAGGGACACTGACAGGTGACAGTGTGTTAACAATAAATAAATAATGTTTTTCCATTTTGTTCATTCATAACAGCTTTTTTGACACAAGATCACTGGCCCCGAGTTCTGGAATCTGCATTCCTATATGTTCAGTTTGCCTTAGTCAGAGCAGGCAAAATCATGCACATATACGTGATTTTGCCTGCACTTGCTGCCCAGCCGCAGTACATGTGCTGTGGCTGATCCGCAAGGGGTTAACTTATCATTAAAGAAAGATATTCTATTAGTGCTAAAACCTGATAATCTGTGGCATGTATCCACCTAAGACAAAGAACTTTAAGTCTGGATGTGTGAAAAAACAAGCCTGTAAAAAAACAATTTAAAATGTATGTTTTCTTTCATTTTTATTTTATGCATTGTCTACATAACGGTGTGCTACAAAGATTTGTGGCAATGGCAGATAAAGTAAAATGGACAGTGGGGCATATCATTGAAATTCAGCCCAATGCAAAAAACAAAACACATTTTATATATTCCCATTAAACCACTTTAATTCTCAAAAGAAGCATCTCGCACCACCCATCTGACCTTGCTTGCTTTCTTTCTTACAGCACTTAGAAGGACAGCAGGCAATCAATGTGAGTATGAAGAAGTTGTGTTTTCCAGTTCCCACAAACCCTTGAAGTTTCTATCTGTCCTCCAGAGGATGTTTTATTTTACAATGAATGAAATGTATTGTTCCTTATCAAATACCGTCAAATATATTTTTGCATGCAAAACAAAAAAATGTATAAATGTAACACTTACTGGTAGTTATCACCTCTCAAAAAGATCACAATACTTTCTGTGACAATGTGTTCATCTTTATTTCTTCCTAGAAGGCCAATGCCATGGTTTTTCAATAAGCGTAAGCATTCCTGAATAAAGAGGTAATCATAGATGGTGCAATGCCCGTGCAGTAGATTTTATGTTCTTGGCTGTATGTACACATGCCCTCTGTTGCTGTCTCTAATTTTTATCAAGACAAAATATATCACAATGCCACCACTCAGTCTATCTGCTACTTTTGATTATGTAAATATCCTTCATACTCACATAAGTTAGAGAAGAATTATTGTCTCTCATTAAAAAATTGCTTCCCTTAGTCCCCCTGCAAAGTCTCACAAACACCTGTTGCTTCTGCCAGTTAAGTCTACTTTATGCCTCTTCTACTGAAAGCATGACAATGCCTCTACTGCTTCAGAAATAAAAGCATCATTGTCACTTTCATGTAGGCTGTGCCTATATACACTAAAGTGGGATGAGAAAATGTTGTGTGTGGCTTGTATCAGCAATGCCATTTCTGATTCACAAGCTTGTAGCTTGTCAGTCAGAAGCTTCTCCTGTGCCCTGTAAATATAAAAATCAGTCAGTCTAATTTCTCTAATGCCTTTTACACTGTGACCTGTCAATATACTACACATAAATGCAGAATGTTTCTCCCAAGCAGCAGATGAGAGGTTCAGGCCAGGCACAATCATTTGACTGGAGCTTAAGAACTTATTTATGTTAAAAGGTATAGTTGTTTAAGCACTTAAGCCCCGGAAGAATTTACCCCCTTCCTGACCAGAGCATTTTTTGCAATTCGGTACTGCGTCACTTTAGCTGACAATTGCGCGGTCGTGCGCCATTGTATAAAATTGACGTCCTTTTTTTTCCCCAAAAATAGAGCTTTCTTTTGGTGGTATTTGATCACCTCTGCGGTTTTCATTTTTTGCGCTATAAACAAAAATACCGTCAATTTTGAAAAAAAAAGCCATATTTTTTTACTTTTTGCTATAATAAATATCAAAAAAGACGAAGAAGAAACCGCGCTATCTAAACGTAAATAAATTCAGCTGCCTGCACAACAATAATATGTTAAATGAAAAAGCGTGTATATAGTGCAGCGCTCAAAGTGTTCAATAGTGATTATTAAACGTATAGTGTGAAATAATATATACTAATAAAATTATATATTACACCAAAAAATTGTAAATATAAATGACCAGTGATAGAAATAGATTCTATATATGACATCTAACAGAAATGCAAATAGTGAAACCAACTTATTGCAAAAAAAGTGACCAAATAAAAGTGTCACAAAATAAGTATTGTGTCTCGTAACAGTGTTTGTTATTAAAGTCAAATATTAATACACCATAATAGTGACAAAGGTGAGTATAATATAACATAAAGTGACATGTGCGGCTTGTCTGATGTACTCCGTCACCAATTGAGGGAAGGCTTACCGACTGTCGTGGACTCAGGTAGGCTTACGCCGTATGAGTCACAATTGCTGGATGGTGTTTGCAATACACCGATGTAGGCAGCTGTTCCAAGTTATGATGTATGGTGACCACAGACAAGACTATGCACTGAATAGTAGATGGAAACTCGAGATAGGAGTAGTAGGCAGGTATATCATATGGCTCATCCCCGATGGTGTTACCGACAAAGAAAAATGAGACCATATAGCGTAATACCGTCAGGCAAATTAAAATTTAATGGATAAAATAGATGGGTACTCACATGTACAAAGGAATATTAGGCATGTATAGAAAAAATTGGCAGCAGTGGCTTCACCAAATCATCCCCTGACGCGTTTCGCCTTAATGAGGCATCATCTGGGGGTGCTGATTCACTGGATAATAAATATCCCCCAAAAATATATAACAAAAACAAATTTCTTCCGCAGTTTAGGCCGATATGTATTCTTCCACATATTTTTGATAAAAAATTGCAATAAGTGTATATATATATTGATTGGTTTGTGCAAAAGTTATAGCGTCTACAAAATAGGGGATAGATTTATGGCATTTTTATAATTTTTTGTTTTTAACTAGTAATGGCGGCGATCTGCGATTTTTATTGGGATTGCGACAGATAGGACAGATAGGACATTTTTTACTCTATTTTGGGACCATTGACATTTATACAGAGATCAGAGCTACAAATAGCCACTGATTGCTGTGTAAATGACACTGGCAGGGAAGGGGTTAATACTATGGGGCGATCAAGGGGTTAAGTGTGTTCCCTGGATGTGTTCTAACTCTAGAGGGATGGGCTCATTACAACATGACAGAGATCACTACTCCTGATGATAGGAAGCAGTAGATCCCTGTCATGTTGCTAGGCAGAACAGGGAAATGCCTTGTTTACATCTCCCCGTTCTCCTCGCTGCAATCGCTGGCGAACATAGAGTTTGCTGGACCCGCGGGCATGCTCCCCAATAGGCAGCAAATTCAAAGGGACATATGGGTACGCCCTTTTGCTTGCCTGTGCCATTCTGCCGACGTAAATTGGCATGCGGCGGTTGGCAAATGGTTAACCAAAAATATTGTTGTATATGGTTACACATCACTAATTTATACATGTAGATTTTATAATGGACTTTCTTAAACTTCTTCATCCAAAAGTGGACCTGAACTCAAACAGTAAAGATTTGCTATTTTATAAGGAACATCTGGAAACAATAATTGTGTCTAAGCATGTTTATTTTTAAATTCTTTCTGTAAAACAGCAGTGCACTATGTAAACCTCATTGTGCTTTACAAACCTCTTCTGCTGATTCTTGAATATACCCCCAGCAGTCATTAAAGTATCAGTCATCATGGGTTCAATTCTGGCAGGAGGAAGTAGAGTTCTGTTCCTTTACCAAGATGGCCACCCTGCATGCAAAACTTGGCACAGAACAAGGCATGATAATTCAGTAATGGGGAATTATCAACTGCAGGAAGATCGCTGATGACTAGTCATTTGCCCCTGAAATGACCCTTCAGGCCATGTTCAATAACTAATTTAGTACCTATCTCTTGCTTGCCAGTACGGTTAAAAATATTTTGATGATCCTCTAAGTATAGCCACGTTTTCTTTGGTTGTGTAGTGGTTAAACATCTTTGGAAGAGGTTATGATGGCTTTTGGGCAGTAATGAAACACTAATACAGTAAACTATTAGAGACATCAAAATTAACCAAGGCAAACAAAAAACAGAATAGATTCTGTCTCTTGTTTTTGTCCAGGCACAAAAACAAAAGATGTTTTCACTACATTGAAGTTTAGCATCAATTGTAATTTGCTATATATCTGACATTTGTATTTTAATCTGTTATACAACATATTTTGGCATGATTCTAGTGCACTAGTAACCATACCCAAACACCTGAAACTAACCAATAAATTCTAACACAAACCATAAACCCCATGTTAAACCTTAGCATCACCCTAACCCCTAAAAATAACACTCAACCTACCTAACCAAAGACTAACTCTATAATATCTAAAACTAGCACAAATCCTAACCTTCAAAATAACATTCCCAACCACTGATCATAACCATAAATATTTAACCCAGACTGTACTATAGGAACTGCCATTAATACTTTCATGCCAAAATATGTCATGGCTAAATAAACATATGACTATATAACAATGATAAAAAAATTTGAGCAATACAACATTTACTCCAATCAAATAAGAGTGGCCAAATTTGTGCCGCATATGTAGAAGAACCAAGTTATAATAATTATCAAACAACATTTGGGGTCCCATACAATAAAATGTTCTGCACTGAGCTGAATTAATCTTGAAGATATAAAGGAGTGTTATACAGTATTAAGCTATCTACAGTATCTCACAAAAGTGAGCATACCCCTCACATTTTTGTAAATATTTTATTATACCTTTTTATGTGACAACACTGAAGAAATGACACTTTGCTACAATGTAAAGTAGTAGGTGTACAGCTTGTATAACAGTGTAAATAAAAAATAGCCATTTTTCCTCCCCAGTGTCATGTGACTCGTTAGTGTTACAAGGTCTCAGGTGTGAATGGGGAGCAGGTGTGTTAAATTTGGTGTTATCACTCCCACACTCTCATACTGGTCACGGAAAGTTCAACATGTCACCTCATGGCAAAGAACTCTCTGAGGATCTGAAAAAAAGAATTGTTGCTCTACATAAAGATGAAAAGCCCGCAAACAGTTTGCTGAAGACAAGCAGACTAAGGACATGGATTACTGCAACCATGTCCTGTGGTCTGATGAGACCAAGATAAACTTATTTGGTTCAGATGGTGTCAAGTGTGTGTGGTGGCAACCAGGTGAGGAGTATAAAGACAAGTGTGTCTTGCCTACAGTCAAGCATGGTGGTGGGAATGTCACGGTCTTGGGCTGCATGAGTTCTGCCGGCACTGGGGAGCTACAGTTCATTAAGAGAACCATGAATGCCAATGTGTACTGTGACATACTGAAGCAGAGCATGATCCCCTCCCTTCAGAGACTGGGCCTCAGGGCAGTATTCCCACATGATAACAACCCCAAACACACCTCCAAGATGACCACTGCCTTACTAAAGAAGCTGAGGGAAAAGGTGATGGATTGGCCACGCATGTCTCCAGACCTAAACCCTATTGAGCATCTGTGGGGCATCCTCAAATGGAAGGTGGAGAAGCGCAAGGTCTCTAACATCCACCAGCTCCGTGACGTCGTCATGGAGGAGTGGAAGAGGACTCCATTGGCAACCTGTGAAGCCCTGGTGAACTCCATTCCCAAGAGGGTTGCTGGAAGGCAGTGCTGGAAAATAATTATGACCACACAAAATATTGACACTTTGGGCCCAATTTAAACATTTACAGTTAGGGGTGTACTCACTTTTGTTGCCAAAGTTTTAGACATGAATGGCTGTGTGTTGAGTTATTTTGAGGGGACAGCAAATTTACACTGTTATACAAGCTGTACACTCACTACTTTCCATTGTAGCAAAGTGTAATTTCTTCAAGTGTAGTCACATGAAAAGATATAATAAAATATTTACAAAAATGTGAGGGGTGTATTTACCTTTGTGAGATACTGTATATGAAATACACTTATCAGTGCTGAACACAATTAAAGTGAAACATCAGTCAAACAGATAAATACACAATTTATTACATGTTGTATATGCTGTTGTACATGACAAAATATGTGTACTGCTTAGTTACACATACACACCTCTGCTATACTGTATAGCCAAGGATATTACCTTCTATTGCTTGTTGGACAAGGCTGATGATGCAAATTCATAATTCATTGAGCTTGTGGTGGTGTGGCACTGAAAGCTGCAAAACTGAAGCAAAAAATAGGACTGTCACTTGCTTAGCTATACACTTTGACAGAACAGTGTGAATCACACAATTAGCTAAAAAGAGTTATAAAGTATATGGCAGGTAAAACAGTTTATATATATTTTAAATATATATTTAACCATTAGCCTGTGGTTCAGCTTTAAGCAATGTAATCTTTTAAAGATCAGTTCCTTTAAAAAAAAAAAAAAGGAAGTAGCAGTGAAAGCTGATAGTAGAAATAGAAATATGCTCTGTACATCAATAAGAGATGTCACAATACAAGTGTGTATATTGAGAATGTATTTTTTTTAACAAAATAAAAAGGTTGCATACTGTGCCTCTATCCATGAAAAACAAATGCTGGTCACCTCTAGAGTCAAAACAGATATACCTGAATAATGTTGATTAATTTATAGCACATATCAAATGCCAATTGACTCTAGGCGACAAGTGAGTAAACCTGTTTAAAAAAGTGACAGGTCCTGTTTGATGGCAACAAAGAGTCTCACTTAAAAATAGAACTGATCTACAGATAAAGTAATAAAAAGAGCATTTCACTGAAGGAATTGCAAAGCTGTCAAAAGGAAAATTATAAATTGAATGTGTAATCTCATGAGTAAATATTACAGTTATTGCTTCAAATGTATAACATGATCAAACCTGAAAATTTGGAAAGAATATTCTACTGGAAATATTGTTAAGAGCTGGTGGTTTGATGTATACGACTGTTTATAGCACTATACTACAACTTCAACACTAGCCAAAATATTGGAAATGTGATATTCTGGCCATAATAGCTGAAATGTGTAATTTAAAGATGGTAGGCAGACACACAACTTGTGATGCTACTGAAAACAAGTTTGTGTCATGTGTGTTTTTTATCTTTTTGCTTCTTAGTGAACCACAGCTGTAATTTAGACAAATCGTTTTTTGTCAATGGTTTATTCAAGATGAAACTGACAATAAATTATTTTACATAGGTCAAGTTAGTTCAACAGAATTAAAATGGATCTGTAATATGTAGAAATAGGTAAATACAGTATAGTATTTTCATTAAGATTTCATCTACACTCACTAACCTTTTTGACTAAAACTCCTATTAAAAACTGAATAATAACTGGAGTCACAGGGTATTTACCTTATATTGTAACTAAAAACAATAAGCCTCTACATTTGACCAATATAATCTTATCCTACAAAAATTATTATCAAAAAAACAAAACATATAAGCAGAGAAGTGCTGGATTTACAAGGTGATTAAATATTTGCATCCAGCTTTTGTGTGGCAGCCACATCCTCTGGGAAAGGGTTTCTGCCAAGTAATAAATTAATATGTAGAGATCATGAGATCCAACATATCAGATCACATTAATATCTTCAATGATATCAATTATGAGGAAGTTTGTTATATGTTTGTAATCTATAGGCAGCCTGTGATCCAGAGGCACCTGAAGTGGAAGATAGAGGATTGATAAGTGCTGTGTGGCACACAGTGTTTTATGTGCTACATAAGAACTTTGAGTTTTTTAATACTGGTGCTGACACATTTGAATTGTCTGAACTGTCATTTTGCCTTATGTATTTTACCATATTGAGAAGTAACATGATGCACAACCCATTGAAACAGACATGGATCAACAGAAGCCATATTCGTCTGATGTGTGTCATTGGGGAAACACTAATCTTTGTCAAAGAAATGCTTCCTATGGGTGGGGCGTTTCTTAAGTGTGCTTAAGATCCCACACAGATTATTTAATCCCTAGTTGTCAAGACTGCACTAGACTCAATTGATACATAATTGTCAGCTAAAAAAACAGCTGTTAAATATATAAAAAAGCTTTACTTAATTTCTCTAAAATCTTTAATTACAGAAAACATATACAAGTTTATAGGAAGAATAATAATACTAATAATGCAAAGATAAAAATTAACAAAAAATGAATGACATAATGACAAAACTATAAAATCATGAAAGAAAAGCAACTGGCTGCACACAATGGGGGTTATTTACTAAAGGAAAATCCACTTTGCACTGCAAGTGCACTTGAAAGTAAAGTCGCTGTAGATCCGAGGGGGACATGCAAGGAAAATAAAAAAGCATTTTCCCTTGCACATGATTGGATGATAAAATCAGCAGAGCTTCCACTCATTTCAGATCTACCGCTTAGATTTAGAGCGACTGCACTTCCAAGTGCACTTTCTATTGCACTTGCATTGCAAAGTGGATTTGCCTTTCGTAATTAATCCCCGATGTCTAAATTTAGTTTATCAGTAAATATTCACCTCAAAGATTCACTTAAATTTACCCTTGGACATTTTTTCAACAAAATGTCTCCCTTGCCAACCTAGTTTAACTATCTCAGTACCCCAAAAGGAAATACATTTTAGGCTTTTATGATGGAATTCATTATAATGCCTGTGAACAGGGTGGTTAAGATTCTACAAAAATGTTCCCTCCAACAGGTTTTCAGCTTATCTTTCATCTTCCCCAAGTATGGACTAGGTTCATTAACATCTAACATTTCCCAGTATGTAGATGTTGTCCTTGTCAGAAACCATGAAATCAGGCCGAGACAGAAGTACAGTTAAATCACACTTGTTTAATAAAAGTAAAAAGAACAAACGTAGTCAAAACATAGCCATAGTTCACTAACTGGAACGGATAGTCGGCCAAGCCAGAAGTCAGGGATCAATGTAGTGAAACAGCAAGCAGGATCTGGAGCCAGAAGGGATGTCAGCAAAGCCAGTCTTAAAACAAGAATGCAGGAGATGTTTCTTGTGATGTTGACCAAGGCGAAGGCAGAGACCCTCTGGACTGAACGGCTTAAGTAGGCAGGACTGAGGAGCAGGATATGAACTGAGTAACTGTGGAGCGAGATGGGAGCTGGCAATTAGCCAACAGCTGAGCGGCCAGCTCAGAGAAGGAAGGGCTGAGCCCAGCCCTGACAGTCCTACAGTCTAACTATACCATCCCATTTGAGAGAGCCCAAGCATAATTTAAATATACTGGGTGATTTAGAATGACAGCCAGAATGGTTGCTGGTAACACTGGACAGCACTACAATATACATTAGGTTCCCAAAAAAACAAAAACGTTGTGCTTTGGTTAGACATATGTTCATGAGAATAATACATTAAAACAGTGTCATATTAACTTTATTGTATATTCTTTACCTTTCATCCTTGAATACAACTCTTTTTTGTGTGGGAGGGGAATAATTGCTATAGCTGATTGGGCATGCTATGGGCACAAGTTTCTCACCCATTGTGTGTAATCTGACCCGGTGATGTCACACGTCGACGTTGGTCAGTGTGGTGTCAGACCCTGGATTGGGGACTATATCTAGCAGGCTCAGCCTGCTGGATGGAGCGGAGGATGGTCGCCCAGGGGGGATACCTTTGGAGGCTGACATTCAGGTGAGCAAGGGAGCTGTACTCATTATTAGACCTGTTTACATATGGAGGTTAATCCTTCATGATTGATTGCTTTTTGCCGTTTTGCTGTAATGATTCCAGTGGCTATTGTTTTTTCCTATTTATTTTACTTAATGGGGGTTATTATTTTTTCCTCCTAGGTTTATGGTTGATTCCTTTATCTGTACATTCATTAATCTTCACAGAGCAAACTAGATTGGAGTCTCTTGATCTCTGGCCTTTTTGCTGCCCTTGTGTTCCTGAGTTGCTTGTGGGGATATCTATACCTCCCCTTGGTTATATAGCCTCCCCTTGGTTATTCCTTTCCTTCCCCCAATATAAATATAGAACTTCTGGCCTGACAGGTTAGTTTTTTGGATTGTATTTGTACTCCTTCTCTTATATAACAAATTTTATATGGATATCCTTGTACTAATATATACTGTATCTCTGTACAATAAATCCTCTTTTCTAGTGGCTAATCAGCCCTATCAAATCCATCACCTATCCAGTTCCCCATGTCCGCCACAGGGAAGTACTTGTGACACTGCTGCTCAGCCCTTGACTTTTTTTGGTCCCTCACCGGTGAGCGATTGAATGTTTTCATTTCCCCAATTAATTGTTTTCTTGTTTATATACAAGCATTATTTATTGTTACTTAACATGTAAACTTCATCACCTTATCTTACATAGTAGGTGTGGTTGAAAAAAAACACAAGTCCATAAAGTCTAACCTATGTGTGTGATTTATAGGTCAGTATTACATTGTGTATCCCTGTATGTTGCAGTCGTTCAGGTGCTTATCTAATAGTTTTTTTAAACTACCGATGCCCCCTGCTGAAACCACCGCTTGTGGAAGGGAATATCACATCCTTGCTGCTCTTACAGTAAAGAACATTCTACGCAGTTTAAGGTTAAACCTCTTTTCTTCAAATTTTAGTGAGTGGCCACGTGGCTTATTAAACTCCCCAGTTTTATTCTGTGTTCCTCCTGTTTCCAGTTTATAGCCACGAAACATAGATTATAATCGTGCACAGAGGAAAATTAACCCCTATTGTTCATCATGGAGTGTATTAAGTACCAGTGTAATGTAAATCTTGTATAATTTTATCTACACCTGTAGTTTTTGTTATAAATTGTATCGGGATACTTTATTATATTTTAATTAAGTATCAATAAAATCTAATTGTTTTACCTGATGTTTAATCTGTTCAGGGTACCGAGATAGTCATTTTTTTTTCCCCCTTGTCCCCTTCCTTGTCTTGGAGACTCTTCATTGGGAACAGTCACCTTGCACTCATTTATCCACTACTCGGATGATGGTACCCCTTATCATTAACTTTTACTTATTTAATTGGAGGTTTACCTGCTATTCTCAATGTTGTAAAAATGCAGGAAGGAAAAGATACTTTCTAATTAAGTGGATTAAGCTATTGATGAGCAGGATTTATTATAATAAGAGTGATGACAGAATTTTTAGCAATTTTTAGGGATGAACTAGATATTTCAGTGTAGCTGTAACTGTTATTTGCACTGTTAGTAATTGTTTCATTTGATGTTATAAATCCGTTATATATGCTACATAGAACAGCACATGATGATTAATGCTTCCAGTAATAAATAAGAATATATGTATTAGAGACATTGTACAATAGAGATTGTTCGAAAACACCAATGGTTCGGTTTTCGACAGAACTCTTAAACATCGGAAAAGTTTGGTTCCAAACAACGAACCCCATTGAAGTCTGAGACCTGAACTGTAAAAATCAAATCTCCCTATTTTGAAGGCTTATATGCAAGTTATTGCCCATAAAAAGGGTATGGGGCCCAGTTACTGCCATGAGGGACATGTTCCAATGCAAAAAAAATTGATACACAAAATACTCACACACTATACTAACACTCTACACTCAGAGTCACAATAAGAGAACACACTAACTTGCTAGCAGCCATCTGAGCCTTGCTCTATCTCCACTCCAAAGCAGTGCAAAAGCTTCCTATGGAAAGTTACCTGTTCTAGTATGGGGTGGGACTATGAGCACTGAGCCATGATTGGAGAAAGTTATCATCACTTTGTTCAGTCAGGGCTATGACAGTGCTCTGGTTCCTTAATTGGCCCTAGAATGCACCATGAAGTGTGCAGTGCATTATGGGACACTCGTGGGTAAACATCCCATGAGCTACCTGAAAATTTCTGTGTTTGCCAAATGGGCGAACAGGCGATGTTCGAGCTGAACTTTGCTCAGCTCGAACCATCCTCCCAACACTGTACAATAATTGCAAGTGACTTAGGATCAAGCTGCTTAAGGATTAAAGATATATCCACATGTATAATTACAAACATATAAACGTGCCCATTTTCATTCAAGATGCTCCCTCTCAGTCCTCATTATAATGGCTCTGTGTGACTCAGTCCCTAATGAAAATAGTATATACCATAGAGAAAATTCAGAACAAGCTTATTGGCAGAATCTATATATCACTAACCTGGGTTAATAATACTATAATGTGGTTGACTAAATTAGTAGATACAGTCAACATAGACACAGAATGAAGAGGGAAAAGGACATAAAACATGTATCACAACATTAGACAAAAAGACGCATCCGGACATCAGTGAATTCAGTGGCAGTTCAGATTGGCGTGCAAATACGCGCCAAAATATCCATATTGGAATAAAATTGTGGAACTGTCACTGAATGTAAAAATGAAATCAGGGCATTAAAAGCAACGCATGGACTTTGGATGAAGAAATACACTTTTCCATTAATTTTTATGCACAAAATTATTGTGTAGCAATCAAGTTCCATCTATTGCAGGGAAAAGCTGTATGCTGGCATCCTATAGATCCAATAGTTTGGTTATCTTGAAAGAAGAAGAAGAAGAAGAAGAAGAAGAAGAAGAAGAAGAAGAAGAAGACCGGCCTCCTCCGCTCGTGAAAGAGCTAGGTAAAAGAGCGGAGGAGTCCGGCGAGAAGACCCCCGGAGTAGTGCAATAAAATATTTTTTCAAAATTGTGTGTTTTTTTTTACTTTACATTTTACACCTTAGGTGAATGGGTAGGGGTACATCGTACCCCATACTCATTCACATAGGGTGGGGGGCGGGATCTGAGGGCCCCCTTATAAAAGGGGGCTCCCAAATTCCGATAAGCCCCCGCCCGCAGACCCCGACAACCACCGGCCAGGGTTGTCGGGAAGAGGCCCTTGTCCTCATCAACATGGGGACAAGGTGCTTTGGGGTGGGGGGGCCGCACGGCCCCCCTTTCCCCAGGGCACCCCCCATGTTGAGGGCACGCGGCCTGGTACGGCTCAGGAGGGGGGGCGCTCGCTCGTCCCCACCCCTTTCCGGGCCTGCCGGGCTGCGTGCTCGGATAAGGGTCTGAGATGGATTTGGGAAGGACCCCCATGCCATTTTTTCGGTGTGGGGAGTCCCTTTAAATCCATGCCAGGTGACGGGGCTAGCGCGGCGGCAATCACTGCCTTCGCTAGCTCCGTCTACCTGAAGTCACGTGCTAAATGAACGGACTTTCGGATGAGCGGCAAGTCCGTTCATTTCAAAAGTCCGGCGGACTAGCCTACTAACGGCGGGATTGTCCGCCGGACTGCCAAGTCCAGCGGACAATTTTAAAACAAAAATTAAAACCTAGTCCGCCGGACTTTTGGCGCCAAAAAGTCCGCCGGCGCCCACACACGAGGGGATTGTCCGGTGGACTTGAGTCCAGCGGATAATCCTGCGGGATAGTCCCTTCGTGTGTACGTGGCATTAGAAATCCTGAAGGTGGTGCTTGGGTTTCGAGGCCCCGTGCGTGGCTAGGCTCCCAAAAAGTCCCACACATGTGGTATCCCCGTACTCAGGAGAAGCAGCAGAATGTATTTTGGGGTGCATCTCCACATATAACCATGGCATGTGTGAGCAATATATCATTTAGTGACAACTTTTTTTTTTTTGTCTTTATTCAATCACTTGGGACTAAAAAAAAAAAATATTCAATGGGCTCAACATGCCTCTCAGCAAATAGCTGTGGGGTGTCTACTTTCCAAAATGGGGTCATTTGGGGGGGGTTTGTACTTCCCTGCCATTTTAGCACCTCAAGAAATGAGATAGGCAGTCATAAATTAAAAGCGGTGTAAATTCCAGGGGGCGTGTCCGGATGTGAGCAGCGGCGGACGTGTTTTGTGAGAGCTCCGGCATCCTGAGTCTAATCCGCAACCATCCGTGCTTAATATTACCTGTTAAGGGTCAATTACCACACAGCAATACCAATCCAGGTGCCCTGCAGTGATTTCCAGCATTATTTCCTGGGGATCCGGCTTTCATCTGCCCGAGGGACATCATCTCCAGGCACCCGCGGCCGCCATCTTGCCGATCCGAGGCCTCCCCGGAACACTCTCAATCCGGACGGATCCGGAGGTAAGGGACACTCATCAGGCCCCACACCCTGCTCAGCCACCCTCCTAGTACACTCCGGAGGCCCGGCCGGGCTCCGGGGACATCCGTGGCGGCCGCGGCCTGGTCCGGCCTAGTGCGGCCTGTGGATCCCCGCTGTTTCCTGCGGCTGCAACCCCGTGGAGAGGCACATCGGTCGGTCCGGCCTTGGCTTGGAGGTGCAGGCCTTCTCTACATCCGTCCCACCAGCCATCCTAGTCCCTGCCAGAGCCTGGGGAGACAATAAAGCCTGCCCATCAGCTGGGGTGTCCAGAGGCCTGACGTGCACCCTCTTGCTGCTGCTTTGCTGCTGCCTGTGCTCCACTGTCTGCAGCCCTCCACTCCCTGACATTTCTAACCCCAAATACTTCCTATATTGCTATAGCCTATGTGCCTGCTGTGAGGGGGGAAGCTGCTGGTGAGTACTGCTTACCTTGGCGCTTAGCTGCCCCTGGATAAACACCATCCTCATCAGCACCAGCGGGACCCTGTGCGACGGCCCTCGATACTGGGAACAGACAGCGCTTCTCCACCCATGCCGGCAAAGGGTAAAACCACTGCCCCGAACTCCAGTAAAAAGTACCCGCCGGTGCAGGCGGAGCGTCCGGACGCCATCTTGGCCGACAGACTTCAAGCGCTACTGGCCGAGCTAAACATGGAGGCGAGTCGGGGGGGCCCGAGCGCCACGGAATCCACAACCTCTGGAGACACAGCGGTGATCCTGCTAGCCATTGAAAACAGTCGATCCTCACTGCTGACCCGTATCGACAAGCTCACAGAAGAATGTAATTGTATTCGGGCTGATTTAGATAAGTTCAGAGGCCGCCTCACAGAATCTGAATCACGCATATCAGCCACGGAAGACCTGACCACCAGTCATGACCACCGCCTTGAAGTACTAGAGAACACGGTCAAGTCACTGGTAGCTAAATCCGATGACGCCGAGAACCGCCTCAGGAGGAACAACGTGCGAGTGCTTGGCCTACCTGAGGGCTCCGAGGGCGAAAGACCTGCAGAATTCGCCGAAGCTTTCTTCAAGGACATCCTCGAGCTAGCACCTGTCTCGCCGACCTACGTGGTTGAACGAGCACATAGAGTTCCCACTGGTCGTCGCCCCCCTGGGGCACCACCTCGTCCATTCCTGGTAAGGTTCCTCAATTATCGGTATCGGGACCGCATCCTCAGTGAAGCCAGGAAACATCCTCACCTCAAATATGAAAACGCTGACGTCCACTTTTATCCTGACTTCTCGGAGGACCTACAGAAGAAGAGAAAGACCTTCCAAGACATCCGCAGGCGCCTTAAAGAAAAAGGCCTGCCCTACAGCATGCTATATCCGAGTCGTCTGAGAGTGGTGCATGCTGGCACTGCAAAATTCTTTGATTCCCCGGAGGAGGCCGACTCCTGGTTCTCTGCTCTGCGGTAAGCTGTAGCTGCCTGAAACTTTCCATGGTGTTTGACCATTGTAGTGTTGTACCCTAACAGGTCTAACTATCCTTGCGCATGATTAGCTACTCTCCTCCTGTATACTCCTTTTGTCATCCTCTACTAACTGGAGTAACCGGAGCATTACAGAATGGAAGACCTTTACACCTTTGGACATTACTCCCTCTTTTAGAGTCTGTATCCACTACAAGTACTGTCATCGCCCCACAAGTATAGGAGAAATAGGACTTCCTAGTTTCTCTTGTCCTAGCGATTAGCTTGGATTGCAGACTTTTCTAGTTTTTTTTTTTTTTTTTAGGGATGAAGCTGACCTGTCCTGACGGTTTTGGCGGGTTGGCAGGGGTTGTTTGCTTGCTGCTATGTTGCTATTCATTGATACTATCTATCTGCACATGTGATTTCGACATTGGTTACATACAGGTAATAGTTCTCTTATCCTTCTGTTGGGGTGGCTGGTCTGGGGGAGGAGGGGGCAGAGCGGTTGGCTCTTCCCTCCTTCCTCGGTGGGCTGTCCTGTTTTATATCTATGTGTTAGATGGAGCTTAGATTGGTGTCATGGAATGTGCGTGGTTTAAACAGTCGTTTCAAAAGAGCACTTATGTTTAAGTATCTACAAGCACATAAGCCACATATCCTGTTTCTCCAAGAGACCCATCTGACGGGTAGTAGACAATTGGCCCTCCGCAAGAGATGGGTGAGGCAATCTTTCCACGCCACGTATTCTAACTATGCCAGGGGGGTGTCCATTCTCCTAAACAGATCTCTTAACTGCCAGGTGGAACATGTTCTTTTAGACCCTGGGGGACGGTTTGTCATATTGCTGTTGTTAATAGAGGCCCAAATGTTTGCTTTTGTGAACATATATGTTCCGCCCCCTTTCTCAACATCTGTACTTTATGCAGTGTATGACAGACTGGCTCCTTATGTGGTCACTAGACTCATTATAGCAGGGGATTTTAATGGCATTCTGGATCGGACCTTGGACACCTCCAATCCAACCAGACTCCCGGACCCTGAACTAGGGCAATGGGCCACGGCCCTGCAGCTCACAGAGGTCTGGAGATGGAAAAATCCACAAGCACAGCGCTACTCCCACTCATCTGCCGTCCACCGCTCGGGCTCTAGAATAGACCTGGCTTTTTGCTCTTCGGCTATACTTCCTTATGTGGCCTCGGCAACTTATCTGCCAGCGGGGATCTCAGACCACTCCCCCCTAGAGGTCATTCTGCAGCTTGGAGGGGGGGACCGCAGGGGTAGTTGGCGGCTGGCAACACGCTGGCTACAGGATGACAGAGTGGAAGAAAATATGCAAGGGAAAATTACCCAATATTGGGATTATAATGACAATGTAACCAATGCACAGGTGACCTGGGATGCCTTTAAGGCAACTATAAGAGGGGATTACATCTCTGCAATTAAAGCTGCCAGGGTGGACTACGCCTCTGAGACTAAAGACCTGGAGTCTTGTGTGAGCACAGCAGAGGAGGTATTCGCGTCTGATCCTTCACCTGGGGCGTACTCCTCCCTGGCACAGGCTCAAAGGGCACTCTCTCTACACCTCTCAGGTTCGACTGCCTCTTCGGAGAGGTTGCTCAGGGCCAGAATATTTGAGTCTGGGGACAAGAACGGGAGGCTTTTAGCCAGTCTGGTGGCCGACCCCAAATTTCAAACAGTTATACCCACAATACATACTGAGGCAGGGGGAGTCGCTTCAAACCCGTCTGATATCCTAAATGAATTCAAAATATTCTATTCCTCATTGTACAGGTCTACCACCTCGCAGATATCCCCTGAACATCTCTCGTTTCTCCGCGGGCTGGCTCGGACGGCTCTGACGGAGGAGGACATGGCCTCGCTGGAGGCCGAAGTCTCAGTGACCGAAATTGAAACAGCAATTCGCTCACTTCCCCCTAACAAGACGCCGGGCCCTGACGGGCTCCCAGGAGACTGGTACAAAATGTATATAGCTGACTTGGCCCCGCGTCTCCAAAAGCTGTATGCCCTTAGTTTAGAAGCAGGAAGCCTACCTGACTCGATGTCGCAAGCCCACATAGTACTCATACCAAAGCCAGGGAAGGATGCCTCATATTGTTCAGCATATCGTCCCATATCCCTTCTTAACTATGATTTAAAGATCTTAACAAAAGTGCTAGCCACCAGACTGATGGGGATCCTCCCGTTCTTAGTAAACATGGATCAAACTGGCTTCATGCCAGGGAAATCAACTGATGTCAATATCTGTAGAGTGTTCACCCACTTACAAATCCCTCCTACAGAACAGAATACCAGAGTCTTAGTTGCCTTGGACCTTGAAAAGGCATTTGATTCTGTTGCCTGGCCCTACATGGAGGAGGTACTCAAGATTTATGGTTTTGGCCCCGTTTTTAGGAAGTGGATTCAGCTCTTATATCAGAAACCGACAGCACAGATTAAACTTGGCGGGGTGTTGTCCTCATCATTCCCGGTGGAGCGTGGTACCCGACAGGGGTGTCCTCTATCCCCCGCTCTTGTCTCCCTGATGGTTGAGCCCCTGGCGCTTGCGCTGCGGTCCTCGGATGCTGTTGGGGGGGGGTGCGGGTCGGGTCCCTGGAGGAAAAAATTGCACTTTATGCCGACGATATTATCCTTTTCCTCCGGGATCCGGGGCCCTCCCTCCGGGCAGCGTTGGAGCTCCTCTCACGCTTCGCTGACATGTCGGGGCTAAAGGTCAATTGGGGAAAATCCCAGATAATGCCAGTGGACCCAGGTGCTAAACAGTTCATCACTTCCATTGCAATGGGCGGAGAATATAAAATATCTTGGCATTATTATTTCCCCCAGAGTACAGGACTTCTGTAGGCTTAACCTTCTTCCAATTCTACAAACTACTCAGAATAGGCTGAAGGTTTGGGCTAACCTCCCCCTCACGCTGATTGGACGGATCAATTTGATTAAAATGAAATTGCTTCCCCCTCTTCTATACATAGTGCGTCATTCTCCAATATGGATACCCAAAGTTTTTTTTAAGCGACTAAATTCTCACATATCCAGTTTTTTGTGGGGTTCCGCCCCTCCCCGTTTCCGATTGTCTATACTCCAAAGACCTTGGACACAGGGGGGCCTAGCCTGTCCTGATTTTTTCCTTTATTTTATTGCGGCGATGCTCACCCATGCCCACAACTGGCTCGCATCGGATGCCTCTAATGCAGCGGTTGCCTTGGAGGCTGCAGTTGTGGGGTCGTTTGAGGCATTGCGGAACGTTTTATTTCGGGGCCTTAGGGCTCCACATCCTCTCACTACCTCAATGAAAACGGTGCTGAGAGCATGGTCCAGGGCAGCTGGCCCCCAGGTGGCCGATCCTCAGGTGCACTCCCCAAATACTCCACTATGGATTAATCCTTCTCTACCTGAATTCTACTCCATACCGGACCCGGTCATATGGGCGTCGCGGGGTATTAGATATCTACATCATATCTGTGAGAATGGTGCACTACTGACATTTGACCAGCTCAAATGTAGATTTAACTTACCCAATGTGTATTTCTTCCGGTTCCTGCAGCTCCGCCACGCTTATAGGGCACAGTTCGGAAGCGCTCCCATAACCCTTTACCAGTCAAATACAGAATTGCTCCTACGTCAAGAAACATTGACCAAACCATTATCCACAATTTATAAGGTCTTGCAGCCTACTGTTCATCACGGTTTGGAGAGGCTTCGTGACTTCTGGGTGGCGGAGCTGCCGGAGCTAGATGGGGAGCACTGGGAGGATGTCTGGGACTCCCCCTTTAGACACTTGGTCTCCTCTAGAGATCGGTTGATCCAGTTTAAAATACTACACAAATTTTATTATACTCCATACAGGCTTCATAAAATTTACCCAGACTGCACGTCGCAGTGTTGGCGCTGTCAAGCTGACTCTGCGGGGTTCATCCACATGATCTGGTCGTGCCCGGAAATCCGGCATTACTGGTCATTGATTACAACCTTCATCACTACACTAACAACAATTCCTATACCCCAAAATATGGAGATTTGCCTGCTTGGCTTGGTGGATGCTTTGGCCCCCTCAAGGGCAGTTCGCACATTACTGGGATTGCTCCTCTTTTATGCCAGGAAACTCATTGTTCTCAGGTGGAGGGCACCCGTGTCTGCCCTTACTCTGAATGCATGGAAAACATTGGTTAACTTTGCAGTACCCTTGTATAAAGAAACATATTCCAGCAGAGGATGCCCCCTAAAGTTTCAGAAAGTTTGGAACATATGGCTAGAGTCTGAACTGACAACTATAGAACGGGAGGACCCTGTAGGACTACCGGTCTGATTTGATTTGCATATGAGGGGATGGTTCCTATGACTGTCCCCCCCCCGGGGGTGCTTTCCGACTGACCACGTACCTAGAGTTACCCACTTATAGACTTATTCTTGAGAGATGCCTGTCATTTATCACATATTCATGTAAATTGCTAAGCATTATGTTTATCCTGTGAAAGATAGCAGCAAGCTAAGGGGTTGTTTTGTTGTTTGTTCACAAGTTAGGCTAGAAGTTTAGGTAGGATATGCCTTGCCTAATGTTCTTTTTTTTTTTTTCCTCGAGCCGGGGTATGCCCAGAGGCTCTGTTATGTAATTTTTCTTTCTCTACAAAAATAAATAAACAAGAAAAAAACTAATAAAAATTTAAAAAGAATTACAAAATAAGTAACAAAAAAAACATTTTTGTAAATGTTTACATTTGCCCATTCTGCCTCTCCTCGTCGCAATCCCGGGTCACTGGCAGACACCGAGTCCATGGGCACGATCCTGGGGAGCTGGACAGGCATGTGCGCACGATGTAGGAAGGGACGTACGAGTACGCCCTTTTGCTCACCCATGCTATTCTGCCGACGTACATGGGCATGCGTCAGTCTGATATTATTCACAAATAACATAATTTTCTGATGGGTTCCAGCTAGCGCAAGACTATGGATGGAAGGGTAACATTTTATTGCAACAGCCAGGGATTCTAAGGCCAGTATGAAAAGTATAGGAGAAAGTGAACATATTTGGTGTGTGTCGTATAATATGGGGAACAGATTCATGTCCCACGTATTTGAGAGAAGCTGGTGTGGGGATCATAGTGAGCCAAGACCCAGGAAAGAAAGTACTAAAGCCCCAATTTTGCAAAAAACATATATTGAAAATATATGGGATCTAACACCTTGCATTGCATATATCAAGGGATAGCAACATTAGAAATGCGCCTAATGCATTTTCATCAGAATTTAGGGTATTTTCCTTATCGTTTTAACAAACGATAACGAACATGCAGAATCTGAAAACTGAAAGATCCGACATAAACAAATGCTTTATTTTCGTTTTCGTTGCAACAGTTCGATATAGATAGGAGATTCGGCATGATGCTGACAATAGCGATCTGTGTCCATCGAACCTGTGGTCGAATGTGCTTAACCTTAGCTCTATTAGTTCAAGATTATTCTACATAGAGAGAAAAGATTCGACATTATAGAGACAATAGCAAAAAAGGTTGAATGTGCCTCACCTAGCTCATTAGTCTAAGATTATTCGACATAGAGAGAAAAGATTTGATGAAGCAGTCGCCGCGAGCAGACATTTACGGTTAAACGCTCCGCCCATAGGCTATAGAAGAATTCTAATGTTGGTTGACTAATAATAATAATTAATAAATATAATTATTACTAGTGTCATACAACATTACAATTCTACTATAGCTTGTAAGCGGAACATTTGACCAGAAATGTACAATTGCAGCGTTGTACAGTTTAGCTGCTCCGTCAAATCTGCTTAGAACATTCGACAGACACCATGAGCCTTCAATGACAGATTCGACCTTAATTATTTCGGATTTTCAGACGAATGCATTTTTTAGCGAAACAAAATAAATAAAAACGGATTTCGGGATTAACTAAATACATTTATTTTTCGGGCGAAAACGAAATTCCGAAACAAAATATTTCAGTGTGCACATGTCTAAGAAACATTATTTTTATAGAGCTAGATCAGGCTAGGTTAATGAGTTATATATTGCTCAAGGCTGGGTTCACCCTTATGCGAATTGGATGCAGGTTTCTCGGCATCCAATTCGCATAGCAGGGGATTGTGACCGGCTATCTATGGAGCTGGTTCACACATCTCCGCAGCGGCTCTGGTGTGAGTTGCACAGGAGCCATGTGTGTCTTTTGGTCCATATGAGGTCCGAATTCAGCCAAAAATTTGGGCTAAAATCTAACCTGAAACGGTGGATGGAGATGCACCCGACTGCTGCTGTGAGCCGATGCATGTTCTAGTGTGACCCCAGCCTCAAACATTGTCACTTACCTGTTGTGATAGTACAAAGTCTATTTGGGGTTTGTGGATAAGCTGGCCCAGCAAAATATTTATTCTAATTGCCAAGATCTTTGATAGGCTTTACATCAGTGTTGAGGAGTAAAATAGGTCTGTAGTTTGACCACGAATGATGGATGATTCTCCTAAGGACCTATAGGCTTGTTTGATATATTAAAGGGTGCAAGAACATCACCAAATCTTGGCCAAACTTATTACCCAACTCATAGGATGGCATGTTGAACCTTGAATGCCATAATGTCTAAATCCATGTGGAACCATGGAGTCTTGGGATAGAAGGTAGATGAAGATGAGTTCACATATGCATTTGTCATGTTCTCAGTGACTTTGAGAGGCTAGCTGTATCAAAATTTCCCTGACTCGCCACTTTTTATGCCTTTCAAAGTGTAATCAGGGAGGTGAAGATCTTAACTTTTCAAATTGCCTTTTTAAGATTGGCTCTGGCAGTACAAAAAAGTTCTGTGTTTTCAGATCTGCATACCTTATTACACTCTCTCTAAGCAAACATTGTACTTCCCCATTCATCCATGATATTTGATTAGTTACTATACAAATATGTTTAAAACAGTCACACTGTCTACACAGCACTTTATGTAACATTAAACAGTAGATGTTAACTACCACTGCAGACTAGTCAATGAGAGGGCTATAAGTAGGGGTCATAAAGACAGAAAGATGGTCTGGTGCACCCAGATGGGGAAAATTGTTTGCCTTGTAGTGATGCTCAACATTGGTGTAGATTTAATCAAGTGTAGTTTTACCCCAACTAGCACGTTGCTCAAGTTTGGGAAGCACTGTTGTTAAAATCGCCCACTAAAATGCACATACCATCAGGGTGGGCTGTTTGTTGTTTGTGAACTCTGTTTAAAAAATGGTTAAACACATAGGTTTACACTAGAATTTGTAATAATCACCGCATTCAATTCCAGCCATAAATAAAATGGTCTTCACTTCACTGCAAGATACTCCAGATCAGTCTTTATTGATCACTGTGGAGTCAATTTGTTATTCATTATGAATATAGATGCACAGCCCTCCTCCTTTAGATGTATCTGAATTAATGTCTCAATCACTACACTGAGTCAGGGGGCCTTCTAGCTTGGTAATCCTATCTGGTATTGATGCATTTAACCATGTCTTGGTTATTGTCGCTACAATCTCCTAATTTCTATAAATTCAATAGAAATTCAGTATTAGGTCATCCATTTTGCTGGAGAGTGATACGGCTTCAATCATTCATGTATCCCTGTTCAAAAGCCCCTCTTTTTCTACATCTCCTTCCTGGGGCAACAATGCCTGTATTGTTATCCACCACAAGGATCCTGGAGCTCTAATAATCCCAATTGGTATATGCTTAGTATGATAAAATGCTTTAGTAGCAAGGTTCTGACACATTGGGGTTGATTTACTAAAGTACGAAGGTAGGATATTCGCTTTGCTTTTACCACATTTACTTAGCTCAGTGAATGTGGTAAAAATTCAGTTTACACATAATAGAAAAACTCATCAGATGCAAGGAAAATGCATTTTTTTTTTTATTTCTGGATGATTGAAGTCAACAGAGCTTCCCCTCATTCACTAAGCTCAAGTAGACTCCCCTACACAGCCTATTCACCTTTAGTAAATCAACCCCATAGTATCAATATGAAGTCAATCCCGACAAAAAGACAAAGCACCATTAAGGTGCATGTTTTGTAACGAGTGGAGAAGGATTCGAACACCTGTCAGGTTTTTATTGCTGTCTATGCCCTCATTAGGTAAATGCACTCTGTCTATATGTCCTGTTTATTATTATCATCGAAAGTGAAAGTAAAAGAAAATCACAAATTTTGGGTTGACATCAGAACACTAGAATCTTGCAGTGGGGACTATCGTTCTGGTGATCCTGGTGACACACCATTGTTCCCTCACTTTAGAAGGATTTCCACTCACTTCCTGTTTTGGCTATGAAACAGTAAGTGAAGGGAAAATCTCCTGAATAAGACAGAGATAGCAAGAAAATAACCTACAGGGGTTATAACCCTCCATTACTCTATCAAAAATTAAAAAAAAGTTTTGACTTCAGTTACACTTTAGGGGATGTACTAGGCCAATATGCCTGTACCTGTGTACACCATCATTATGTGCGGGATATAAGGAGGGTTATACAGTAATAGATAGGGGCTTCTTGGTTCTGCAGTCATGCAGTGAAGTAAGTTGGTATCATTAATAACAGTTCTTTAGTGCTTTCTTTTGAACTATCTACCAAGAATAAAGAACAAGCACAGTACTTGTATTCAAAATCAGTCCAATTCCATTGATAAAGGTGTCTGTTTATAAAACAGAGATCAACCGTGAGCCTCAGGATCATGGCTGATCTCTGGGGTGTACCGGTTTATGTAGCAGAGAACATGTTCTCTGCGTCTCATCACAGTACATGATTGTTCTGTCACAAACGAACAGTTTCTAAAAGTGGCGTTTTAGTGGCGCTATTTGGTCGCTAGCAGGGCAGTTTTAACCCCCTCTAGCGGCCGAAAAATGGTTAAAACAGCCCGATAAGCGCCACTGCAGCAGTGCTTTGGCTGATCAATGGGCAGGAGCGGTGAAGGAGCAGTGTATACACCGTTCCTTCACTGCTCCAAAGATGCTACTTGCAGGAGTTTTTTTAACGTCCTGCAAGCGTACCGCTCCAGTGTGAAAGCCCTCGGGCTTTCACACTGGAGACACAGCAGTGGCTGCTTCAGGGCGCTTTGCAGGTGCTATTTTTAGTGCTGTAGCGCCTGCAAAGCGTCCCAGTGTGAAAGGGGTCTTACACTGAAATATCTCCCTTCCAGATTCACCAGCTCAGAGAAGGCTTCTTTCTTCCTAATATCAGCACCAAATGAATATTAACTATCTATATATATATATATTGCGGGAGAATTAGCTTGTGGGGATATCCTTTTCTGAATGACAGTCAGCAAGGCAGTTTTCTTAAAATTCTGGCGGATGCCAGGTTTATTTGAAAGGGGTTTGCAAAGTAAAAAAACAAACAAACAAACAGTAAACCAGCGCTAACTAAAGAAACAGTCTCCTCTCTATACAGTGCAGGGCTGGTCCCCGTCACCCACAAAACATACGGAAAAGCAAACCTTTTTCTCAGTCCTAAAGCCAGAGCTCCTTTCACTCAGGTTCCTTAGAGTCTCAATACCAGAGCCCTGCTGTGCTCTCTTCCTGGTTATTTAATTCCAGCTGACTGTGGACTCCAGTGGACCAGAACATCCGGACCGGAACCCAGCCTGCCACAGAGGCTGGAAAATCCGGACCGGATTCTGGTTTAGTCCCTTACAATGTAACGAATGAGAGGTGAAATGTACCTATGATCGTTAATCTCACCTTGCATACCGTCACAATATATAAATATATATACACACACAAACACATGAATATATATATATATATTTACTTAGTTACCACATATCTGAAAACATGTAATTACATGTTCTTTTATACTTTAGTTTAACTTTTTAAACTCGGCTGCACCGTAATGTCAAAATATCTCACAAAATTACAGGCAGCCCAGCCACTTTTACACTGATCTCGGCAGTTTTCAGAGGAAACACTTCTCCTCTGTTCTCCCTCTGAGAACTGAAGTTCTCAGCTTCATAAACCGGCTGCAGAGAAGATAATTTTCCTGCCGAGAACTGAACGTCTCAGTTTTATAAATGTACACCAAACTCCTTATTGTTATACATTCCCTTCCAGGAGCCAAGCTTCACTCTCAAACTCCAGCTCTATAGAGCAAACTAGTGCGATAAATTTTCCTGGAACCTTGTCTGCTAATATAAATGGATTTATTTTTAAATTATCTTTTTCATTTCTAAATGTTTCACTTGACTACACAACTAGACATCTTTCAGTTTCAATAGATAAATTATATATATTTTTTTTATTATTGTAGTAGAAAAAGAAAGTTACATGCCATTCCCTGGCATTCAAATATCAAGCAACACTGATGTTACAAAATCAACATTTGTCATTTATGTTTTCCAACCTCACATCCTTGAGAAGAAATCAGTAACAACCTTCTGTTTACAATCTTCAACACTCAGTCAGATCTGTGTTGCATCTGCTTTCACCACTAGTACAGTTCTCAAGTTGAGATGAAAGGAGATCACAATGACATCGATCTATGCTGATGCACTTTTAAGAGGAAGCTAATTCCTCTTACAGAGAGATCACTGGGCCAGAAGTAATGTGTGGGACTGAGATCTTTTTTATATATCCATGTTATATGATCAATGAATGTTTGAGAACATGGGGACTTGGATATAAAAAGCAGTAGATATATAGGCCTATCATGAAATTTTGATTTTAGTTAAAATACAGAGCTTATTTAAGCAGCAATTAAAAGAGCTTTTGAGAGTGAGCCGAGAATGAAATGATAGATGTA
Source organism: Lithobates sylvaticus (assembly GCA_028564925.1). Taxonomy (NCBI): domain Eukaryota; kingdom Metazoa; phylum Chordata; class Amphibia; order Anura; family Ranidae; genus Lithobates; species Lithobates sylvaticus. Next base: position 409,087,132 of record CM053027.1, read on the forward strand.
AAGAGGTTTACTTAATGGGGATATTAAGTAAACTGCTGGTGAAAATGCCCATTTATCATTTGCTGATTCCTAATTGGTTTCCTTTTCCTGCCTGCATGTGGCATTTTCAGAAGAAATTGCCATCTTATAGTGTGATTCTAGCAAATGTAATAAATCAAGCCAATAGATTTTAGCTAATTTAAATGGAGGCCAAATTAAAGCCAAATCCAGCAATAGCCTGTGTAATTAATGTTCATTAAACTTTTCGCTTAGCTTAGCAGATGAGAAGGATTATTTCAACGCACCACTCAAGTTGACATTTTAAGACTGTTCACAGAGCACAAATGTTTTCTTCTTGCCAATTCCAGAGACTGAATGTTAAAAAGGCAAAAATTAACAAAAGAGAATGAGCCTGAGTTTCTGGCAACACATACACTTTTTGAAAGCTATTCATGTTTTTCATTTAAGGAAAGCTATTTACTGCATAACATTTTTATTTTGTACACTCTACTAAGTTAAAATCGTGTGTGCTACAATCTGCATGATTTTGTCAGCTAAGACAAAGAATGTTATGTAATTTATTTATTTTTTATTGACCAGTTATTAGAAAAATAAAATTAAATTAAAAATAACAACATGGTTCGATTAATATTAGGATAAAGATAATAGCACAAGACTGCCGTTTCACATCAAGATTTTTTTAATGCAGAACTGCTATGCTAACCTATGAATGAATGACTGACTTGTATAGCGCTACCTATGCGAACTGAATTGCCTCAGGGCGATATTGCCACCGGTGTCCATCTGTGGTATAGCGCGGTCCTTTACCCTGTAGGGTCCCGACGCGCTTACAAACACATACACTTATTTTTGGCAATTTATTTTTTCAGACAGGGTCTAATTAACCTACCAGCATGTCTTTTGGATTGTGAGAGGAAACCGGAGTACCCAGAGGAAACCCACGCAGGCACAGGGAGAGCATGCAAACTCCAGGCAGCATAAAATAATGCTAAATCAGTTTAGTATTAGGCTCCAAGAAGAAATGTTTATCGCAAACATAAAGAATATGTTCAGACAGAACTTATATTCGTTTTGGACAGAGTTTAGATTAGAACACCTGTCTAGATGTCATTGTTATCTGGGCCTCAGTTAGACAGATTTACCCTTAGACCCCTTTCATACTGGGAAGTTTTTCAGGCATTTTAGTGCTAAAAATAAAAATTTTTTTATTTTTTTCAACCTATTTTGCATATCTTCTGGAGCCTCTTTAAAACTGTCCACGTGCATGCAATCCATCAATGGCTGCATTGCATATCTGAGGGTTACTTTCCAAGGTAACAACAGTGGACCACTGTGGTAATGTGAATTGAAAAGTCAGACAAAACAGACAGGATGTCAGGATCATCAGCTATTATTTTAATGAAAGCTAATTTAGAAATACTTTAGGAAATACGTTAACATGTTAAAGCTAATATAAGGATTTTAGTAATTTTGTTTACGTGCTTTAAATGAGCTTTGATATGTCTGTTGAGATTTAATGCAAACTAGAGAAAAAAGAACCAGCAATTATAGGCCCAATGGTTTTATTACTTCATTGATGTGAAGTAATAAGCTTGATCAGTGGAATTCACCCGCATTGGCTGGCTTTGTAGTTTAACTGTACACCAGGAGCTTTGAAGGTAAAGTGGCTTAACGGCTAAAAATAATAAATGCACTTTTTTTGCATGTGTATTTATTTATTTTTTTCTTAGGAACCTGCAAAGCCGTGCACCCCCATTCAGCAGGTCATGGGTACAAATTCATACTCCTGCAGACTCTCAGTATGGCTGTTTGCCAGTACCTCAAGGGCAGACATTTACTAAAATGCAGGAAATGTCAATGACCTACAAGAGCGCTCATTAGTGCCCTAGCAGTTCATTGAAAACTACAAGCCAACTGCCATGGTTGAAGAGGGGATTTGTAGTTCATTCATTCTTAGATCTATGTGAATGAATGATGCAGCTGTAGTCCCGCACAGCAAAACTTTTTTTTAAATTGTGACAACGAGTGTGGGGAAAAGATCCCCTATTTGCTGTCTCAATGGGCAATTGGGGGGCGAGAGAGGCTGCTGAATTAGTAACATGTTACACGTTACACCTTAAATACAAGTGTAACATGTTAATAAAGATGAATGTATTCTTTAAAGGATGATTTCATGTCCTTTCCAATAATACTTGTGCTGTTGACTACGTTTCTGCATATACAAAGGAGAGTTGGTATATGGGTTCATTTTTGTTGTAGATAACAATTAAAAACACATATACTGTACCAGTCTTAAGTTAAAGGGTAAATATACCATATATATATATATATATTTTTTTTTTTTTTTTAATAAAATTACTTTACCTGTGCATGCCCCTTTACAATAACATCCTCACCCAAATATTGATGTCCTCTGAATAATGGACACTTTACAGACACAATATATTGTTATCAGACAGATTTGGTAGTTTAATATATAATGTTTATATAATTACAATGAGGCATAGAAAACTTCTACAGCTTATTGTGTCAGTCAGAAATAAAATGAGCAGATGTTATTGTTGATCCTACTATTACCTCAAATGCCTGAGTGTTTTCAGGCAACTATTGTTCTCCAGACAGACCATACTTTTACATGTATAGTCAAATCTGTAATCCATCAGGTGACCAACACCTAATGTAGGCTAGACAACCCAATATAAAAAAAATAAAAAAATATTTTGTAAATGTTTACTCTTGGATACGTTCAGAAGTTTAACTTACTTTTCTACTTTCGCTAGCAACCGTTATTGCTGACAAGCAGTACTAACTACTGAAATGGAAACTGTCCTTGTCCAATAGAAGCAAATATGAAGGCTTGCATAATACCCTGGACATGTCATCTAGGTTTGTTTCAGAAACCAAACCTTTAATAACAAATGTGTACTTTGTAACAAGTTGGTCTGTTATACTTGTTTGCCCTTTGTACATTAATGCCAAGATAACCTGCTAACACAATTTCAACTGTCATTCAGCATGAGTGAACAACGGAAGTGTATCATGTTGGCAGTCTGTGGGGTTTTTCTTTCCATGGGTTGATGGGCATAATTTATCATGATTGATGTGGATCTTCATTGCTGGATGACAAGATTGAGGATGGATTTATATTGTGGGCATTATTTTAATTAAAGGACTTGTCAAAAACGCTGTGTGTATGTTATTTACCTTTCACTTTTCTTTGTGTATATGAGTAGAGGTACTATGTACCCCTTACTCGTTCACATGTAGGATGATATCTGGAGGTTCTACCTTTATTAAAGGGGGCTTAGAGATACCAATAACCCCTCCCCCCGAATTTTGCTTGTTTAGTGGTGGGGACTCCTTGCATAGCACATTGACCCCATGTTATTGAGGATGAGGACCCCTCTTCCCCACAACCCTGGCCCAGTGGTTGTGGGGAAGAGGGGTCCTCATCCTCAATAACATGTGGTCAATGTGCTATGCAAGGGGTCCCCACCACTAAACAAGCAAAATTCAGTCCAAACCTAAGCTTGGACTGAAACAGAAGCTTACTCCTATTGACCAGGGATGGAGCCTCATGTAGATATGAGGAACGATTACCCCAGTGTTGAAGCTGCACATCTCTCAGCAGCTGAATAGTGACAGAGAAGGAAATGAAAGGTGAGTATGTGCATTAAAGAGACCCCTTTTTCTTCTTGGTGCCCGCAAGCCACTCATCACATGAACAAATGCTATTTGAATGCTACATTTTTTCCTAAATCATGTATGAAAAGTATAATTTATCCAATTTTGGAGAGTTTTTTCCTTCAGTGGTTCTGAAAAAAAACCTTGACTGCAATTAGCTCTGTGTTAAATCAGGGATAGCTGTAGTTATCACCAATGCACAGAACTAGTACACTCTTTCAGACAAAATCAAGACCACATGATGTTGGGTGAAGGCAATGGGAAATTCTTACAGTATCTGACAACATTTTCCATGGAGACAAAATAATTCAAAGAATAATAATAAGTCTAGGTATCTTGTCACGTAAAATCAACATGGTGGCATTTACCTTCAGTACATTTTATCGTTCTCTAGTGCAAGTCTGGCATTACTGTAATTCCAGTAGACATGTGCATTCGTTTTTGTCCGAATGCATTTTTGTCTGAATTTCGGGTATTTTCGTTATCGTTTTAACAAACGATAACGAACGTGCAGAATCCAAAAACCGAAAGATCCAACATAAACAAATGCTTTATTTATTTTTTCGTTGTGACAACAGTTCGATATAGATAGGAGATGCGACATTGCGCTGACAATAGTGATCTGTGTCCATCAAACCTGTGGTCGAATGTGCCTAACCTTAGCTCTATTAGTCCAAGATTATTCTACATAGAGAGAAAAGATTTGACATAGAGAGAAAAGATTCGACATTATAGAGACAATAGCAAAAAAGGTAGAATGTGTCTAACCTAACTCTATTAGTCGAAGATTATTCGACATAGAGAGAAAATATTTGACATAAGGATTTGACGAAGCAGTCGGCGCAAGCGGACATTTATGCTCAAATGCTCTGCCCATAGGCTATAGAAGAATTCTAATGTTGGTTGACTAATAATAATCATTAATAAATATAATTATTACTAGTGTCATACAACATTAGAATTCTACTATAGCTTGAACATTCAACCAGAAATGTACGATTGCAGCGTCGTACAGTTTAGCTGCTCCGTCGAATCTTCTTAGAACATTCAACAGATACCATAAGCCTTCAATGACAGATTCGACCTTAATTATTTCGGATTTTTGGACGAATGCATTTTTTAACAAAACAAAATAAATAAAAATGAATTTCGGAAGTAACTAAATAAATGTATTTTTCGGAAGAAAACAAAATTCCGAAACTAAATATTTCAGTGTGCACATGTCTAAATTCCAGTCTGTACCCTGATAGTAGGAGGTAGCCCAGTAACTAGTGAAACCAGGCACTTTGCAAAGGTTGTGAATATGTAGATGGAAATATTAAGATGCTTCACATGAGTAACTGTGACATGGAAATTACCTTTTACTTGTTTTAACCAACGTGCACCAGAGTGCAGTGGACACAGAACAACTCTGATTGTTCATTGTTAGCGTCCTCATACACTTTAACACTATCAAATACCTTTACATATACTTTAAAAATGTCATAGACCTTTAACATTTTCAGTGGTAATAACAGTAAATATATAAATAAATAAATAACAGTGCAGAGTTAACCAGAATAATGTTTAAGCTATGCTTCTCCTCTGACTAAATTTTATATTATTTTTATGTTCTCTATTTCTGAGTAACTTTTATCCCTAAAATAACTATACATTACAAACCTTCCTTTTGGTGTATTAAACAAATATATGTATTATTTCTGCTTTTTAGGCAAAAGCTATTTAAAAAGGAACAGAGATTATTTCTTTTCACTGGTGCTGAATTGTATACAAAATGGAAATCACTACAACAGTTGTAAAATCATAATATAATTACTTTGGATACAATATTAAAGTTTGAAATTAAATTAGCCCGGCTCCATTTATACATATTATGTTTCATGACTCATTTCCTTAAGGCTTTATTCAACAATTATTTTAAAAAGAGCATATACATATAAAATGGTAGGCTAATGGTAAGGGTAATTTCTAACAAAAATGTAAAAAAAAAAAAGAAAAGAAACTAATTGAAAGACATCAATGTTCAATGGCTCCGATTTACTGACTGCCAAAGTTATTCATAGGAAAGACGACTCACAAATCCAAGCATGTGTTCTTAATGGGAAATAACAAACATAATTTACTCCTTGGCTTCCCCAACCTGTCCCAGCTCAATAAATCATACTACAAGTCTGCTATGTAAAATTGGAGTCCTTCTTTTAAATGCAGCCTCTACAAAGTGATTCCAGCCCTGATTTTCCTTTAATTTCAGTTTGCCATCCTGCTTCTGTAAATGGCCAAATTAGCCTTCTCAGAATATCCCAGTTGTTTTAGGATTTAACTTTTATATTTATTTTTCAGTCCCATAGATCCAAAGCAGTTCACTGTGAATTCTGTAATTAAATCAAAACAAAGTTATATTGTAATTATACAAAAAATAATATGTTGTGCTTCCTGATTCATTCCTTTAAAAATACTGGGATCCCATCAATAACAATTTTGTAAGTGTAGGAAAGCAATAAGCTGTGACAAATTAGAGGATTAACATCTGGAAATAACACATGTCTGTATCTGATAACCAGAATGATATAAGCATCACTTCAAGATGGGAAATAATTGCTATTCAAATTTTGTATAAATAATAATAATAGACATTAAAATGTCCCAATAGAAAAGGTCCCTCACTTTTTATAGCCTTGTCACACCATTGCTTATATCAGCATGTAAGGCAATAATATCATTGCAGGTTCATGTGACTGCTGACTGTCATTATGTTTCACTTCACCATTCATGACATGTTATATATTAAACAAAGGTCTTTAGGACAATTTCCAAGATAGTAAAAGATAGCAAACTATTGCTTAACCAAATACATGTTGAGTCAATCATTCACACACAGTATTTCTAAATTAGGTTAGTGGTGCCTCCAGAAAAGCTTGTGTTAAAATCTAATTCTCAACCCTCAAGACCTAATACCAAACTCTGGAAAAGTATTTAACAGAAAATACATATATATGCTATAGTAAACCTGTAGTCTATTTTAAAAGGGTACACATTTTGCATGAGAGTACAATCCACAAGATGCTTTTACCTTTACTAACCAAAGAAGCTTCCTCTGTAAACCAGTAAAAAAATGAAACAAAATCAGATAGCAACACACAAGAATCTTTACTGAGTAATACATGTAAAATGTTAGTAAAATATTTTTAGTAAATAGTGGATGATTCTACCAAAGAGGGGGAGCTGTCGGACTAATTGGCGGGTGTGGAGGGAAGGGGGGTAAGTGAGGGACAGGTAGGAATGTGGGGTGAAATGGTGAAGTATAGTGAGGATGCAAGGTGAAACACTGTGTGGGGACAGGGGGGGGGGGGGGGGGGGGGGGGGGGGGAGGGCCGGTGTTGGGGGGGGGGGGGGATTGAAAAATGGGGGGGGGGGGGGGGGGGGAGGGGGGGGGGGTTGGGGGTGGGGGGAGGAAAAAAAAAACAAAAAAAAAAAAAAAAAAAAAAAAAAAAAAAAAAAAAATAAAAAAAAAATAAACAAAATAAAAAAAAAAAAGGGGGGGGGGGAGGAAAAAGGTTTCAGGTAGAGTAAGAGGAATAGAAAAATAAGCTTAAGTAAGAATAAATCAATTAGTCAATAGGAAATCAAAGAAGTAATAAAAGAAAACAAGGGGGAAGGTTTTCTAGGGAAAGGGAAAAAAGATTAAAAAAGGGGGGTGAATGAGGTGATAAGGTTTAATAGTGAAAGAGGGGGGGGGGGGAAAAAAAAAAAGGGGGGGGGGGGAAAAAAAAGAAAAAAAAAAGGGGGGGGGGGGGGGAAGGAAAAAAACAAGGGGGGGGGGGGGGGGGGGGGGGGGAGGGGAAGGGAAAGAAAAGGGGAGAAGAGGGGAGGGGGTGCAAGGGGAATGGGGAAAGAAACAGCAGGAAGGGAGGGGAAGGAAAAAGGGGAAAGGAATAATAGAATAAAGGAAGGGGGGGGTGAAGGTTGATGGGAAGCCACATATAAAAGGGAAGATGTGATGGAGAAATGATATTGAGGGGTGTTAAAAGCAAATCGACAATGTATCCATATTGAATCATTTGCAAAGATTAGTGTGGTGAGGGTCGTGATGACAAACAGGTTCTGGGGTGGATAAGGTGGAAAGGTGAAACGAAATTGGAGTGTGAGTGGGTGAGGAAAAAGGGGAGGGAGGGGGAAAAAAGAAAGTGGATGGATGGGGTAGTGTGGATGCTGGTGACAAGGTCAGTGGGGAAGGGGAAACACAGGGTGGGTGTGGGGGGGGGGGGGGGGAGGGGGAAAGGGGGGAAAAAAAAGGGGGGGGGGGGGGGGGGGGGGGAAAAAGAACGTGAGGGAGTAGTGATTGGTGAAATAATAAAACTAATGGTGACAGTGAGAACAGGGCAGTCATGCGGTGGTGGGAAGTGAAAAGAAATATATGTGTAAATAGCATACTGGTGTTTACCTGGATGCCAATGGGTGTTGGTTTGCGGGTGCAGTTCAAGACTGCTGCTGTTCAATACGGGGGCAAATGGTAGCAGCCGGGATACAACTGGGGGCGGCAGGTGTAATGATACGGGAATAGTTTGGTTCCCAGGGGAGGCTATATAGCCACTGAGGCCTGGGAAACAATATAGGTAGAATTAGAGTCAGCAAACGTTAGAAACCTTAAGCTAGGCGGGGAATGGGCAATAGCCATCACCCGTCTAGAATGTATAGAGTGTGTAGCTTACCGCAATTCCACTCGTTGTGTCACGTCCCGGGAGGTGTTGGAACCTGCTGGGCTAGGCGGCGGTAGCCGCCCATATATACCCTCCAACCTCTGCGCCGTCACCGACGTGATGACGGCGTCAAGAGGTCAAGGGTCCCGCAGTGGGCGGGTGTCCGGCCGCGCGTGCGCATGTCGGGCCTCCGCGTCTGTCAAGACTCCATCTGGGTGCCTCCTTTATGCTACAACAGTGTATATCAGAATATGTTGTTTATTCTTGTTTTATCTTAACTTACTTTATAATTCTGTTTTATACAATGTAATTATCTTATTGCATAGTATTTAATATGTTTTGGGCAGTTCCAAACTAGACTTGGTCCAATTGGCCCTCCAGGCATTGTGACCTTGTCTCTTTTCTCCTTTGCCCCCTCTTTGGATGTCTTTGTGGTCGCGGATGTGTGGCTCCCCATTTCTTCGCGGCGACTGGTAGGGCCCCTGGGATGGCATGGAGTCCCCGCCTATACAATAAGGCGGGGTATCTCCATGCCTAATCCTTGCACATGCCTAGGCCTAGGACATCCTGGGCCTTTGGGCATGAGCGCAGTGTGCGCGTCCGTCCCCGCGCGCTCTCGCTGTCCATTTTTTCCCCTTACTATCGGGCTCTGTTCGGTCCCGCAGTTCTGCGCACGCGCAGACGCGGAGGCCCGACATGCGCACGCGCGGCCGGACACCCGCCCACTGCGGGACCCTTGACCTCTTGACGCCGTCATCACGTCGGTGACGGCGCAGAGGTTGGAGGGTATATATGGGCGGCTACCGCCGCCTAGCCCAGCAGGTTCCAACACCTCCCGGGACGTGACACAACGAGTGGAATTGCGGTAAGCTACACACTCTATACATTCTAGACGGGTGATGGCTATTGCCCATTCCCCGCCTAGCTTAAGGTTTCTAACGTTTGCTGACTCTAATTCTACCTATATTGTTTCCCAGGCCTCAGTGGCTATATAGCCTCCCCTGGGAACCAAACTATTCCCGTATCATTACACCTGCCGCCCCCAGTTGTATCCCGGCTGCTACCATTTGCCCCCGTATTGAACAGCAGCAGTCTTGAACTGCACCCGCAAACCAACACCCATTGGCATCCAGGTAAACACCAGTATGCTATTTACACATATATTTCTTTTCACTTCCCACCACCGCATGACTGCCCTGTTCTCACTGTCACCATTAGTTTTATTATTTCACCAATCACTACTCCCTCACGTTCTTTTTTCCCCCCCCCCCTCCCACCCCCCCCCCCCCCCCCCCCCCCCCCCCCACCATTTCCCCCCTCCCCCCCCCCCCCCCCCCCCCACACCCACCCTGTGTTTCCCCTTCCCCACTGACCTTGTCACCAGCATCCACACTACCCCATCCATCCACTTTCTTTTTCCCCCTCCCTCCCCTTTTTCCTCACCCACTCACACTCCAATTTCGTTTCACCTTTCCACCTTATCCACCCCAGAACCTGTTTGTCATCACGACCCTCACCACACTAATCTTTGCAAATGATTCAATATGGATACATTGTCGATTTGCTTTTAACACCCCTCAATATCATTTCTCCATCACATCTTCCCTTTTATATGTGGCTTCCCATCAACCTTCACCCCCCCCTTCCTTTATTCTATTATTCCTTTCCCCTTTTTCCTTCCCCTCCCTTCCTGCTGTTTCTTTCCCCATTCCCCTTGCACCCCCTCCCCTCTTCTCCCCTTTTCTTTCCCTTCCCCTCTCCTTCCCCCCCCCCCCCCCCCCCCCCTTTTTCCCCCACCCCCCCCCCCCCCCCCCCCTTCCCCCTCCCTCCCCCCCCCCTTTTTTTTTTTCCCCCCCTCCCCCCTCTTCACTATACCTTATCACCTCATTCACCCCCCTTTTTTAATCTTTTTTCCCTTTCCCTAGAAAACCCTTCCCCCCCCCCTTCTTTTTTCCTTTCCCCACCCCCCCCCCCGCCCCCCCACCCCCCCCCCCCCCCCCCCCCCCCCCCCCCCCCCCCCCCCCCCTTTTTTTCAATTTCCCCCCCCCCCCCCCCCCCTGTCCCCACACAGTGTTTCACCTTGCATCCTCACTATACTTCACCATTTCACCCCACATTCCTACCTGTCCCTCACTTCCCCCCCTTCCCTCCACACCCGCCAATTGGGCACCACATTTGCGGCCTTTTCAATTCGGGCACCGGGTCACGTCCAGGTGATATATATAGCACCTTTATCTTTCATTGCTTACCCTCTAGTCATAGACCAATGTGTTATCTCTAGATAAATTGGAATAATTGCTGGAATCATACACCCTCCCCAGTCGCCGCGTAAGGCACCGTGGGGGGTGCACCTACGTCTCCGCAGAGGCTTCCCAATGGGGTAAGAACTGCCCAATATATACAATTATTTATACCCTCTCCAATTTATGTGAAATTAAAAATGAATGTTCTTCGTTTATAAAATGTCCTTTTGTTCTTTGTTTTTTCTGCAGATGTAAATTACATATTTCCTGATGAAGCTTTTTTTAGCGAAACTAGTAGAAATTTTGTACATTTGTTTGATTTTATGAAAGCTGTTCAAATTTTTCTTAAATGTGTGAAGAACCATTATAATAAATTGTTTCATTTTATTTATGTATCTCTCATGGTGTAAAAACAACATTACCAAAACCCTATGTACCGCAATAGTCCGACAGCTCCCCCTCTTTGGTAGAATCTTGGCTGGAGACCAGATTCACTCCAATATTTTTTCTAGATTTCATACGGATGATGGTACAGATATACTTGTAAAACCTTTGTTGCATAGAATTGACAGTTAGGCCAAACCTTCTTTATATCAATATTGGGTGGATAATACACCCTGGGTGATCGGCGATGGGGCGTTAGCAGCGACTCGGATTGAGCACAACTGCTCACCAGACTCGCTGAAGACCCCCATTCTGCGACACCCTGAGCTGCTCCCCTTCTTTCCCCATCTCAGTCAATCATTGTCTGTATATGGGGAGGCCCTAACTATACCTCAGTTTTCTAAGTTCTTTTAAAACTTTCTAAACAACGACAGTAAAATATACAATCTTTTGATAGCTATAGGCACATACAGTCTTGACAAAATGGACATTCTGGGTACAGCATGGTCCGGCTATATGGACACAATACAGACATCTTGTACGACAAATACGAACAAATCCGACGAAGAAATTAAGACATTTCTGGATCGGATGTTTAATCTACTCAAGCGCAAATCACATCTGTACTGGCACATAGAATATTTCAGGCTGTATCTGAGAGAAGAAACCTGCCCATTAGGACTCCGAATTCAACTATTCCCTACTATTAAAGATCCCTCACCATCTTTTAAACAAGCATGGGAGAAAATCCTTACCCAATGTAGTCTATCTCTGATAGACACACTGATCTCACAATATTCACTAGACATGATCACCCTCGACGGTGAAATCACCAGGCTCAACACCCAATACCAACATGTAATATCTGCACCATCCTTTGATGGACAGTGGAAGGCCCTTAGGGAACGCCTCACTAATATGAACAAAGAGATTATTACCTCGAAACAAATGAAATTTGCCAAAGACCAACTGGCATTTTCAGAAGGTTTCGCCTACCGTTGGACTGGGAAAACAAGAGGTAGAAGGGTGGTCCCCCCGGACATTCCTAATAGAGGCATCAATACACGATATGCAGAATCTGACTCCTCACTATCTTCCTCGGTATCCCATCAGGCACCCCCTAAAACCCCCTCGACGAAAATTACACGCAAACGAAATCGTTACAGTGGCAACACTCCCCCGTCTGCGCCATCTAAAGGCAAGAAGACATCTACCAAACAAAAATCTGCCCACACCAATAATGATTCTGTATCCTTAATACCCACACAGAATGGGGAAGCCCCAGGAACTTCTACACTACACAGCGTTATACCCAAAGTTCTGGGAACTATTTCCAGCAACCCCAAAAAATCGTTAGTAGACATTGATTTTTTAGATCTAATATCCCCCGACTTGCGAAAATAACAAACAAAACTGGACTCGTTTGTTCGAAAGCCACCCCTAACTCCTTTACCAACGAATGTGAGTCAAATTTGAATGTGATTAATCTGGCGAACTGTCTGCTATCACAAGATGAAATCACAGTTTTACAATTGGGCCTGGGCTTTTGTCCCCTCAGCCATATTCAGGTTACTGAAACCATCAAAGATTTATATCTATTCGCCAGAAACCTCACATTCAAATTTATTTTTGATACCAATAGACGTAACACTAACCTCGAACGCGAGTTAACTGACAAAACACGACACTTTACCATGGCTGAATTCAGGGCACTTCGTGACCTTATGTTGCTTTACGACGAGGGCAATGCCGAAGGACCTAAGGAGTCAGAGGCTGAGGTCATGTATGCCAATTCAACATCCACAACATTACCACCACCACGCAAATTCAAAATTAAATCCCAAAACTTCCCTGATCTCAACACCTGTCCTGCAATTTGGGCATTCCTAACCCAATGTATTAAAGATTTAAAAACAAAAAAATGGGAAAAATTTCATCCTAATTTAAGCCCTGCCCAATCTCACGCACTCAAATATTTACAAACACGTGACGACGTCATTATTAAGCCCTCTGACAAGGGCGGAAACATCGTCATTATGTCACACTCCCAATATCGAACGATGTGTCACACCGTTCTTAAAAACACCGCCTGGTATAAACCCATTCAATCTAATCTTCTTATGGGCTTTACCAATGAACTCTCAGAAATCTGTGCGAATGCATTTTGGCAGGGCTTAATAGATAAAGACACGTTAAAATTCCTCATCCCCAAACATCCCCGTACACCCACTTTCTACACGCTACCCAAAACCCACAAAAACCTAGTTCAACCACCTGGACGACCCATAATATCGGGAATAGGGTCTCTATCTGATAACGCGAGCAAATTTGTGGACAGTTTTCTCCTCCCACACGTAACCAGCCTCCCATCACACATTCGTGACACAGCTGATCTTCTCAGACAGATCGAGGGCATTCGGGTACCTCCTGACTCCCTCCTTGTGGCGGTAGATGTTGAGGCACTTTACTCGAGCATCCCCCACAGGGAGGGAGTCGAGACGGCCCGGATGTTCCTCATGGAACAGGCACATACCACATGGACTCTAAATGAATTCATACTAAAACTTCTTGATTTTGTACTGACTAGGAACGTGTTCCTATTTGAAGACCAATATTATTTACAATCACAAGGTGTGGCCATGGGTACGTCCTGTGCACCCTCCTATGCGAACTTATACCTAGGCGCATGGGAGAGAGAAATATTTTCCAATGACCGTTATGCACGGTATCTAGAGCTCATTATGTGCTGGTACCGTTTTATCGACGACCTGTTCATTGTATGGACAGGTCCGCAATCGGCCTTAGACGAATTTATAAGTATTATAAATACTAACCAAAGAAATCTGAGTTTTACAGTTTCCTCTCACCCGCGTCAAATACCATTCTTAGACGTAACAATAGGGATTGATACAAACGGCACACTAGGCACAGACCTATATCGCAAAGAAACAGCAGGAAACACCCTACTACACGCCTCCAGCGCCCACCCTAAACCACTAATACAGAGTATACCTTATGCCCAATTTCTACGGCTGCGCCGAAACTGCACACTTGACAATGATTTTTTCAAACAATCCAATGCCTTAAGAGATCGACTCCTTCAAAGAGGCTACACAAAAACTAACTTGAGAAAATCTTTTAATAAAGCCTACAATCGCACACGCAACTCCTTGCTCTACAAACGTCCACGAGATCCTAACCCCAGTACTGTCAAAATAATAACACAATATTCAGCCCACCACAATCAACTTCGCAACCTTATTAATAAACACTGGCATCTTTTAACGGACCACCATATCTTGGTACAATACATTAGAGATACTCCAGAATTGGTGTATCGCAGAGCACGTTCCCTGCGAGACAGCCTCACCAATAGCCATTACCAATCAGAACCGCAAACTATCCGACAACATAGAGGCACTGCCCCTTGTGGGCAATGTCCTCTATGTCCCTGGATACCATCCAGCAAAACATTGTGTTTACCCAATGGGGAAAAATATACCCCGCGATTCTCAGCCAGATGCGATACTACAGGAGTAATTTACCTGATGCGATGTGATTGTGGTGCATTCTACGTGGGCAAGACGGTGCGAGAGCTAAGACAGAGGGTCGGCGATCACATTTATTACACCACCAACGGCAAATTAACCACCATTGGCCGTCATATTGGCCTATACCATAAATACAATCTTCAGGCAATTAAATTTGTCGCATTAGAGGTGGTACCCCCCGACATCCGTGGTGGGAACCGTGATAAGATCCTGTTACAAAAAGAGGCCCTCTGGATCGAACGATTAAATGCCATGGTACCACCTGGCCTCAATGAGGTCAACTCATTTAAACCATTCTTATAGATGCGGGGCCCTCTGTCGGTGACCCCACACCGTCTTGCCCCCTGTAGGTCTTGTCTTTGTTTCATACACATGATATTTTGATAAAATTGGTTAAACTACTGTGAACCTAACATCTTATAATGATCTAATGATGTGCCATGTTTAGACCTATGTATGGATTTATGTTGAAAAATTCTATGTAACCTAGACAGTTTAACCTGTAACTAGACAATATGATACTTACACTGGTTTGTTTTGAGCCCTATATCGTTTTAGCGTTGTACATACAAAAACCATCCTTGAAAGACCCGACCCGACATATCCAGAGATGTCCATGATCATCTGTCAAGACTCCATCTGGGTGCCTCCTTTATGCTACAACAGTGTATATCAGAATATGTTGTTTATTCTTGTTTTATCTTAACTTACTTTATAATTCTGTTTTATACAATGTAATTATCTTATTGCATAGTATTTAATATGTTTTGGGCAGTTCCAAACTAGACTTGGTCCAATTGGCCCTCCAGGCATTGTGACCTTGTCTCTTTTCTCCTTTGCCCCCTCTTTGGATGTCTTTGTGGTCGCGGATGTGTGGCTCCCCATTTCTTCGCGGCGACTGGTAGGGCCCCTGGGATGGCATGGAGTCCCCGCCTATACAATAAGGCGGGGTATCTCCATGCCTAATCCTTGCACATGCCTAGGCCTAGGACATCCTGGGCCTTTGGGCATGAGCGCAGTGTGCGCGTCCGTCCCCGCGCGCTCTCGCTGTCCATTTTTTCCCCTTACTATCGGGCTCTGTTCGGTCCCGCAGTTCTGCGCACGCGCAGACGCGGAGGCCCGACATGCGCACGCGCGGCCGGACACCCGCCCACTGCGGGACCCTTGACCTCTTGACGCCGTCATCACGTCGGTGACGGCGCAGAGGTTGGAGGGTATATATGGGCGGCTACCGCCGCCTAGCCCAGCAGGTTCCAACACCTCCCGGGACGTGACACAACGAGTGGAATTGCGGTAAGCTACACACTCTATACATTCTAGACGGGTGATGGCTATTGCCCATTCCCCGCCTAGCTTAAGGTTTCTAACGTTTGCTGACTCTAATTCTACCTATATTGTTTCCCAGGCCTCAGTGGCTATATAGCCTCCCCTGGGAACCAAACTATTCCCGTATCATTACACCTGCCGCCCCCAGTTGTATCCCGGCTGCTACCATTTGCCCCCGTATTGAACAGCAGCAGTCTTGAACTGCACCCGCAAACCAACACCCATTGGCATCCAGGTAAACACCAGTATGCTATTTACACATATATTTCTTTTCACTTCCCACCACCGCATGACTGCCCTGTTCTCACTGTCACCATTAGTTTTATTATTTCACCAATCACTACTCCCTCACGTTCTTTTTTCCCCCCCCCTCCCCCCCCCCCCCCCCCCCCCCCCCCCCCCCCCCCCCCCCCCCCCCCCCCCCCCCCCCCCCCCCCCCCCCCCCCCCCCCCACCCTTTTTTTTCCCCCCCCCCCCCCCCCCCCCCCCCCCCCACCCCCCCCCCCCCCCCCCCCCCCCCACCCCCCCCGCCTTTCCCCCCCCCCCCCCCCCCCCCCACACCCACCCTGTGTTTCCCCTTCCCCACTGACCTTGTCACCAGCATCCACACTACCCCATCCATCCACTTTCTTTTTCCCCCTCCCTCCCCTTTTTCCTCACCCACTCACACTCCAATTTCGTTTCACCTTTCCACCTTATCCACCCCAGAACCTGTTTGTCATCACGACCCTCACCACACTAATCTTTGCAAATGATTCAATATGGATACATTGTCGATTTGCTTTTAACACCCCTCAATATCATTTCTCCATCACATCTTCCCTTTTATATGTGGCTTCCCATCAACCTTCACCCCCCCCCCCTTCCTTTATTCTATTATTCCTTTCCCCTTTTTCCTTCCCCTCCCTTCCTGCTGTTTCTTTCCCCATTCCCCTTGCACCCCCTCCCCTCTTCTCCCCTTTTCTTTCCCTTCCCCTCTTTCCCCCCCCCCCCCCCTTGTTTTTTCCTTCCCTCCCCCCCCCCCCCCCCCTTTTTTTTTTTCCCCCCCCCTCCCCCCTCTTCACTATACCTTATCACCTCATTCACCCCCCTTTTTTAATCTTTTTTCCCTTTCCCTAGAAAACCCTTCCCCCCCCCCCCCCCCCCCTTCTTTTTTCCTTTCCCCACCCCTCCCCACCCCCCCCCCCCCCCCCCCCCCCCCCCATTTTTCAATTTCCCCCCCCCCCCCTGTCCCCACACAGTGTTTCACCTTGCATCCTCACTATACTTCACCATTTCACCCCACATTCCTACCTGTCCCTCACTTCCCCCCCTTCCCTCCACACCCGCCAATTGGGCACCACATTTGCGGCCTTTTCAATTCGGGCACCGGGTCACGTCCAGGTGATATATATAGCACCTTTATCTTTCATTGCTTACCCTCTAGTCATAGACCAATGTGTTATCTCTAGATAAATTGGAATAATTGCTGGAATCATACACCCTCCCCAGTCGCCGCGTAAGGCACCGTGGGGGGTGCACCTACGTCTCCGCAGAGGCTTCCCAATGGGGTAAGAACTGCCCAATATATACAATTATTTATACCCTCTCCAATTTATGTGAAATTAAAAATGAATGTTCTTCGTTTATAAAATGTCCTTTTGTTCTTTGTTTTTTCTGCAGATGTAAATTACATATTTCCTGATGAAGCTTTTTTTAGCGAAACTAGTAGAAATTTTGTACATTTGTTTGATTTTATGAAAGCTGTTCAAATTTTTCTTAAATGTGTGAAGAACCATTATAATAAATTGTTATAATTTTCACTATATAGAGTCTTAAGCCTGGTACACACGATCGGATTTTCTGACGGGGAAATGTGTGATGACAGGCTGTTGGCGGAAACTCCGACCATTTGTATGCTCCATCGGACTATTGTTGTTGGATTTTCCACGGACAAATGTTGGATAGCAGGTTTTAAAATTTTCTGCGGAAAAATGTCTGTTGTCGGATTTTTCGAGCGTGTGTACACAAGTCCATCAGACAAAAGTCCAAAGTACAAACACGCATGCTCAGAAGCAAGGACAAGCCGGAAGCGGTCGGTCTTGTAAACTAGCGTTCGTAATTGAGAATTAACATTCGTGAAGTGGCAAATTATGAAATCTCGAAATGCAGCGCACAATTCTCTTCTTTAATGGGTTAATAATGAAGCTGCTTTGCTGGTGATATTGATGGAGTTATTGCAAACAAATTTTCAAAGGCTTTTTTTTTCTAGTGATATCAAGAATAATATTATTATGCTTTTTTTTTTTTTTTTGGGCAAGTTACCACAACACTATTATCCCCTAGTATTTTTTTTAAATGTAACTGCCTACTCCCAAACTGTCATTTGAAGTAAAACACATAGCCAAGTATTATTCTCCACAATTATTTTATTGTGCATTAAAAAAAGAAAACAAATACAATTAGACATGCTATCTGCCAATGGAACTTAACCAAAAAGTGCATTCTATGCATCCAAAAATATAGAAAATATAACAAATCAAATCATTATTATTCAACCAAAAAATAAAAAAAAGCCTCATGCATGTTGTCCTGCTTCTTAATATAGGGGGTCAACAATGCCAAGAGTTAGTGAAAGCAGGGGTCCGTCATCCGGAGATAATTCCAAAAATCATCTGGATTATTCTCCTGGAGCTCCCGCAGCAAAGGTATATGACATAATCGGTCACGATTAATAAAGCAACCAATTTTTGGTCCAAGAACTCCTCCTCCTCCTGTTCCTGGACTGGACTTGGGTCAAAGCAATAACTCCAAGGCCACTAATAAATAACACGTTATGTCCTCTGATACCGCAACATGTCTGGTTGACGAACGGCCATTCAGAAATGAACTGAAAAGCATGAAATGAAAAGTGCAAACTGAAAAGTGCGAAATGAAAAGCGTGAATCAACACTCACCAAACTTCTAAGAACATGAAATTAGCAGAAGGAGCCAAAAGGGTAGTGCTAAAGAGCTGAAAAACCACGTAGTACGTTTGTGTTTGTTGGTCTACAATTCCTTGCCATTTGTATGCAAGACAAAATCCAGTCTCACGCCTTCGGACAAAAGTCAGAGGTTTTGTCTGCAGAAAATCCGATCGTGTGTACGAGGCTTTAGATGGAATCCCTTTTGCAAAGTCTATATATTGGGTAAATAAACTTTAATGTTCAGCACCTGAGACTAGGGATGAGCAAATGTGCTTGGTTCTAGACCTGCAGGATGTTTGTCTCATTTGAAGTCAATGTGGCGTGGGGGGCATTTTGAAAAACAGTTCTATTAGGCAAAAGATTGTTAATCAAATGGTTATAAGAAACTGTACACTGCTCTGAGGGACATATACTAATGAAACATTAAAATGCAAGTATAGTTCAGTTGAGAGAGGGTCCTCTTTTTTATCTAATTTTGAATGCAACATTGGAAAAAGGCCAATCCTCTCAATAGGCTCAGAATAGGCCTTTATGTGATATTACAGATTACTAAGATTCTCACAGACAGCGTCAGAGATACCGTATGCTACCATCACATAGTTTACATGAGTAATATTTTTACTTTTTTCTTACTGTTTGGCTTTAATATAGCAGCAATCTGATTCATTATTATAACTAGAAATATAATTTTTTTTTAGGTAGTTGTGAATGTGACATCTTATTTTATTCACTAGCCAGTACACGCATACAGTAAATAGACTTGTAGATGGAGCAACCAGATACAAAATATCCAAATGCTGTATGAAGTTGCATTCTTCAACAAAAAAAAAGCTGAAACCTTTAACTTTGTACAGAATGGCCAGTGGCACAACTGTTTTATATTATAGTCGGCGTGATTCTTTTTTACTGCAGTATCACAGCATTTTCTTAAAACTTTAATAAAAAATGCCACAGGGTGCAATAAAATGCTTTAAGACTACTACCCCCCATTCTCTGAATGCCCCTCTTCACCCATCTATGCCCAATAATTCCAAAAACATTTTAAAATATAGGCTTCAGGTATGTGTTTGGTAGACATTGGTGACATTGGCTAGCATCAGGACAGTACCTGAGTACTTATTTATGCAGAAAACAAAAAGAGCTCTGCAGTATGGGTCTTTTTAATGCATCTGCTACCAACAGCACCAGTGTGGTCTTCAGCTTCTGCTTTACAGCACATCAACTGTGGAAAGGTTACTGCATGCAGGTACCATATGCATAAGGAAATACATAACTATGCACCACAGAGCTGATTGTTTGAGAAGCACCTCAAACTGGCAGAAAAAGTCTTGCACTCATTGTCCAGATAAGGTCCTGTAGCACCCAAGGTAAAAAGCGAGAGCACCTTCCTTTCAAGAGCTGTGAACAAGTTCAGCAGCATAGGTTTTATCATAAAGGGAGGTACCCAGATCCCATTTTTGCCTCGCCTCCACCAGCATGTGCACTGCTAATACTTCTAAATCTCTGGTCATGTTCAGTGGCAGGGTCCATATAACCATAGACACATGGTCCAGCAACCATGAGCAGGAGCAGTATAACACCTGCATGGCACTTTGTTCAAAAAATATGGCGGCTGGGAAGGATCCAGGTGAAGTGCTGGAGCTGGTGTTGCTGCCTTATGTCCTGCACTTTGGTGACTGTGACAACACAGTTACCTCTCCCCCTTCTCTTCAAGCAGTCACTCCTCAAAGCCATTATTTCCCCAAGTGCCCCAGAGCATATTTAACATCCCAGAATAAACACTGCCATGCTGCAGGGGAGGGGGGCATAGGGCATAGGCTGGCTACCCTCACATAAGTTCATTTTGTTTTCAAAGGATAAGATGCACACAGTATCTGAAATAATGATAGAAATTGCATAAACACGGCCTTTGATAGTGCTGAGAGCTAAACACTGGTCCAGACCTAATCATTTTATCTGCCACAATATTTTGTAATTTTTTTTTAAGTTATTTGTTTGTAACAATACTTAAAGTTTAGCATGTGTTTATCATTTTTAATTGTTATTAATAAAAATTATTTGTGTTATATTTTATTATGTGAGGTCATACCTTCCTAGGTCAACAGGGACAGGGGCAGGGATAGCAAGGCTTGAAATAAAACACTTTCAAGCAGTAACTTTCATTAACTAATCAGTGTCCAAACTGGACATGGCTGGAGTTGACTCTGCATTTTAGGCATAAGCCTGCGCTGTTGTGGGTTTAATGTTTGAGAAGGCCTTTACTGCAGATTGGGAAATTTGTGAGTACAAGGGGTGGTTTTGGAAATGGCAGTGGAGGTGCTAGAATGATAAAGGCAGACCTGGAACAGACAGCCAGTAGTTTAATCAAAACAAAGCTAAAAGTTATATTTGAAACTATTAAAAATAATACAATTATAGAGATACAATAAAATAAATTGCAAATTTCATATACAGTGTAAAATAAAAGTGTATTATTTCAGAGATAAAAAAACAAATATATTGTACAAACTCGCTCCACAGTATGTAAGCCTTTTGACAAAGCACAGTTTCAAAGGGAGAAACCAGGCAGGTTTTTCATTAAGCAATCAAAATGAAAGTGTATTATTTCAGTGACAAAAAACAGACATATGGCATAGATTCAATGCATACTACATATGTAGCTTCAGTAGGGAGATACCAGCATATTTTACATTCACAGCATCAAATTATTTGCGTTCCATCCATTCCATTTATTTTTTTATCTATAGCTTTGAAAGTTTGTAAAATACCCCCCACCACCCAAAATCATATATATTTTTAAAGCACAGGACCTTTAGAATAAAAGGATGGTTCAGCTAATTTTGTACATCCTGAGATTGTACAAATGTATACCAATCCAATATTTTCAATAAAAATACTTAAGGTTTCATGTACATGGGACGTTTCTCAACCTCTCCTGAACGCTGGAACATCACAGCTAGTAATCCATGTCTAAAAACATGTGTTTAGCAACGTTTACTAGCCGCGTTTAGCCACGTTTAGCAGGAGCGTTTACTAAAGATAACCTCAGGAGACCCTCCCAAATGATTAGAAAGCAGCATTTAGCCACATTTGGCGTTTGAAATGCCTCTAAACGCAGCTTCTGAACGAATTTTTTTGGGTGCCAAAAAAAGCCTCTAAACGCAACTGCCTAGAAACGACTATAAACAAACCTATATACGTACTTGTTATGTACTGTACTAATAATTGTGTTGTTAGCCTCCCACCCCCGAAGAAGAGAACCAATACTGTAAACTTGAAATGCATTGGGTATCTCTGTTGTTTCCACTAATTTAGATAATAACAGACCAATGGTGGTTGCCAACATTTGTCATTTAACTTCATATACTTGTATTTGCATCCACGATCATTTTTCATGTATTGTACCTCTTTTAACCTTGAGCTATTAAAAGTTATATATATTTTTTATATTCTCTTGTGACCGCCTAGTTGTTCACTGTCCTTCTAAAGTCCCATCTAGAGGAATTTTCTTGCTTTTCAACGAATGTGACAGTAATGCGTCGTACACACGGTCGGAATTTCCGATGGAAACAGTCCGATGGGAGCTTTTCATCGGATTTTCCGACCGTGTGTATGCCCAACGGTCTTTTTCTGTCGGAATTTCCGACAGACTTTGAATTGAGAACCTGTTCCCAATTTTTCCGACGGAAAACCTTTCTATCGGATTTTCCGTTTGTGTGTATGCAATTCCGACACGCAAAATTCCGACGCATGCTCGGAAACAATTCAACGCATGCTCAAGCATTAAACTTCCCTTTTATAGTGCTGTCGAACGTGTTTTATGCCGCTGTGTTATTGACTGTTGGAATTTGGTGTGTAGGCACGACAGCTTGAGCGGAATTCTGTCAGAATTCCGACGGAAAAACCGGCAGAGTTTTTTCCGATGAGAATTCCGATCGTGTGTACGCGGCATTACAGTACATTCTCAAAATGTACGTTTTTTTTAAACTGATGGGTTTATTCCCACTTTAAAGGATCACCTTATGTAAAATGTTACATTTTACACCCAAATCCAGGGTGTAACATGTAACATGTTACAGATGCACCAACCTCCACACACCACGAGTTCCCATTTTGACAGCGAGTCGGGGATCTTCTAACAGACTGTCTGCAATAGCCCTACTTTGCACCCACGACTTGCTGATCTTGGGTGCAATGCTTTGCAGGCTCGTAATAAAAACATAATAATAATACTTGCAGTATGCTGTGACTCATTCTGCTCTGATTGTACTGTGGTAAAGGCTGCACTTCTGAGAATTGCATCATTATTCCCTTTTTTTAAGACTTCTTGTCTTGCTGAAGTACAAAACAAAAATTGAACTTAAAAAAAAAAAAGAAAAGAAAGAAATGCACATTTTTTTTTATTTTTTTTTTTTTTTTTATTATTATTTGGCTGACACACTGTAGGTACACTATATTACCAAAAGTATTGGGACACCTGCCTTTACACTCACATGAACTTTAATGGCATCCCAGTCTTAGTCTGTAGGGTTCAATATGGGAATGCTATAACAGCTTCAACTCTTCTTTGAAGGCAGTCCAAAAGGTTTAGGAGTGTGTCTATGGGAATGTTTGACAATTCTTCCAGACGCCCATTTGTGAGGTCAGGCACTGATATTGGACAAGAAGGCCTTGCTTGCAGTCTCTGCTCTAATTTATCCCAAAGGTGTTTTATCAGGTTGAGGTCAGAACTCTGTGCAGGCCAGTCAGGTTCCTCCACCCCAAACTCACTCAATCATGTCTTTATGGACCTTGTTTGTGAACTGGTATGCAGTCATGTGTGGAACAGGAAGGGGACATCCCCAAACTGCTCCCACAAAGTTGGAATTGTCCAAAATGTCTTGGTATGCTGACGCCTTAAGGGTTCCCTACACTGGAACTAAGGGGCCAAGCTCAAAACCTGAAAAACAACCTCTCACCATAATCCCCCCTTTGCTAAATTATTTGGACCAGTGCTCAACCTGATAGAACACCTTTGGGATGAATTAGAGCAGAGATTGCGAGCCAGGCCCTCTCATTCACATAAATTCCTGACCTTACAAATGCACTTCTGGAAAAATGGACAAACATTCTCATAGACACACTCCTAAACCTTGTGAACAGCCTTCCCAGAAGAGTTGAAGCTGTTACAGCTGCAAAGGGTGGGCCAACTCAATGTTTAACCTTACGGACCTCCAAGTCTGTGATAATTCTCTGCAATCATTGCAATGAAATATTAACATAAGTATATACAGTAGATTATGTATTTGTGCTGGCATACATTCATTATCAGTTGTAAGCCAGATATGTGCATTTTCTGCTTTGCTAAAGGGTTAAAGATTCCAAGGCTTGGGTTCTGCATCGTAGGTTAATGCTTTTTGAATAACAGTACAAGCTGCCCATACAGTTTTGTGTATAAACCTGCTTCAAAGAAACAACAAGAAAGGTAATACATACAGTATTTTAATTATTTTTAGTTATGCAAGGTGAACAGGAGACATAAAAAACATATGGTAGGGGTTTCTAAAATTTGGCTGCAAAGATGTAAATACACTTAAAATGGACATTGCAGTACAATTCAAGGGCTGCTTATATTGAATGAATGAATGAATGAATAACTTATATAGCGCTGTATTGGCGTTTGGTTGTCGAGCTTCTAGAAGAGGTAGGTCTTGAGTTTCTTCCTGAAGGCCTGATGGTTTTCTTCCATGTGGATGTCGGTTGGTAGAGCGTTCCATAGCCGTGGTCCTTGGACAGCGAATCTCCGTTCCCCCTTTGATTTGTAGCGGGATTTGGGAATGAGGAGGAGATTTTGATTAGCCGATCGAAGACTGCGATTCGGTGTGTAGTGTTTTATTTTCTCGAGAAGGTATTGCGGAGCGTTTCCATGTGTGCATTTGTGGGTGAGGCAGAGGGTCTTGAATGTGACCCGATTCCTTACGGTTAGCTAATGTAGGTTCCTCAGGGAAGGGGAGATGGATTCCCAGGGTTTTTTCCCTGTTATCAGTCTTGCCGAGGGAGTTAGCGTAGTCCAGTCGAGAATTGATGACTGTTCCAACTACCACTGCTTTGTCCTCCTTTGGAATGAAGGGGATGAGTCTGCATAGCAGGCGGAGCAGATGGTGAGAACCACTGACTACTGCTCCTATTTGGGCATCCATTGACATTTCTGAGTCAAAAATGACTCCGAGACTCTTGGCCTTGGTCCTAGGGGCGATGGTCTGTCCAAAGATGGTGGGTGGTGTCCAAGGGATCTTGGTTCGGGGGTTTTGATTTGCATGTAGAATAAGAAGTTCTGTTTACGATTCGTTAAGTTTGAGGGAGCTAGTAGTCTTCCAGTCGTCTATCATAGTGAGGCATTTTTCTAATTGCTGATGATGGTCTGTTTGCCCGGTGATACGAAAATATAAATTGTGTGTCGTCAGCGTATGAGTGGAAGCAGATGTCTGATCTTCTGATGATGTTGAGGAGTGGGCGGATGTAGATGTTGAAGAGCACTGGCGACAAGGGTGATCCTTGAGGGACTCCACAAGAGATTGCCCGGGTTTCAGAGGTGAAAGCTCCTAGTTTCACTGTCTGAGACCGATTTCCTAAGAAGGATGCGAACCATTGTAGATCTGAGTCTCTGATTCCTGCTACTTCTGTGAGGCGGATGAGTAGAGTATTGTGGTCCCCCTTTATTTGTATTAGTATGTACAAGGTGTAAAATAAAAAAGGTTACATTTTTAAATACCTTACCCCCTGCCTTCTGCATCGCTGGGCAAAACTACACCACCATTCCAGGAAGATTCCTGGGAATGCAGAACAGGAAAAATCTCATTAGAAGACACAGGGCCACTTAGAGCCTCATGTATCAATGTGTTTTTACAAGGAAATTAAGTTTTCTCCCCAAGTTTACAAATCATATTCATACTTTTAAGGCAGGTCTAATGCTGATTGGTGAAGGGAAATAATGGCAGTGCTTAGCAAGAGCATTGAAAAGTCCGGGCGTGTGTGGGCAAGTCCACACGCTCGGAAAGTCCGGCGGACCTCCGCTGGAAAGTCCGGCGGTTTGTCTGCTGGACTAGGTCCGGCGGACAATCCCGCCGGAAAGTCCGAGCGTGTGTATGCCGCATAAGTAATTTTATAGCAAAAAACACTGATTTTAACTTGTAAACAACAAGTTTCAGAAAAACGCCTGGTCCTTAAAGTTGTTGTAAAGGCAGAAGGTTTTTTATCTTAATGCATTCTATGCATTAAGATGAAAAGACTTCTGTGTGCAGCAGCCCCCCTCAGCTCTTCTAATACTTACCTGAGGTCCCTTTCTGTCAAGCAATGTACACGAATGTTTCAGCCGTCCGATATTCTCCCTCCTGATTGGCTGAGACACAGCAGTGGTGCCATTGGCTGCCGCTGCTGTCAATCAAAGTCAGCTAGCCAATCAGAGGGAGAGAGGGGGCAGGGGCCGGGCTAGGGCTCCGTATCTGAATGGGGGCACTGAACAAGAGGGAGGGGCCAGGAGCACATAAGAGGGACCCGAGAAGAGGAGGATCCGGTCTGCTCTGTGCAAATCACCTGCAACAGAGCAGGTACTGTAAGTATAACATGTTTGTTATTTTTATAGGAAAAAAAACAAGCCTTTACAATCACTTTAGGGGATTAATCTACAGGTTTTATGATTGTGCAGCTTATATGTGATGGACATTTATTATATGGAAGCACTGCTTTTCATTTTGGAAGTGATTAAACATTTAAATATTTTGGTGCATTTAATTTTATTTTTTTTATTATTTATTAAAAGCTGTCTGGTGTCTGTCCTGTTCATAAAGCTGGCTGGGTAACTTAGTTAAATATTGTTTATATATTTTCTAAAATATTTTTATTCTTTTTTTTTGTCACATAAATACACTCAAATGTTGAAAAAGCAGCCTAGTCAGAGCTTTTAAATACTGTGCACATACTTACTATAATATTTTGGGGGCTTTTTCCAGTGACAAATATGTACTCTTATGTTGATCTCTTGATGTAAAAATGGCTGCTGTGCATCAAGTTGACAAAGCAGCCTAATCAAAGTGTTTAAATACTGTGAACATAGGGCACTATAATATTATATTGTTTTTCTATGACATAATTACATTCTAATATAGCCTGGTTGATTTTAACATGCTTGTGGGAGTCCTGTTAAAAATTATGTCATATGCACAAAAATATTTTGCGAGTTTTTTGCACTGAAATAAATACATTATAATGCACATTTTTGAGAAAGCTGCTTGGTTTAGGTCCTGTTGACAAAGCAGAATAGTGAAAGTATTTAAAGACTGTGCACATGCTCACACAATATTATTATTTAAATTTTTTTTATAAAATAAATAAGCTAGAATGCTGATTTTTTTATTAAAAGCTGAATGGTTTAGGTCCTATGTCATAGGTGGGAGTCCGATCCCACTAGGGGACAGACTGGCTAACCAGGATTTGGTTATAGCAGCTGGGGCTGGATGGTTATGCAGGCCATGAAGGAGAAACAGGGGCACCAATGGAGTCTTGGAGAAGCAGGACACCTGGAGAGAATAGGGCTCTGTGAGTCACGTGTTTGGTGAAGGTGAGGGCCCTTCGAAGGACCAAGATACAGGTATAAAGGAGCTGCCTAGTCTTCAGAAGAACAACCTGCAAGGGGTAATTGGTTTTGCTTTTGATGGCTCCCAGGTTGCAGCCCTCTGACTTACCTGAGTAAGTAGCTACTGGAGATTGAGTACACATGTACAGAAAAAAGTCTCTTTGAGCACAAGGATCCCAGGAACAAGTCAGTAGAGTCAGTCAAAAGGCAACAAAATACAGAGATCAGAGTATTAAAGTGGTTGTAAACCCACTTTTAGGACTTTTACCTATAGGTAAGCCTAGAATAAGGCTTACCTATAGGTAGTGAAAATATCTCCTAAACGTGCACCAGTTAGGAGATATTTCACTTGTAGTCCGCCGGAAGTCGCTACTGCGCATGCGCAGGGAAGAAACGAACCTAAAGGCCGTTTCGTCCCTAGCATATGCCGTAGGTCGTGGCTCCCGTGCGCATGCGCGGGAGTGACGTCATGCGGCTCCGGCAAATCACAGAGCCGGAGTCCGCGGCCCCGAAGGAAGAGGGCAAGAAGATGGACGCTGCCCACACAGGGGACGCCGCTGGATTCTTTTGCAGGTAAGTGGTACATAATGGGCTAATATGCGATGCATACTAGCCCATTATGCTTTTCATTTGCAGGCTATACAGGGAGAAGAAGAGGAAGTAAAACCCATCAGGGTTACTTCCTCTTTAACAATGAAGCTGGATGCAGGCTGGGGTGCACAGGGTCAATGGAGCAGGACACAGACTGGGCATGGGATTAGGGATGAGCTTCGAGTTCGAGTCAAACTCATGTTCCACTCGAGCATTGCCTGTTCGCCTGTTCACCGAACAGCGAACAATTTGGGGTGTTTGCAGCAAATTCGAAAAGCCGAGAACACCCTGTAAAAGTCTATGGGAGAAATCTAAAGTGCTAATTTTAAAGGCTTATATGCAAGTTATTGTCCTAAAAAGTGTTTGGGGACCTGGGTCCTGCCCTAGGGGACATGTATTAATGCAAAAAAAACTTTAAAAAACTGCCATTTTTTCAGGAATTTAATAATTCTTAAAGTGAAACAATAAAAGTGTAATATTTCTTTAAATTTCGTACCTGGGGGGGTGTGTATAGTATGCCTGTAAAGGGGCCCATGTTTCCCGTGCTTAGAACTGTCCCTGCACAAAGTGTAATTTTTGCAGGAAAAAAAAGTCTTTTAAAATCACTCGTGGCTATAATGAATTGTCGGCTCCCGTAATACAGAGAAGAGTCATTGAAAGTCATTGATAAAAAAAAATAAAAAATATGCGTGGGGTTCCCCCAAATTCAATTACCAGGCCCTTCAGGTCTGGTATGGATATTAAGGGGAACCCTGGGTCAAATTTTAAAAAAATTATGTGGGGTTCCCCTAAATATTCATACCAGACCCTTCAGGTCTGGTATGGATTTTAAGGGGAACTCCACACCAAATAAAAAAAAAATGGCATGGAGTTCCACCCAAAAATCCATACCAGACCCTTTATCCGAGCACGCAACCTGGCAGGCCGCAGGAAAAGAGGGGGGACGAGAGAGCTCCCCCCCTCCTGAACCGTATCAGGCCACTAGCCCTCAACATTGGGAGGATGCTTTGGGGGTCTGTCAAAGCACTATGTCCCCATGTTGATGGGGACAAGGGCCTCATCCCCACAACCCTGGCCGGTGGCTGTGGGGGTCTGCGGGCGGGGGGCTTATCAGAATCTGGAAGCCCCCTTTAACAAGGGGACCCCAGATCCCACCCCCCTGTTTTAAATGGTAAGGGGGTACAAAAGTACCCCTACCATTTCACAAAGAAAGTGTAAAAAAATGTTAAAAAACACACTGACACCATTGGGAAAAGTCCTTAATTAAAAATAAAAAAAATAAAAAATAAAGATTCCAGTGGTGGTAATCCACTCTTGGTATCCAGCGATGGCTGATCTCTTCTCCGGGGTCAAGCGATGGATAATCTCTTCCGACGACGTCCAGCACAGCGCATCCTGTCTTAGCTGAGGAGGACTGGGCCACCCATCACCTGACCCCGCCCACCTCTGACGCAAGGGGGAAGTCGGGCTTCCCCAGTGATTTTTTTTTTTTTTTTATATTTAATAACGGACTTTTCCCAACGGTGTCAGTGTGTTTTTTTTTTTCACTTTCTTTGTGAAATGGTCCTTATCATTTCAAACAGGGGGGGGTGGGATCTGGGGGTCCCCTTGTTAAAGGGGGCTTCCAGATTCTGATAAGCCCCCCGCCCACAGACCCCCACAACCACCGGCCAGGGTTGTGGGGATGAGGCCCTTGTCCCCATCAACATGGGAACATGGTGCTTTGAGGGGTCGCAGACCCCCAAAGCATCCTCCCAATGTTGAGGGCATGTGGCCTGGTACGGTTCAGGAGGGGGGGCGCTCTCTCGTCCCCCCTCTTTTCCTGTGGCCTGCCAGGTTGCGTGCTCGGATAAAGGGTCTGGTATGGATATTTAGGGGGAACTCCACGTCATTTTTTTTTTTTGACCCGGGGTTCCCCTTAATATCCATACCAGACCTGAAGGGCCTGGTAATTGAATTTGGGGGGAACCCCACGCATATTTTTTTTTATCAATGACTTTCAATGACTGTTCTCTGTATTATGGGAGCCGATAATTCATTATAGCCACGAGTGATTTTAAAAGACTTTTTTTCCTGCAAAAATGACACTTTGTGCAGGGACAGTTCTAAGCACGGGAAACATGCTCCCATTTAGAGGCATACTATACACAACCCCCATGTACAAAATTTAAAGGAATATTACACTTTTATTGTTTCACTTTAACCACTTTCAGACCGGACCAATTTGCAGCCAAAGGACCAGGCCCCTTTTTGCGATTCGGCACTGCGTCAATTTAACTGACAATTGCGCAGTCGTGCGACGTGGCTCCCAAACAAAATTGACGTCCTTTTTTTCCCACAAATAGAGCTTTCTTTTGGTGGTATTTGATCGCCCCTGCGGTTTTTATTTTTTGCGCTATAAACAAAAAAGAGCGTCAATTTTGAATAAATACCCCCAAAAAATATAAAAAAAAAAAATTTTTTCCTCAGTTTAGGCCGATACGTATTCTTCTACATATTTTTGGTAAAAAAAATCACAATAAGCGATTATTGATCGTTTTGCGCAGAAGTTATAGCGTTTACAAGATAGGGGATAGTTTTATAGCATTTTTATTAATAATTTTTTTTTATTAGTAATGGCGGCGATCTGCGATTTTTTTTTGTGACTGCGACATTATGGCGGACACATCAGACATTTTTGACACATTTTTGGGACATTGTCATTTATACAGCAATTAATGCTATTTAAATGCATTGATTCCTGTATAAATGACACTGGCAGTGAAGGGTTTAACCACAAGGGGGCAGTGTAGGGGTTAAGTATGCCTAGGGGTGTGTTTCTTACTGCTTCTTACGCTCGTGGCGTGCGCCCGATGGCACGGCGGCATCTTAAAGGGGACGTATATATACGCCCTTACGCCTGTCTGTGCCATTCTGTCGACGTATATCGTCGTGCGCCGGTCGGGAAGCGGTTAAAGTCACACCTTCCTTTTTCTTAAACATGTTGTTGCCATCACCAAGGTACAGGACATGGGATGACATTACTGGCTCCAGTTTTGTGCATTGTCCTGCATCCTTGCCCTCCACCTTCAAATTTGCCCAGTGTGCCATAATGTGATATTGTCAGGGCTGGGCTCAGACCTTCCTTCTCTGAGCTGGCCGCTCAGCTTTTGGCTAATTGCCAGCTCCCATCTCTCTCCACAGTTACACAGCTGTTGATGATATTCTGATCGTCAGTCCTGCCTACTTAAGCCATCCAGTCCAGAAGAGCTCTGCCTTCGCCTTGGTCAACATGACAGTGACGATCTCCTGCGTTGCTTTGCTGACATCCCTTCTGGCTCCAGATCCTGCTTGCTGTTTCTCTACCTTGATCCCTGACTTCTGGCTTGGCTGACTATCCATTCCGCTTACTGAACTTTGGCTATGTTTTGACTACGTTTGTTCTCTTTTATTATTAAACAAGTGTGATTTAACTGTACTTCTGTCTCGGTCTGATTTCATGGTTTCTGACAGTAGGCAAAGGCCATGAATTCAGAAGATGCAGTCAATCCGCTTGTTGGTAATATTTTTTCCATATTAAATTAACTGGATCACCGCGTGGATCAGTTCGCCATGGCGTTACAAACGCTCCTGAGTTGCACGGCTCACCTGGAATCTCCCACTGTGGCTGCCCCGGTACAACCTATGTTGTAGGCTGACCCTGCTGCTGCCCCAGTCTCTGTGCAGGCACCCGCCTCGAGTATTACCTCTATAAGAGGTATGTCTGGCTCTGCTCCGCTTCCCCAGCGATTTGGGGGTGATCCAGTCCAATGTAGAGGGTTTCTCAACCAGGTTGAGATATACTTTGAGATGCTGCCCCAGGCGTTTCCCACCGACAGAAGCAAAGTAGGTTTTGTGATATCTTTGCTTTCTGGGAAACCCTTGGCCTGGGCAAACCCTCTATGGGAGATGCAAAAACCTGTTGTCTTGAGCTACCCTGAGTTTGTGGCTTAGTTTAAAAAGGTATTTGACGTTCCTGCACACTCCACTTCTGCTGCCAAGTGCCTCATGTCCATCGAACAGAGTAAGAGAACTGTTGCCGACTACGCCATTGAATTCCGTACTCTGGCACCAGAGGTTGCATAGAACAATGAGGCCCTTGTGGCTGCTTTTTCTCATGGTCTCTTGGATACCATCAAGGATGAGATAGCAGCCGAGATATACCCACTGACCTGGAGAAGTTGATCACGTTTGCCATCCTCATTGACTCCAGACAAAAATCTCTTTTAAGGAGCGTTTGCGGAAGCCTACTGTACGTTTGTCTCCGAGCTTTGCAGTCCCACCCATGCCTCCCTCACCTCCCATGCCTCCTGGTACCGAGTCAGCCAGTGAAGGTGAACCTATGCACTTGGGTTTCACGCGTCTCTCTGCGGATGATAGAACCTTTAGGAGGAGGGAGGGATTGTGGCTAGGTCACTTTTTGAAGTCTTGTCCTACCCATCCAGGGAGCGCCCGAACCTCGAGGTCCTGTCATGGACAGACCTTAGGTGGGGTTGTTTCATCCCCAGTTATCCAGGATAAGCCCTTGGTTTTGGTTACCCTTTCTTGGACTGAGTCATCCGTCGAGATACAGGCTCTAAACAACTCTGGGGCTGCAGGCCTGTTCATTGATGCCGCCTTTGTATCGAAGCACTCAATTGCGCTGCAGCTGTGTGACACTCCACTTTCCATTGAGACTCTTGACGGGAGACCTCTACAGCCTGCCCATGTGACTCATGAGACGGTTCCGTTGTCCATGGTAGTAGGGGCTCTTCACCATGAGATAATCCAATTCCAAGTTATCTCCTCACCTAAGTTTCCACTGGTTATTGGTTATCCTTGGTTACAGAGGCACAACCCCTCTTTTGATTGGCTCCATGCTGATGTTCTCTCCTCGTCACCACAATGCAGTGAGACATGCTTCCAGAAGGTAGGCAAGGTCCTGTGCACCTGCTGGAGGAGTACCGCGATTTTAGCGATGTCTTTGACAAAGGTCAAGCCGGTAGTTTGCCTCCACACCGGTCATATGATTGTGCAATTGAGTGGTGAACTGAGACCTTGCATTGATTATAGGGGTCTCAATCGTTTCACGATTAGGAAAGCCTATTCGATTCCATTGATTACAGAGTTATTTGACCACCTCAAGGGAGCAACTTGGTTTTCACGAAGCTTGGTTTGAGAGGGGTATACAATCTTGTGAGGATTAAGGAGGGCGAGTGGAAATCTGCGTTTAATACCAGAACAGGCCATTATGAGTACCTTGTAATGCCTTTCGGCCTTTGTAACGCCCCAGCAGTTTTCCAGGAATTTATTAATAATGTCCTCTGAGATTTCTTGCAGTTATGTGTGGTGGTTTATCTCGATAATATCCTCATAATTTTACAAGTTCCTGGAGAGCCACCACACAGATGTCTGTCGTGTGCTTCAGAAACTAAGAGAGAACAATCTCTATTGTAAACTGGAGATGTGCGAGTTCCATCGTGAACAGGTTAAATTCCTGGGCTATGTCATTTCCACTGCTGGTTTTTCCGGGGACACGGAGCTCACTACCGCCAGAAAGACAACACATTGCATAGGAGACACTGTGCTACTTTCGTTCATGCTGGGTGGATACAATCTTTTTTGATGCAATGCTCTATGTTTTTAAAATTTATGTAAGTGCAAGACCTAAAGGGGGTGCTTTTTTGTGAGGAAATAAACCGTTCAAAACAGGATTACACTATGGAATGTGTTTTTTTCTCTTTTTCTTATGATTTGATACAAGCATATCTGTGTGTGATCCATATTATTTGATGCAGCTGGTCCTGGGAGATCGGATAACGATTTTGAACAAGTGTCATTTGCCTGCATATTATCTTATTTTTTCTGGTAAGAGTTTTACTCTTAGGGGGATGTGAGTACTCCCCTGGCTCTTCACGTGTGGTGGTGTCGGTGACAGTTTTCCATTTTCTAATAATAGGAATTAACCCCACTCTGGATTACCCTATGGACTTTTAAGTCGTTAAAATGATGGACTTTTGCATCTATGCACTGTGTTGATTATTTATCGCATGAATATCTGTGTCTGGTGTTTCTCTATATATTGATTATACCATTCAGGTGTTTTTAAGCGCTGCCTATATTTGTGTGTGTTTAATTATCTTTCTGAGCCCTGGTGTGGGTTTGAAGGTAGAAGCTTGTGCCTTAATTGGCTATAGTTTTTTTCTTTCACCGTATCAATTAGCGCTTGTAATATAGGAAATAGGCGTTGATTCCTATATATATATATATATATATATATATATATATATATCAGTCTTGCCTGGATACCTACCACTGCTGTGCAGCATAGGCAACAAACTGCCAGAAGGGGACAAACTCCCCCAGTTGGAATGGAAGCAATTGTAAATTAACAGGTGTACTAGGCTGGCAATGAGATTCTGGGCCTAGGGGTGATTAGAGAATACTTCTTTATTCCACTCCAGCTCCTGCAGAAGACAGATTCCTCTGGTCAAGGATGCTACTGGAAAACAAAATTTTAGGCAATAGACAGCATGGACTCAAAGATCAAAGTTGTCAAATAAACTGCTTCCTTTTTATGAGGAAGTAAGAAAAAATTTGACAAATGACTGGCTGTTGATATAGTTTACTTGAACTTTGTAAAAGTGTTTGCTACAGTGCCCACACCTTAAAGTGTGAGTTGAAATCCATAGGCTGAAAAAATCAGTTTATAAATGGATAGAAAACTGGTCAAAAAGGCTGTATTCAGAGAGTAATGATTTAAAATTCCTACTCTGAATGGTCTGAGGTTATTAGTGGTGTACCTCAAGGTTCAGTGTTGGTTCTCTTGTTTTTTAACCTATTTATATGATGTAGAGTTTGGGATTAAAAGACACATTTCTGTGTTTGCAGAAAACACCAAGCTACATAGTGGAATTCAATTCAACTTACAAGCAGACCTTAAAGTGACAAATACATTTTAAGTGTGTTTTTCTTCTTTTAGTATCTGTACTTTTCAAGTTCCCTACCTTGGTAAATACCTGTTTGATCCTGCCATTTTCATTCACTTCCTTATTGTCTGTGGCAATGCAAAAGCAGCCAATCCTCTGGCTTTTGCATTGCCACCTTAAGTATGACTGCCCCACATGTTCACAACGATGCACTTTGGGGTTAAAAACATGCATGCATCATGCATTGTAGAAGTAGTACAACTGGGAGAGTAAATGGTTGAGAAGGGTGTTCTGGTGCAGATATCACAGAATAACAATAAAGCTGACGGTCTCGCAGGGACTCTAAATAGATTCCAGGCTCCACTTATGCTAACAATACACAACTAGTAGTAGTTTCATTAATAATAAATGCGCACATAAATAATAATCAGTATTAACTCACATTTCATAGTGTCATATTCCGGCACCTATGTAAACAGCCTTCTGTGATGTATAAGAATACCCCCCCCCCCCCACTGCTCCATGCCTCGGAGCTGGTGTGCACTTCTGCCCTGCAAGTAATGACACCGTACACCGAATGTGACAGTAGTGGTTCTGCCCCAACGCACTTTACTATCCAGGGTCTACAGGAAGTGATTCAGATTAATTCATTTTTTTATAATTGTTTTTTTTGAGATGTTAATTAATATGTTTAGGTGCAGAACTAGACTTTTCACATCACATGCAAGTTACAAGTGTTCATTACACACTTAAATGGGCAGCTACAACATATGTGGTTATTCATATGAATTTACAATAATTAATGTGTTGAAGTGAATAGGAGTAGGCGCCTCCTTTCCTTCTCTTATTTTTAGTTTTTCAACCATGTTTTGTTGCTGGGAAGCTCTAGTAGGGACAATTGATAGAGGCTTCTTCTTCCTGATAATGTAATAACCAGTGTGTTGCTAATCACCTAACTCATTACTGTGAGTGTTAAATTGCTGCTGGTAACACTAGTAAGCATGTTCCCACACCCCAACATAAATCATAAAAATAAAAATAGTGTAGTGCTGCACAGTGATAAAGATGACCAATAAAATAAATAATAAGTCTCAAAGGATCAAATAAAAATTGTGACCAAAATCTGAGTGCTACTAACACATGAAAATAACTGTGCACCAGATGGTCATACAGCACCTAAGGAGTTAAGGCCTGCCTTCAACCTGTTTGCTTCCTCCACCAGAGCCAATATGGAATAAACCACCAAAATTGCATTTACCAAAATTACTCTGAGCCTTAGTTGTGAATCGGATGAAGACACTCTTCTGAGCAGCTCTGCTTCTTTCACTTCATCTTGCTGACAAGGACCCAGTGTTTGCTGAAAGACAGCCATCAAGATTTGATTCGTACCCCCTTTCTACCCCTGGTTGTCACTGTTGGCTCTTCCAAGACCATGCCCTGATGAAGCCACGTAATGCGTGGCACAACGTGTTAGGGCGGAGTCTAGAGTGAAGTCACTGGATGCTGGAAGCTGGACAAGGCTTTACCTCCCTCAAACATCTACATGTGAGTGCAATCATTACCTTATTCCTTTATATTAACAAATAAATATATTACACTATGGGGCTGATTTACTAAGATGAATGTGCTGCGCCGGTCCACACCCTAATTGGTGCGCCAGATAAATCATTAATAGAGCGTGTGAACCGGCGCACGCATAAGCGTAACAGCGATAATAAATATGCCATTGATTATAGCGCACGCCGTATCATTAACAGTCCATTCACACAGGGGCAACACGACTTCCAGCGCGAATTTGGGAGGCAACTTGGACACGACTTGAGTATGAATCACAGCGCGACTTGGGGCGACTTACAACATGACTTTAAGTCGCCCCCAGGCCAAGCGACTTTAATTTTAAATAAAAAAAACGGCATGGGTTCCCCTCCAAGAGCATACCGGGCCCTTCGGGTCTGGTATGGATATTAAGGGGAACTCTGCGCCATTTTTTTTCTGACGCATGGTTCCATTATAGAAGTGTCAGAAGAAGAGAAGCGTCACACAGCGGGAGCCTCCCATTGATGAGGAGCGGCCCAAAATACCCCGTGCCAAAAAATAAAAATAAAATGGCGTGGGGGTCCCCCTCAAAATCCACACCAGGCCCTTCAGGTCTGGTATGTATATTAAGGGGAACTCCGCGCCATTTTTTTTTCTGACGCATGGTTCCATTATAGAAGTGTCAGAAGAAGAGAAGCGTCACACAGCGGGAGCCTCCCATTGATGCGGGCCGCCCAAAATACCCCGTGCCAAAAATAAAAATAAAATGGCGTGGGGGTCCCCCTCAAAATCCACACCAGTCCCTTCAGGTCTGGTATGTATATTAAGGGGAACTCCGCGTCATTTTTTTTCTGACGCATGGTTCCATTATAGAAGTGTCAGAAGAAGAGAAGCGTCACACAGCGGGAGCCTCCCATTGATGCGGAGCTGCCCAAGAATGAAGCGGGGAAGAAGAAGCTGTAGAGGAAGATGCCGGATGAGAACACTGGAGCAAGTAGCAGAGGATCAGAGGAAGAAGCAGAGGAAGAAGAAGATGGAGGAAGAAACTGAAGGATGAAGGAAGGAAGGAAGGAAGAAGAGCCGAAGAAGATGGAAAGAAGAAGACTTTAATAAAGGAATTGTCAAAATCTGGCTTTTGTCATTATTAAAATTGTTAAAGGAGGCTTCCAGATTCCGATAAGCCCCCCGCCCGCAGACCACCACAACCACCGGGCAAGGGTTGTGGGGATGAGGCCCTTCTCCCCATCAACATGGGGACAAGGTGCTTTGGGGGGGACCCCAAAGCACCCTCCCAATGTTGAGGGCATGTGGTCTGGTACAGTTCAGGAGGGGGGGCGCTCTCTCGTCCCCC
Organism: Lithobates sylvaticus; assembly: GCA_028564925.1. NCBI lineage: Eukaryota > Metazoa > Chordata > Amphibia > Anura > Ranidae > Lithobates > Lithobates sylvaticus. The sequence goes on from CM053027.1 coordinate 409,124,976, forward strand.
CCTCTTTTCCTGCGGCCTGCCAAGTTGCGTGCTCGGATAAGGGCCTGGTATGGATTTTGAGGGGGACCCCCACGCCATTTTTTTTTTTTGGCGTGGGTTTTCCCTTAATATCCATACCAGACCTGAAGGGCCTGGTATGTATTTTGAGTGGGACCCCCACGCATTTTTTTTCGTAATTTTGTTTTTTTTCTTAATGCTAACATGACCTGTGTGCAAATATCCTTAAAAAAATAAATAAAAGTGAACCAGCATAAAAAAAAGTCAAGTTGAGCGGTGCGCCCGTTTAACTTATGCAAATGCATTTACGTTGTTAGATTTTTCCGGCAACAGTGAACCAAAGCATTTGAACACGCGCAAATCCTGCTTACGCATGCGCAGTGCATAAATTGACCTCACGCAGTTCTAAGTGTATTTGCAGGCGCAGCAGACTTGGTCAGAGAAAGTTACATTCTCATTCTATCTTGGGCATATTTGTTACTTGGACAGTTATAACTATACTTCCTCACATCACCCCACATCACCCCCATAATATTGCCACTTCCAGCTTCTTTAAATTCTGAGTTGAAGATGCCGTGCGTCATGTCTATAGTGGCGCACTGATCGCCACCTCCCGTGCTCCGAAAATATAATAGTAAATGGGGAATTACACTGTGTTACAGGCCAAATGTTTTGTAAATACGAAAACGGCCGATGCGCATCGCGGTGCGCTGCAACTCATGGCGCAAGCCGTTCGTAAATCAGCCCTTATCTATGTCTCCTGTGGAGTAATTTTTTTACATCCTAGCTCTATCCTGAGGGACCATTGGAGCGGAGTGGTATTGGCAGTGTAACCAATCTGGTTTTCCAAATGCACATTTTTACCATCCTGTAAAAAGGGTTCAAACACCTCTGGTATTCCCATTGAGCACTCGTGGTGGAAGAACTAGAAGTCACCTAAATAGGAGCAACTTGTTTTGATGTTGGGATTATCATCACAAACTGACTTTATGCTTGCATTTTGTTATTTGTTCTTTGATCCAGTGTTGCACATTATTGACATTGCTTTTTATGGTTTACTAAACATAATCAATCACTTCACGAGCACAGTAAGCGCCACTTCCTTTCATTAGATATATATACTACTCTCAGGTGATAATCTCCCCTTAAAGGGGCAGCTACACTCCAGATCACTATTTTTATTCACATAGGGCACTAATCCTTGGTTATTGATACACATTATTTATTTTATTGGTCATCATTATCACTGTGCAGTGTTACTTTATTTTTATGATTTCTTCTCCTTCTCCCTAAAAGCCACCCCACAAGCAGGTATATATGCAAAAGTCACTTTTCTATTGTTTTTTTTTACTTAATTATAAAGTTTTCTTTTTTAATAACATAACCATGCAGTGTGGTCACAGGAAGTCTCTTTAGACTTCTTAAAATGACTTCTATTGGATGCGTCATTGAATTCTTGCTTGCTCCTCCTCCAGGTTTCACAGTGCAGCAGTGAGCAAATGGAAAAAGTTATGTAACCACTGTGTAACTAATCCACTAATGGGTGTTTGGAATACTTATTTTGATGTCTATCACATGTCATTAAATTCTATAAGGCAAATTATGATAGATGTGATAGATATGAAGTAGTTGCTATGTGTTTAATATCACTTTCTGCACTGTTTAATTGAACAGCTACAGTGCCTTGAAAAAGTATTCATACCCCTTGAAATTTTGTCATGTTACAACCAAAAATGTAAATGTATTTTATTGGAATTTTATGTGATAGTCCTAAAACTACTGCCCACAGATCAGGCTACAATACTGGATACAGGTCATGCTGCATTACTGGGCACAGGTAAGGCTGCATTACTGGGCACAGGTGAGGCTGCATTGCTGGGCACTGGTGAGGCTGCATTGCTGGGCACTGGTGAGGCTGCATTGCTGGGCACTGGTGAGGCTGAGCTGATGGGCACTGGTGAGGCTGCATTGATCTGGCCCCCAATAGTCTGAGGGACAGCAAACTGGCCCCCTGTTTAAAAAACTTAAGGACTCCTGTGATAGACCAACATAAAGTGGCACAGTGAAGTAGAAGGAAAATGATAAATGTTTTTTAAAAATTTTTACAAAGAAAATATCTGAATAGTGTGGCGTGCATTTGTATTCAGCCCCCCTGAGTCAGTACTTTGCAGAACCACCTTTTGCTGCAATTACAGCTGCAAGTCTTTTTGGGTACGTCTCTACCAGCTTTGCACATCTAGAGAGTGAAATTTTGCCCATTCTTCTTTGTAAAATAGCTCAAGCTCGATCAGATTGGATGGAGACTGTGAACAGCAATTTTCAAGTCTTCTCACAGATTCTAAATTGGATTTAGGTCTGGACTTTGATTGGGCCATTCTAACACATGAGTATGCTTTGATCTAAACCATTCTATTGTAGCTCTAGCTGTTTGTTTAGGTTCGTTGTTCTGCTGGAAGGTGAACCTCCACCCCAGTCTCAAGTCTTTTGTAGACTCTAACAGGTTTTCTTCTAAGATTGCCCTCTGGCTCCATCCATGTTCCCGTCAACTCTGACCAGCTTCCCTGTCGCTGCTGAAGAAAAGCATCCCCACAACATGATGCTGCCACCACCATGTTTCACGGTGGGGGTGGTGTGTTCAGGGTGATGTGCAGTGTTAGTTTTCTGCCACAAATAGCGTTTTGCTTTTAGGACAAAAAGTTACATTTTGGTCTCATCTGACCAGAGTATCTTCTTTCCACATGTTTGCTGTGTCCCCTACATGACTTCTCGCAAATTGCAAACAGGATTTCTTATGGCTTTCTTTCAACAATGGCTTACCTCTTGCCACTCTTCCATAAAGGCCAGACTTGAGGAGTGCACGACTAATAGCTGTCCTGTGGACAGATTCTCCCACCTGAGCTGTGGATCTCTGAAGCTCCAGAGTTACCAGGGGCCTCTTGGCTGCTTCTCTGTTTAATGCTCTCCTTGCCCAGCCTGTCTGTTTAGGTGTATGGCCATGTCTTGGTAGGTTTGCAGTTGTGCCATACTCTTTCCATTTTTGGGTGATGGATTAAACAGTGCTCCTGAGATATTCAATGCTTGGGATATTTTTTTATAACATATTCCTGCTTTAAACTTCTCCACAACTGTATCCCTGACCTGTCTGGTGTGTTCCTTGGCCTTGATGATACTGTTTGTTCACTAAGGTTCTCGAAGGCCCCTTTCACACTGGGGTGGTGGAGGTGTCGGAGGTAAAGCAGCGCTATAATTAGCGCTGCTTTACCATCGTTTTAAGGGTGCTATTCGGCTAGCGGCAGATGAAAAAGGGTTAAAACTGCACGCAAAGCACACGCAAAGCACCGATGAAGCGGCGCTTTGCCGGCGGTATAGCCATACTGCCCCATTGATTTCAATGGATAGGAGCAGTTTAGGAGCAGTGAATACACCGCTCCAAAAGATGCTGCTAGCAGGACTTTTTTTACTGTCCTGCAAGTGCACCGCTCCAGTGTGAAAGCACTCTGGCTTTCACACTGGAGTGAAAGGAGACGCTTTTTTCAGGCACTATACGGGCACTATTTTTAGCGCTGTAGTGCCTGAAAAACGCCTCAGTGTGAAAGGGGCCCAACAAACCTCTGAGGATTTCACAAAACAGCTGTATTTATGCTGAGATTAAATTACACATAGGTGGATTCTATTTACTAATTAGGTGACTTCTGAAGGCAATTGGTTCCACTAGATTTTAGTTAGGGGTAGCTGATTAAAGGGGGCTGAATACAAATGCACACCACACTTTTCAGATATTTATTTGTAAAAAAAATTGAAAACCATTTATAATTTTCCTTCCAGTTCAGAATTATGTGACACTGGGGGTTATTTACTAACGGCAAATCCACTTTGCACTGCAAGTGCACTTGGAAGTAAAGTCACTGTAGATCCGAGGGGGATATGCAAGGAAAATAAAAAACAGCATTTTAGCTTGCACATGATTGGATGATAAAATCAGCAGAGCTTCCACTCATTTCAGATCTACCCCTTAGATTTAGAGCGACTGCACTTCCAAGTGCGCTTGCAGTGCAAAGTGGATTTACCTTTCGTAAATAACCCCCACTGTGTTGGTCTATCAAATAAAACCCCAATAAAATACATTTACGTTTTTGGTTTTAACATGACAAAATGTGGACAATTTTAAGGGGTATGAATACTTTTTCAAGGCACTGTATGTGGCAAAAGCAGTTTAATGTTGATAAATGAAAAGTTACATTTGTGGTTAAAAACATACATACATTCTACATTGCAGAATTAGTACAACAGGGAAAGTCAATGGTTGAGAAGAGTGTTCTGGTAGATCATTGACTTAATAATAATATGCAATGCCAAGCTGCAATTTCTAAAGCAAGCTAAATACTTTCTTGTATTAAAAGAGGTATGGACTCCACATAGAGAGAGAGAGAGAGAGAGAGAGAGAGACAGTGACAGAGAGAAACCTAACTGCACAATTCATTAGTAAGACCTCATCTGAAATATGCAGGCCTGTTTTGGGAACCAGTTCACAAAAAGGATATTGGAAACTGGAGAAAGTATAGAGAAGGGCAACCAAACTGATTAGATGCATGGAAAGCTCAGCTCTGAGAAAAAAAAATTGCTGAACTGAATTTATTCTCTTGAAAATTAAAAGGGGATATGGCCACTATGTATAAATGCAGTATATAAGTGACTATAGTAAACAAGGCAAATCGCTGTTCTGACAGGAGAGAAGGTATGGATCTTGTGCCTCTGCAAAGCATGTTTTTCCCTGGTAAAAGCACCTACCACGCTGTATTAAAACACAGGCTAGACACACAGTTAACCCTTTGATCGCCCCTGATGTTAACCCCTTCCCAGCCAGTGTCATTAGTACAGCGACAGCACATATTTTTTAACACTGATCACTGTATTAGTGTCACTGGTCCCCAAAAAGTGTCAAAAGTATCAGTTAGTGTCCGAATGTCCGCCACAATATCACAGTCCCGCTGATCGCCACCATTACTAGTAAAATAAATGAATAAATAAAAATAGCCCATAAGTTCTAGACGCTATAACTTTTGCGCAAACCAATCAGTATAAGCTTATTGTGTTTTTTTTTTTTTTACCAAAAATATGTAGCAGAATACTTATTGGCCTTATTTTATGAAAAGATTTGATTTTTTTTTAGGTTATTGGATATGATTTAAAACATTGTCCTTTTTTTGTTTATAGCACAAAAAAACAAAAAGCGCAGAGGTGATCAAACACTACCAAAAGGAAGTTCTATTTGTGAAAAAAAAAACATAATTTTTATTTAGGTAGCGTCACATGACCGCACAATTGCCAGTAACGCAGTGCTGTATCACAAAAAATGGCCTGGTCATGAAGGGGGGTAAATCTACCCGAGGTCAAGTGGTTAAGGTCATTACAAAGCACAAGGGGACACTTTATGTCTGGAGGTAAAGAGATTTAACCTCCACATACAGAAATACTTCTTCACAGTAAGAGCTGTGAAAACTGGGATAGACTTTCTCAAGGCCTAGTTTTGCCCAGATTAGTGGATTGTTTTGAAAAAAAGATACGGGTGTATTGCTAGATGCATAAAACATAACTGGATATTAACATTTTAAAAAAATAACACTGGAGATTGTTCCTTGTGATATCCAATTGCCTTCTGGGAAATCGGGAAGGGATTTATTTTCCCCTGGTCAACTGTGGATATAGGATTGTGTATATTGCGGTTTTCTATTTATTTATTCTATTTGTTCATTTATTTATTTTGTTTACTGTATATTGGTTGAACTAGATGATGGGTAGGCATCCTTAACCACCTCAATACAGTGCACTTACACCCCCTTCCTGCCCAGGCCAAGTTTTCGTTCTAGCGGCGCTTTACAGACGTTTTAGCCATGCTTTTTGGCCCATAGTGGGGCACTTTTAACCCCGCTAGCGGCCGGAGTAATGGTTAAATGCGCCCAAAAAGTGTCACTGCCGAAACGCTTTGCAGGCACTATGGCAGCAGTGCCCATTAATTTCAATAGGCAGGGGCGGTGGAGGAAAGGTGTATACACCCAAAGATACACCAAAGATGCTGCTTGCACCACTCCAGTGTGAAAGCACTAAGTCTTTCACACTGGGGCTGCAAGGGAGGCATTTTTCAGGTGCTTTACAGACGCTATTTTTAGTCATTTAGCGCCTGAAAAATGCCTTCAGTGTGAAAGAGGTCTAATATAATTATATATAATTATATTAATGAAAAAATAGAGATAAGTTCCTGTTCACAACTGTGCAATGCAGGAGCATGTGTGACATTAATGCCACCTCAGTGCGCCTTGCTAACAAACATGCGTTGCAGCACACAACAGTGCACAATAATTTATTAGCATGCATGTGGTGCACTGCAATAAAAAAAGAAGGTACATGCACCTGTTCAATTAAGTTTCTGCACATTGGGCTGCCCATTCAGATTTATATCATAAGTTGCTTTTTTAAAGTTATGCGTAAATCAATAGCACCATATTTTTTTTCTACTGTTCCTATGCCTTCAGAAAATATATGCTCTGGGGAGTCTGTTACAAATGCTGAAAGCTGCTAAAATAAATGAAAGCAAAAACTGTAAAAATGGAGAGCAGGGCCTGTCAGCAAAGGGGTTAAAAACAAATATATATGTACTCACAACAAGGAGCCTGCATAATTATTTCTTATCCTAACTGAACAATATAACGTGTGCTGAGCAGTAGCTTTAAATTGTTTTAGCGACATAATTTTACATTAACATTATTAAAATACATAATTTAATGCAAGGCTGTAAAATATGTCTGTTGAATCAGTTGCATGTTTAGTCCATAAAGCCATAATCAGTTTTACTTATTGATGCAAAGTGATTCACAACTACCACTAAATCTTCACATCATGTTAATACAAAGAACCTCAAAGGCAATTTACTAAAAAGCTGCAAATCTAATAGGGACAAAATTGACCATAATCATTACAGTGGAAGTAAAGGACCAAGGTAAATTTAAAGTAACCTACGGTATATTTGTTACAGCTGTAGACACTGTAATTTTCTTGAGATCTCATTCAAACATCAAATGGAAGGCAATATGTAAACAGTAGCCTCAGTGGTCTAGTTACCTACTTGTTGCAATGAACACTGCAGTAAAATTTGAAAAAAATGTATGTAGAATTTATACCATATCCCTGATATTTTAAATGTTGGTAAACCTTTGAAAAGCTCTTTCAGCCCTTTACATGACTGTTCCTTTGGCTGCCATAGTGGACCTGGAGCACCTAAAAATATATAAAAATAAATTAAAATTTACTAGACATTTAATTAGTGTGTTGGATTACTCTGGCACGAATCCAACTTCCTGTAATGTCATCACTGTTTCATGGCTGCTGAATGGAGCTGGACTACCATTTCATACATGGGATAAATTGTATGCGTTCTTATTCTTACCCACAGAAGGGAGGAATGATAGTTCAAATATGTTATAAAACAAGGTCAGTAAAATGGTTTAACATTTATGGGGTTCTATAGGGTTCACAATGTCCCAAAAATACAAGATTTCAATATAAGTGTTACATCAAGAGAGTAGAAGAAATTATGTTTTTAAGGCATTATAACCTCCCATCTAAAAGGTTAAATAAATGTGTACAATTTCCAACCTCATATATTTTCATTATCCTTATACCTCATTATTCAGTGTGATGTTTGTGAGTCACCAGGTCCAATTTCTGCATGCCTCTTCCTTGTTCCTTAACCTCCCTGGCGGTATTCCCGAGTCTGGCTCGGGGTGGAATTTCAGTACCAATAGTGGTAACCCCGAGCCAGACTCAGGATTGCAGCACAGGATACAGGGAAAGTTACTTACCTTGTCCCCTGGACCCTGCGATGTCTCAGCCACTGTGTGAGCAAGCCGTCTCCTCGCTCAATTCACACAGTGCCGAGTGCCGCTGAGCTCCGTTCCCTGCGACGTTGCAATGCACGGGAGCAGAGATCGGCCCCAAATTCAAAAAAGTAAAAACACAGTACATATACAGTACACTATAATCTTACAGATTACAGTACTGTATAAAAATGACACATCCCCTTTGTCCCTAGTGGTCTGTCCAGTGCCCTGCGTGCACTTTTATATTATAAATACATTTTGTTTCTGCCTGGAATTTGGAGGTTGTCCATAGCAATCAAAAAGTCTCCCTTTATGTCAAAAGTGGTTTTAGACCAGCTAGAAAACAGCGATAATAAATTAGAATCACTTGCAGCGATAGTGATTTGTGGGAAATTTGTCATCAAACACTAAATCTAATGACAGCGACAATTCTGCAACTTTCTGTGTTTTTGATTTGACATTATTGAATCATTTTTATTATTATTATATTATTATTTGTGTTATTTATTATATTATAATTTATGATTTTGTGTTTCAAACTTTATCATACCTGGGATGTCTACTAGACTCTTGTTTGGACAGATTTAAGTGTACACAATCACAAAAGTATTCACGTAATCATACCGCCAGGGAGGTTAACTTATGCTTCAGAATTAATTTTTACTTATGTTATTTTATTAACATAGAAGATAAAAAATGTATTTTTTTTGTATTTTTTTAAAAAATATAGACTTCGTGTACATCAGTACAAATATCAAGGTTCAGGGGTTATGCATACAATCCCTAATGGAACTCAACATATTGTTATACTAAAGACACATAAGTCAAGGTACTTGTCCAATTGTTCTCGACATGTTTCGCCAGATTGGCTTCCTCAGGAGACAAGGATAAGGTACAGATGAAATGGAAAAGGATTTATGAAGATATTTTCTTGTTCTAAGGTATGCATGTAAAAATAAAATATGATTTAATATATAGAAAAGACAAGAATATATGTTTACAATGGTGCTGTATGAACATATGAAAATAATCACGCCCAGCAGGGTCCCCGAGTGCATGCCCGACCTCTTACCTCCAAAATTAGAGGGTCTGCATACTCCCAGAGTACCAAAAAGGAAAAAGTTAAGGCAGATCCGCAGCAAGGCGTCCTCCACAAGGCTCCACAGAGGGCTATACCAAACAGCCAGAGCCAAGATCGGTGGCTGGAGAACCGTAGGGGGAGAGTGAAATCCTATTATTCTAGGGTTAGATTATAGCAGGGCCTGTAGAGTACAAAACAGTACTTATTAACTATTTAAATGCAATGTAACACGAATGGCCAATATACCGGGAGGTAGCTTGATCAGGCCCAATATTATATCAAACTAGACCTACCTCTTTGGCACCTTATTGAAGAAAAATCTAGAGGAGGCTCGGGTCTACCTTCAATGAAGGGAAAGGAAAAAGCTGTCTTACGGATGTCATTAATGACAAACAAAGTTCTGTGAACAAAGAAAAGGATAAAATTCCAATAAGGTTACAAAGTTCTATAGTCTTCACTCTATACCCCCGTGATTTTAAGTCCCCCTACCTTATGGTGGAGTACATAGATCACCGGGGTGTGTTGTTCCAGTGATTTTCCTGCTGGTGCAGATAGCCCCATATAGGGGACAAGGTGTACCGGCTGATTCCTATGGGTTATATATAGGTATAAATTATAGTGAGTCTTCTAGGTGATTGTAGAGAGAAAATAATCCCTCCACAGTCCAAGAATAGAGTCTGTATAATTACCTATTGTTAAGTTTCACAGCATTTCCCGAGCCTCCAGTCCTCACCACAGTCTGACATCCAGTCAGACTGGGCTTAAGTAGTCTCCCCCCGTGGCGCCGATTGCATGGCGTGTGACGTCACGCCACGCCGGCGTCACGCGGACGTTTGGCGGGAATCGAGACCGCGCCAGTCGGACGCCCTGGAACCGGAAGTAGGGGACACTTCCGGTTCATGGTTATGCAGGCCTCCTATGGACATCCTCTGCTGACAGTGGCAATGAGCCCATGTCAGGGGGGAGTCCACAAAGGGAGGGATGTAGCTTGCCACCAAATGTGGGCTAGGCTGGCGCTATGAGGCGATCCCCGGTCTGGGTGCATGAGGGGGAATGATCCGCCACCAAATTGAGGAGGCGGGCATAGCCCCGCCATGCATCCAGACTTGTCCATACGGTTCTCCCAAGCCCAAAGCCCCGGCCAAGTGGGTCCCCCCTGGATGTGGATGTTATTTGAGCCTTGGGGACCGCAGATGCTGCAGATCTGTCAAAACAATTAAAGAAAAAATGAAGAGAAAAAGGTACAATGAACCATTGTTGGAACGGCGTAGCATATACACATGTCCAATACCGCAAATAGTTTAATTATAACATCAAATACAGTAGAACATCAGTGTGCCCCAAGATTAGGCCACTATAATTCCTACTCAAACATAAATAAACAAATACAAAAAAATAAACAAACAAAAGATTATATGCTGTTTCACCCCTACGCAGAGGGGGAAATCAAAAAAGGTGAGCACACTCTGGGTCAGAACGGGCAAACCGAACAGAGCCCCCCCCCCCCCAAATACAAAAGTAAAAGCAGAGGAGCCCTCACACCACCAGATCCTGAGTTCCAAACCCAAGCATAGCAAAAGGAAAGAAAAAAGGGGGGAAAGTATGAAATAGAAAATGAAAAAAAAAAAAATAGAAAATGAAAAGTAAAGTAAGATTAGAGAAAAGATTAGAGAAAAGGTTTAAAGCTAATCCCCTCATTGAGGCCCGGATGCCGGGTCGCTTTCAATAAATAAATCCATCTGGTTTCAATTTGCAGTAGTTTCTTATCTAAATCGCCCCCCCGTTCTTGTTGGGGTAAGTGTTCCAGGCTATAAAAGCCAACATAGTCAAGATTGAAATTGTGATATACGCCTACATGACGGCTAATAGGTGTTTCCATTTTGTGTTTATGAAATAAGAGATACATGATCTCTTATACGGCAGAAGAGTGAGCGTTTCGTTTTCCCCACTTAAAATGCTCCACATGAGCATTTCATCAGGTATACTGATCCCACAGATTGACAGTTTGTTCGATATTTTGGGGCCCAGGTTTTTCCATCCGGTAGATCTATGCTTTTGCCCTCTAAAATGAAACGGCAAAATTTACATTTGCCGCAGCGATATGTTCCTGAAGTTTGTTTGATATATTTCTGCTCATTTGTATGATGACTACTCACAAGAGCATCACGCAGTGAGCGTGATCTCTTATATGTAATTTCTGGATATGGTTTAATATGTTTTGAAATTTTCTGATCGGTGGATAAAAGGTACCAAAACTTTTTATATATATTACGTACCTTTTTGTGTTGTCTATTATACTTAGTAATAATTTGTGTGCTTTCCTGAGTTTTCGCTCGTCTGGGCTTGTACAGCAAAAGATGTCTATTGATACCCACCACCTGATTGTAGGCCCTCTGGAGGCATGTTTTGCTGTATCCTCTCAGGAGGAGGCGGTCACGTAGGAGGTTCGCCTCCCGCTGAAAGTCAGCAAGGTGCGTGCAGTTGCGCTTAATGCGTAAAAACTGACTATAAGGGATACTCCTAATCAGTATTTCAGGGTGGGAGCTACTCGCATGTAACATACTGTTGCCTGCTGAGGCTTTTCTGTAGAGGGTGGAACACAAAGTTCCTTTCTCATCCACAAACAGTTCCACATCTAGGAAAGTTATCCTTTGCTGATCATAGTTAAAGGTGAATTTAAGATTATATTCATTAAACTGTAGTTCATCAAGGAAAACCATTAGGTCGTCTTTCGATCCTGACCATATCATGAGGACGTCATCAATGTAACGACTCCATGATATTATCTTGCCAATAGACTCAATCTTGCTCTCGTCCGAGAACAAGTCTCGCTCCCACCCCCCCAGGTACAGGTTCGCATATGAGGGTGCGCATTTTGCCCCCATAGCGACACCCTGCACCTGGAGGTAGTGGGAGCGTTTGAACACAAATATGTTATGCATCAAAATGAAGCTGAGTAGCTCCAATACAAACTCATTATACTTCCAAGAGTCAATGTCTCTTTCCATCAAAAATTCCCCTATCACCTCGACACCTTTTTTGTGAGGTATCGAGTTATAGAGAGCCTCTATGTCTATAGCCACCAACCAGGCATTTGTAGGTATTTGTAAGCCATCTGTGCTTTTTAGAAGTTCTATGGTATCTTTAACGTATGAAAATAAGCACTTAACATGTGGGTAAAGATACTCATCAACCAATTGACTAGCTCTTTCTGTTAGGGATCCACAGCCTGAAATTATGGGGCGGCCTGGTGGGGACGTTAAGCTCTTATGTACCTTTGGTAAGGCATAAAATGTTGGAGTGGTGAATGTGGTCATATCTAAAAACTCAAAGGTTTTGACATCAATGATGCCATTCATACGGGCCTTCAGTATTATCTCTCTATATTTGTTCATATAGTAGTTTACATGTGAAGCTGGGACCGTTCTGTACCAGACCTTGTTAGATATTATATCTAAACACATCTTTTCGTAATTCTCTATGTCCAGTATAACCAGATTCCCACCTTTATCGGATGGTTTAATTATAATATTGCTGTTTGATTTTAAGTTATGTAGCGCTTCTTTTAAGTCTTTTGGAAGGTTGGTCTGAGTTCCACCCTTCCAATTAGTGGATTCTATTTCCTTTGTGACCTGTATCACAAAGGCCCAAATATTAGAATTACCTTGCAGGATAGGGAACGACTTTGATTTAGGCTTATAAGTTTTAGGAGTACCAAAAGTTGGCCCACAGGATCCCGAGGGGCCTGAGGGGCGAGGGCAAGGGGGAGGGAAAGTAACCCCCAACTGAGTGAGGGAAGGGGGACAATTGGTAAAGGTCCAACCCTCTTCCTCTGGATTGCCCTCGTCCCACAGGTCCATCAGGTCCTGTAGGGCTCGTAGATCCTCAAAAGTAACACCCTCCATATTAGAATTGTTTTGTTCACTGAGTGGGGCATCTAGGGATGTTTTGTCATAAATTACCTTATACATCAGGCGACGTGCGAATAAATGAAGGTCTTTAACCAGCTCAAATCTATCCGCATCTTCATCTGGACAAAATGTAAGACCTAATTGCAGTACTTTAGCCTCATTATCCGATAGTGGATATGAGGATAGGTTTATGATATCAAATTTGTCCCGACTCTCCAAGATAGGGGGGCCGGGACAAACTATTTTAAAGGCTGATTAGATTTTTTCAACGGTGTAATTAGCGGTAGGCTACGTTTACGGTCGCTGAAATTACTAGAAAAGATTGGGGCCGTTTAAACGTCTATATGGGGGCCTGAGTTAGATGATCCTTGTACAGGTCCCTGTATGGGAGGGCCCGCCACCAGGGAGATGGAGTCAATATTCCTGGTGGGAGTGGTTAACGACACTAGAGAATGATTCAATGTGCTATTTGACAGGGTCGTATTTAAGGTAGTACTGTTTTTGCTCTGTTGAGAGCGTATTTTCTTATCCTTGCTGTTAATTTTGTCCGATCTTGGTCGGCTTTGTGAGCTGGTTTCACTGTCTTTCTTCCTTTTACGAATAGCCCCTCCTTGTTGTAATTTGTCTTTGCGTAAAGCAATAGGTGCAAATTATGTTGAGGAGATGGATGATGTATCCAAGTCCCCAAGATCCAAATTAGGTATATGTAGGCCCTGATTGGGATTTCCCCTTCTAGGGGGATATTTGTTTAATTGATTCCATTTATATGCTTGTTCATAGGTATAAGCCTTCTTATCCCGTTGATATTTATTTTCCTTTGATTTAATTATGCCTGTCGCGTATTTGGTTAAATGGTCTCTAAGACTTTTTTCTTTTTCTACGAAACTGGCATGAGATCCCAAATTGGCATGCTCAGCCTGCCACTTCAGGATCTCAAGATCCAGTTCAGCAATATCACTATCATATTGTTCACTGAGAATCTGCATCATCTGCAAAGAGCATGTCTGCAGGTTCTCCTCCCAAGTTCTTTTAATGTTTGGTTCTACTTTTTTAATGTTTGGAAAGATTTGTATACGAAGTCCCCAGGGTACTATCATATTTGATCTATATTTATCAAAGAATTCTTTATGCCAAAAGAGACAAGTCTTTTTTTCTACCATCCGCTGAAGACCAGAAAAGTATGTATTCACATCTGTTTCACTAATGTCCTCCTTAGAACGAAAGAGGTTAACTTCCGTCACAAAGCCCCCCCAGGCTTGACCACAGTATTCTGTCATGATGAAAAAATATATATTGTTACACTTACCCACTTATTTCCTCCCTTAATAGGTGTAAATCACCTGAAGTGCAAGGGTAGGCCTGCAAGATGGAACGTGCAGATCGTATTCAGTTCAGTTCAACCCGTATGCCCAGAGCATGCTTATCATAAAGAGTATACAGAAAAACAGTTATTTAAAGATTAATATCAATATTTTACAACATATCTAACATTCTTAGTGTATATATTTTAACAAAGAAACACATTCTAGTCTAAATAGGACTATAGAGGTGTTGATCTGTAAGTTAATTGACCTATATATGGAAAACAGACATAGCCAACGAAAAGAGTATCATGGGTGTTTTGACCACCCTGGGTATAGAAATTTAAAGGGCTCGTTAGACTATAGTGTTTTCTGAGAGTTACTCATATACATTGTACCATCATCCCAGGTTAATATAAGAAGAAAAAAGTGTTGGAGATACGGGACTATCAAGGGTACACAATCACAAAAGTATTCACGTATAATAAAAAGGTTATTTTATTAACATAGAGGTTAAAAAATATATTTTTAAGACTTTGTGTACATCAGTACAAATATCAAGGTTCAGGGGTTATGCATGTGAAAAACGGGAAAAAATTATAGCGCTAAACTCAAATATACACACAAAATGCTAATGAAGCGGCTGCGCTAGAATAGGACAAATATTCAATGGGTATTGTGAAAAGAAGTGCAGCGCTGGAAGAGTGAACAATTAGGGTACCTTTCAGTGTACAGAAATTCATCAATAGTGATTATGAGAAAAGTACAAATATTGTTTATAATGAACTAAAAAGTCCCAAGGAAGTTCCTAAATCATGTTTAGGAAATACTTCTGTATAAACCAAAAGTGAAAAACAGCATATACAAATAATGTTTGTGATAAACAAAAAATGTCCCAAAGTGATAAAATATAGGTGACGTCAAGCCAAGATGTTCCTAGACTGAATCCGCTGGTACACACACTCGTGGAAGAATGAAAATAGATGTACGCTTACCGGAACAGGTGGACTCCCTGTCAGCAACAGGGAGTCAAACAGGCATAAAGAGGCTCCGGATGGCCTGCGACCTCGATGTTCCAGGGCGGGCGGTTAGACTCTGTAGAACCACACACGACTTCACCAACAGGATACAGTAGGTCAAAATAAAGGCAGCTGGCATGGATTCTGGATCCTCATGGATAAGACAGTGACTCTTGGATGGTCCATTGGTCGGCCAAATGGAATAGGCCAATAGTGGACACCAACTAATGATAGAGCAAGGATCTCTTGAGATGCTCTCCAAGAAATTTTCAGATCATAGGGAGAAAAACAAGAAGAAAAAGAAACCAGGAGGGGACTCCAATGGTGTAGATCAAAAAGGGCAGGTTTTTATTGAAAAAAAACAAGTACAAAACAAATAGTAGTATAAAAGTGATCACGTTTAAAAAGCAGTGTGGGAATGGGTATGACCTGGCCCTACGCGTTTCGTCTAAAGTAGACTTCAACTGGGGCATATATCCATTCCCCTACACTGCACATATATATATAGATACCCCACATGGTTATCATCCAATCAAACAACGTTAACATGTGATACAATTATTACCTCCTCTGATAGGGCCAATAATGATCATGTGATGAGGAATGTGATCCTGCTGGATGCGAAGTAACCAATCAGATACAAGTATGGCTAGATGGAGCAAATTGATAGGTGCAAACCAAGACACACCATATGCAAACAAGTTGAAATGAGCACATGTTAAAATGGCGCCAAAAAACAAGCCAATGAAAGGCTGAACACAGTCCCTGGGCAGGACCCTCAATCCTCATCCAATCACGGAAAAGTAAACAGACCGTCATCAGACCAATCACTGAACTTGTACATAGCATAAACATGAATGGTAATGATAATAAATGGCCAATAACATGATGTAACATACATATCCAATAGTGTTGCACCTAGTGAATAGCCAATCCTGGTCAGGTGTCAAAGTGTGTCATTTACCCCTGATAGATCGGCGTTATCGCCACACATTGCCTCTGTGATCCCATAGTGACATGGGTACGAGTGCTTCTAGTCATGTGACCCATCAGGTGGAGCTGTAAGGCGGCGCCAAGCGCGCCGTGTGTCACAACAATCCTATCCAGTACTCAGACCGGGAAGGAATAAACTCCGATCATGTGACCAGTCACATGACCGGGTGAGCAGGAGATCTACACGGAGACTGAGTGCGTACATACTGACGACACACAGCTCCAGTGCAGATCAGCACAAATTTCGAAAGAGCCCAATGAGGGCCAGTATCCTTGAGCCCCAAACTACAAGGGTAACATTTCTACAAACACATATATGTAGATGTAACACTATATAATTATCTTTTCATAGAAATTCCCTCTAATGCCACTGAAGAATAAAAACAGCGACATCTAGTGATGGGAAGGCATACTGACTGCACACAATAAACCCTAAAGGGAAAATAGAAAGAGACAGTGGGCAGAAGCGCCATCTTGTGTATATAACGCACACTGCATTAAAAACACTAACATACAAATACATAATGAAAAACAACTTAATAAAGAACTGAAAAAATGTATAAGGATGAATATAGAAAAACTGCCCAATACTGTATATGACATACCTCTAATTGTATCCCATATTATGTCCTGGATGGACCACATGAGAGATAAAAGTGTAAGGACTGAAGCAATGGCAAATAGGAAATAAGAATGGAAAATATATTTGAAGCAGATTGGATTTATGACTGGCTGATAAACGAGTTAATGTCCCACTCGACATTTAAGCCGAGTGGCGAGTAAGTACGAAGCTCGTAAATCCAATATGTTTCAAGACGGGAAACACCGCGCACGCGGGATTCTCCTCTCCAGTGTGGAACGAATTGGTCAATAATGAGAAATTGCGTTCCTATAGGATCGCGATCGTGGCATTCTAAGTAGTGACGGGGAACACTGTGGTTGGTTTTGCCTCTTTTTATGTTGTTAATGTGTTCATTCACCCGAATAGAGAATGTCCTGATTGTGCGCCCGATATACTGCTTCTTACAGGGACATGTTATTAAATATACAATGTATCGGGTCGCACATGTAGTGAATCGCTGCATGGGCTTGGGAGAACCGTATGGACAAGCCTGAATGCATGGCGGGGCTATGCCCGCCTCCTCAATTTGGAGGCGGATCATTCCCCCTCATGCACCCAGACCGGGGATCGCCTCATAGCGCCAGCCTAGCCCACATTTGGTGGCAAGCTACATCCCTCCCTTTGTGGACTCCCCCCTGACATGGGCTCATTGCCACTGTCAGCAGAGGATGTCCATAGGAGGCCTGCATAACCATGAACCGGAAGTGTCCCCTACTTCCGGTTCCAGGGTGTCCGACTGGCGCGGTCTCGATTCCCGCCAAACGTCCGCGTGACGCCGGCGTGGCGTGACGTCACACGCCATGCAATCGGCGCCACGGGGGGAGACTACTTAAGCCCAGTCTGACTGGATGTCAGACTGTGGTGAGGACTGGAGGCTCGGGAAACGCCGTGAAACTTAACAATAGGTAATTATACAGACTCTATTCTTGGACTGTGGAGGGATTATTTTCTCTCTACAATCACCTAGAAGACTCACTATAATTTATACCTATATATAACTAATAGGAATCAGCCGGTACACCTTGTCCCCTATATGGGGCTATCTGCACCAGCAGGAAAATCACCGGAACAACACACCCCGGTGATCTATGTACTCCACCATAAGGTAGGGGGACTTAAAATCACGGGGGTATAGAGTGAAGACTATAGAACTTTGTAACCTTATTGGAATTTTATCCTTTTCTTTGTTCACAGAACTTTGTTTGTCATTAATGACATCCGTAAGACAGCTTTTTCCTTTCCCTTCATTGAAGGTAGACCCGAGCCTCCTCTAGATTTTTCTTCAATAAGGTGCCAAAGAGGTAGGTCTAGTTTGATATAATATTGGGCCTGATCAAGCTACCTCCCGGTATATTGGCCATTCGTGTTACATTGCATTTAAATAGTTAATAAGTACTGTTTTGTACTCTACAGGCCCTGCTATAATCTAACCCTAGAATAATAGGATTTCACTCTCCCCCTACGGTTCTCCAGCCACCGATCTTGGCTCTGGCTGTTTGGTATAGCCCTCTGTGGAGCCTTGTGGAGGACGCCTTGCTGCGGATCTGCCTTAACTTTTTCCTTTTTGGTACTCTGGGAGTATGCAGACCCTCTAATTTTGGAGGTAAGAGGTCGGGCATGCACTCGGGGACCCTGCTGGGCGTGATTATTTTCATATGTTCATACAGCACCATTGTAAACATATATTCTTGTCTTTTCTATATATTAAATCATATTTTATTTTTACATGCATACCTTAGAACAAGAAAATATCTTCATAAATCCTTTTCCATTTCATCTGTACCTTATCCTTGTCTCCTGAGGAAGCCAATCTGGCGAAACATGTCGAGAACAATTGGACAAGTACCTTGACTTATGTGTCTTTAGTATAACAATATGTTGAGTTCCATTAGGGATTGTATGCATAACCCCTGAACCTTGATATTTGTACTGATGTACACGAAGTCTTAAAAATATATTTTTTAACCTCTATGTTAATAAAATAACCTTTTTATTATACGTGAATACTTTTGTGATTGTGTACCCTTAATAGTCCCGTATCTCCAACACTTTTTTCTTCTTATATTAACCTGGGATGATGGTACAATGTATATGAGTAACTCTCAGAAAACACTATAGTCTAACGAGCCCTTTAAATTTCTGTCAGATTTGTACTAGGTGTTTCTATTCTCGTTGAGTATATTATCTTGCTTTTTTTGTCCCAGTGACAATGATGTCACCAGGGCAGTAAGTAGCGAGAAGAAATCTTCAAAAGGAACACAGAAGTCTATTAAAGAAGAAACAGATTGACATTCTTGCCTTACCTTTTCCACCAGAAAGGTATTTATGTTGCTGTTATGTCCCAATCATAAAGATTTCACCCTCTTAAAGCCTAAGTTTATTTCAAAATAAAATAAGAAGAATCAGCACAAGGAACATAACTTACAGTAAGCATGATGTGTCCCTTGTTCAGCTTCTTCTTCTTTCAGTAGAAATTTTGCAGTGTCCTATTTCCTCCCCCCACCACCCTAATCTTCTGTGTGGTGGGGTTTATTATAACTAGTGGGTTGTCAGAAGCTCAAGCGAGCTTGACTATGCCCATTTCCTGACAGATCCACCATTCATTAACAAATGGAACATGATCTTTAAATGGGGGGTTGGCAGATGAATGATGGCTCTGCCCCCTTACTTCAGAGGTCCCGTGTCACTGTCACTCATAGAAAGTTTTGGTACAGCTTCTGTGAATTGGGACAGGAAAGGGCAGGCATAGTTGAGCTCTGTTGAAGAGAGCGTCTGACAGCCCACTAGTTGCATTAACTCCCACCACACTGGAAAATTACAGCTGCGGGGTCAGGGGAAGGGGTAGGACACAGCAAGTTCAACTGAAAGCAGAAGAATGTGGACAAGGGACATTTCATGCTAACTATAAGTTATGTCTCTTGTGCTAATGCCTTTCTTTTTAGTTTTAGATAATGTTATGCGTTGCGTCTATCTCTTATGCCGTGTGCACACGGTCAGACTTTCCGGCAGAAAAAGTCAGACGGAATCTTTTCATCAGATATTCCGATCGTGTGTGTGCCTCATCAGACTTTTTTTTTCAAAAATTCTGATGGACCTAGAAATAGAACATGTTCTAACTATTTCCAACGGAATCAATTCCTATCGGGAAAACCGCTCTTCTGTATGCTGTTCTGACCAAAAACGGCGCATGCTCGGAAGCAAGTACGAGACGGCAGCTATTGGCTACTGGCTATTGAACTTCCTTTTTCTAGTCCCGTCGTACGTGTTGTACGTCACCGCGCTCTAGACGGTCGGACTTTGTGGTGTGATCGTGTGTAAGCAAGACAGTTTCAGCGGAACTCCGTCGGAAAAAACGGTTGTGTGTACGCGGCATTAAAGTTCCTGCGGTAAAACCAAGGAAGCTTAGACTTCTGTAGTGTATCGATGCTTTACTAAACAGGAGAGCTGCACATACAACTGTAGAATACACAATACAACACAACACATAGCTTACAAAAATATGCCTACAAATATATAGGTAAACTAAACAGTTACTCAACTTAGGGTTTAAGTTGCATTGTCCTTCATGGTTCCTTGCTAAGAGTCCAACTCAAAACATCTCCAAAGTTCTCGAGCTCCTGGCATCCATGTCTTCCTCTTCCTCCTTCCAAACACCACTCCCTTCATCTCTCCACATGCTTGTTTCCTAAAGATCCCAAGCACCTCCCACCAACTTTCTGCATACTTACTTCCTCTGCTCAGCTCCAAAACCTATCCAACTGGTTTATTTATCAATGGGGGGGAGACTGGCTTCTCTGCAAACATATGCTCTTAAAAATCTATTATTGCTATCAAGACCATACAAATGGCCATAGCAACACATACCGCCTCTTGACTTTATAGCATAATATAGGGAATGTTAACATCTCTTAAAGTCTTTTGTCCAGGAAAACCCCTCGTAATGTAAATGTGAGGAAGGAAAAACCCCTCCCCCCCGTATCTTCTGGGTGGTCAGATTTTTGTTTTGTTGTCCCTGGAAGGCTGCAACATTACTTTTGAGCAGGGTTAACAATGTCTTTGGCAGTTTGTGGAAAGAAAGTCCCAGACGAAAGTCCTTTGTCCTCTTGGTCATAAGGAAATGCTCAGATGAAAGTTCCCTCCAATTCAGCCACCATCAGGAAATCATCCGCATCTTCCTCTGGCTTTTTTATGGTCTGCCTCCTCCACCTAGCATGGTCATCTGCTCTGCCTGCTCCACCTCTCGATGCTCAGTACCTGAAGAGTAAGAGACAAAGCAGATTATATGTTCCTTCCAACTGTGCCAAAAACATAGCTCACATTTCTCTATCTGCCCATTACTAACTGCAAAACCATTGTAGGGTTCCCACTGTTGCCTTGAATCACGGAAAGGCATTGACTTCCAACGTAATGAATAAACTTGCATGTCTCTCCGTGCTGTCCTGGGAAGAACACAGGCCTGCTGTTGCCCAGTCTTCACAGCATGGCACGTTTTTGCAAAGTGCTCCATTTTATGGCAACAGAAACACTTATGCCCCATACACACGGTCGGAAAATCCGACCACAAAATCCATCGGATTTTGTCCGACGGATTTAGTCCGACACTGGTGTTGCATACACACGGTCGGACTTGTTGTCGAAAAATCCGATCATTCTGAACGTGGTGACGTTTGTTGCGTACGACAGGACTACGTAGAGGCTAGTAGCCAATAGCTTTGGTCTTGTAATGTGATCTGAGCATGCGTGGCACTTTGTCCGTCGGAATTCGATACACGCGATCGGAATTGGTGTGATCGGACTTTGTTGTCGAAAAATCTATCCAGCAGGAGATAGAACTTTGTCCGTCGGACAATCCGATGGAAACTGTCCGATGGTGCCTACACACGGTCGGAATTTCCGACAACATTGTCCGATAGGACAGAATCCATCGGAAAATCCAACCGTGTGTATGGGGCATTAATGTGACTGAATCTACCATTCCCAATCACTTACTTCCACTTCTTAAGCAATGCTGGTGTAGGAATCTATTCTATCTATTTCCTCTCTAGGGACCCCTACCTTAATTAAATCAATCCACATGTGTCTCCTGGAGGTCATAGGCCTTGCCTTCCTTGTATCTGACTCAACTCGGCCATTTGAGCTGATCAAATCCTAAGCTTCCCGCTTATGGAAAGTAACAGTGGCACATGTCCTACTTATGCTTACAGGCTTCGGGGCTTTTTCCTTTGTTAGGGCATCGTTAGACTTGTTCATGAGGGCTGCACACTGCTCATTCAAATCTTCAGCTCGGCCTACAGGGGTTTGAACACACTTCGAAGCCACTGCAGGTTTAATTTTGATTACCCTACTTTCTAAATCTTTTGCCTTGCTTGCAGTTTCTTCCAAACACTTGGATGCTACTGCAAGCTGCTCCTTCAGTAAATCTCTTTCTAATTCCGCCCTTTCCCTCTATTCATATTTAATATGTAGAGCATGCAAGAAGTGCAAACCAAACACAGCAACTGCCCGCATCTCTCCCTTACTGATCCCAAACTTACTCAACTTAGGGTTTAAGATGTAATGTCCTTCATGGTTCCTTGCTCAGAGTCCAACTCAAAACGGCTCCAAAGTTCTCGAGCTCCTGGCATCCATGTCTTCCTCTTCTTCCTTCCAAACACCACTCCCTTCTTTTCTCCACATGCTTGTTTCCAAAAGACCCCAAGCCCCTCCCACCAACTTGCTACACACCAACTTCCCCTGCTCAGCTCCAAAACCTATCCAACTGGTTTATTTATCAATTGGGGGGGGGGGGGGGGGTCTGGCTTCTCTGCAAACATATGCTCTTAAAAATCTAACTCTATATTATTTCTATCAAGACAATACAAATGGCATTAGCAACACAGCTAAACTTTAAAGACGAATGCTTTAAATGAAAATGTTGGTTGAGATTCTTCCGGTGCACAACTAGTATCTGTCTGCTGAAATACTACTCTATTGACAGATGATTAACTACCTTTTTGGTTGCCTTTTAATTAATCACCTTGTTAAATGTGGAGAAAACCCAAGGGCCATGATTTGGTAATGCTACATTGCACAGCCTAACTCTCCTTGAAGCAACGCATTCCCCCCACTATATAATATTAAAGATCAATATCTATCCAAGAGAATATTTGCTCTATATATATATATATATATATATATATATATATATATACCTTGTTTTTAACAAAATGGTGTGGGTAGCATGTAAATTATGTATGAACAATGTACCTTTTTTGTTGAATGTTATTTTTAGTCACATCGGTAGATATATTCAATGTAGTACAATGCTTCACATGAGGCCCAGCACACCAAGTCAGTATGCTGTCCTGTCCTATTTTGCTGCTTTCAATGTTGATGTGAGGATACCAACACAACATGTAAGATCTTATTGGGGTTGATTTCCAAAAGACAAAAAAGCTGTACACGAAAAGAGGATGGAAGCCACCTCTTTCCATAAGCTGTGGGGAAATTCCCTAGCAAAGTAAACAGCTTATTTGTTTTTAGTAAATTAACTCTTGTATGTCAAAGTCAAGTTCTGGAGCACAATAGTACCATACTATGCATTTGAATTACTGAGGACAAAATGCTATTCACTTTGCAAAGGAAATCATCCCTTAGCTTAGTTAATGTAGTGAAAATTCACTTTGCTAAGAATACCCATTCACATGCAAGGAAAATAAAGAAAAACAGCGTTTTTGCTTGGACATGATTGGATATGGAAGATGGAAGTCAGCAGAGCTTCACCTCATTTACTAAACTCAGGGTATATGAAAAAAGTATGATAGCTGGAGCACCTGTAGCTCTTGAAAAAAGTTACAGTTAACCGTTTGTGACCTAATGTCACTGATACCTAAATTCCCAGGGAATTTATTTATGTAATTTTTGATGCATATGTGCATTTTGTAAAAAAAAATGTTTTATATATATTTTTTACATTGTTATGCTTCTGTTAGGCCACAGATTGCAATGTTCATTTGTATATTTATAAGGGTGGGTACCACTATGCATTGAGCAGACTGGGGACCTACTAATGTTTCACCTCCCTCTTTCACTTAGTTGTTTTATAGGTTGCTTAATTTATATGGATTTATATGGATGTATATGGATTTTCCACACCATGATCATTAATGACGCATTTGGATACCACTTGTATATGCATGAGCACTGTGATTTGTGAACAAATTCTCTCAGTTTGAGACTTATGGACTTTTTCTGGCAGGGTCGCCACTGACATAATTGTTGATCACATATGCACTTTTTTCATGATTAATTCACATATTTTTATGTTTTGTAGACTACTTTGCATAGGAGCACTTTGGATCAAATTGTGTACTGTAGAAGTAATTTACAACACCACTTTGCATGGGAGCACTTTGGATTAAGTTGTGTATTTAATATTTTTTATAACACTTTTTATCCAATTAGTTACATTTTCACCTTTTTAATTATTCAGTACATATTTATTATTTAATGAATTTTTATATAATAGACGTGCATGCTTTTTGATCTCTACACTGATAAAGTGTGCATCACACTAATTACAGGTAGCGCAGCGTATATATTTTATCTATTTATCCTTGCACGATTTATGCAACGTGTTTAACACTAGCAGCTTCCCTGTCATCTATTTATTTACAATTTTTTTTTGCATATGGTTATTGGTGGCTCGCAGGATCCTTTATTATCTAAATAATAATTTTCTCCACTGCATATGTATAACATAATTTTCTCCAATCTCCTCCTGACCTCCCCTGTTCTGATGTGTCCCAAGCCATAAGCAGCCCCAGCATTAGGCAGACCAATGTTATGGGTATTAGCTGATCCGCCTTAAGGCAATGTCTTTCCGACACTGCACTTCTGGGTATGCTTTCCACAGCCACGAGAATGCGTTCGAGACAGTTTTTGTGCTGTGTGGTGGGTTTCGGGGACTCAGTGCACCAGTAATGTCAGGGGAGCAAGAGCAAAGCCCCAAGAACCCCCACCAATCCATCGGAGGGCAAGAGACCTTAATAGTGAGTGAGTTACATCCAGCAAACAAGATTACATATACATTTTGCAAAAAATACAGTTTGCCTTTTTAGTGCCTTAGTGACTATGGCTTTTGAGACTTCTGATCATGCATAGGCGCCCATGCATAGACGCATAGATGTTTTATTCATCCATTCATCATTTATTTTTTATCTATCTATTTTTTTTTTTACAGTGTTCAGGGGCACCGATGAGAGGGTTAAGATTGTCCCTGCCCAGCTGCTCATTGGGTGGGGTGTGTCCTCAGTATGTGAACGCTCAAATAGTGGCTCACTGTTTGGTGGGGGTTAGTTCTGGGGAAGGGGGTCTGTCCCCTGAAACGCATAAGCTTTTCCACCGTGTGGCCAAAGAGTCACCCGCCTCACCAGTTGGAGCGTTGTACATGACAAGCTTGATTTTATTTCAACTTTTTTGAGTATAACACTATTATGTGCTTTCAATAAATGGTATTTTTGGTAACGCACTAGGTGCTTGAGCCCTCTTGTGTATATTTTTGCAGCGATTGGAAGGAAATAGGTAATTTCTTCATTAGTTATCATATGATTGAGAATCACTTTGATTGGAATCTCATTGCAGTGACAGACAAAATTGAGAGCCAGCATTTATGCAAATTGATGACTGGTAGCTAAGAAAGGGGGAATATTTACTAGCATATTCCCAGCATGGGGCATCATGCTAGGGAATGTGAATAAACAGATTGGGAGGGTAGGGGACCATGGACCATTATTAATTACATTAAAATGTATTATTTTCTGGTAACCTTACATGGCAACACTTGTAATAATATCATTCTGTATATTTTTTTAATTTCACATTACTCAGATGTTGTAACTTTTAAAAACCCCTGGTGGTGTTGTAAATGCTCAAGAACCCCTGCCACTTCTGAAGTAAGGAAAAAATATCAACAAAAGGTATGTGAGCTAATAAAAATGAATTAATATACTTACAACTATTATTATATGTATTGACCAAATTAAGTAGTTAGAAGACAATTTCATTTGCAATAGTCTTATAATATATAGTAATCTACATTTTTATTTGATACCCTTAAAACTTCAGAATAAGTGAAAATGATTCTAGTATGAAAATAAGGTAGCAAAAACATGTTTAATGGTCTAGTCTTGTGTGCTAAGCTTTATTTGCTACAAGGCTGAGTCTGTCTCAACCTTTTTTAGCAGATGTCTAGCAGAGTTACATACAAAAATGTTTGACTGTTTTTAACACCTAGTTAAGATACAATTTAAATCTACATCAGCAGGTATATAGTTACATAGTTAGTCAGGTTGAAAAAAGACACAAGTCTATCTAGATCAACCAATTAAAAAAAAAAAAAAAACACAACCATGCAATCCCATATGCACAGTCCTATACCCACAGTAGATTTAGGTACCGTTAGAAAATTCTGGGGCATTTCTACACTATGGTTTAACAAAAAAATATAATTTTAATATAAGTTTAGAACACTTTGTTATACTTATGATGCATTGCTTTTACCAGAGATGATTCAACTGATGATAAAAAAAAAAAAAAAAAAACCTTGCAAAAACATGGCTGTTCATAAACTGCACTGTAAAGGCTTTCCTATAAATGCTTTGTCCTGCTGCCATTTTATGATGTCAATAACTATTGCCCAAATTGTAAGGGTAGTAGGAAAAGGAGATGCTACAGGGAAAGTTGACATTCTTGTATGGGAAACATGACAGCTCTTTTCATATATAAGAATCGCTCCAAACTATAAGCATATCATTATTGGTTCTATCCCTTGAACATACAACTGCATCAGAAGAACTACTGGTTGAGTATCTGTCTTCCCCTGGGCATTTGCTTCAGCTACAAGACATCTCTTTGATATAATTTAAAACCAAAAGAAAACATCTTCCATCCATGGGGCATTCATAGGCCAAATAGAACGATTCTATATTTACAAATATGCTGTTTACAAGCTCAATTTCACATACCTACAAATGACCTCAAATATGTTACTTTAAAATAGCGTTCTCCAGGGCAGATAAGGTAAACATTAGCTTGCAAAATCATACTTTGTTATATGTACTATATTTATAACCCCTGGCTTTTCCTAACTAATAAGTTTGCTTATATGAAAATACATTTAGTGGTTTGTGTAGTATTAACAACAAAGCACATTAACTGATTATTTTAAGTTAAAGGTACAATAGCCATCTTCTTAAATTAAATGCCATCATCAGGCCTTTAGATATGGGCTTATTGTAGGATTTTTAGTTTACAATTTATAATATATTTAGAAAACTAAAAATAATCACAGGAATATCACCTTGACTTTTTAAAGTAATATAGCAGTGATAAATTTATTCATAGTGCATTAAGAAATGTCACTGCATAAGGTAGAGCCTTTCATGCAGTAATGCTAATGTGCAAGTTAATCAGGGATCCATTTCTATTGCATTACAAAGAGATGATATAAATAAAATAAATGACCATCATTCTTTTATTAATGATTCATTTATTTTTGATAGAGAATTTTTTTATTTTTAGACCTTTTGTCTTCAAACTTCTCTTGAGTTTGTTAAGCAAATTGTGTGTCATGCTAAATGAACAATGTTTGAATATATTGCACTCTTTATTATTTAAACTCATTTTTAGTATGACAAATATAAAATAAGTAATATTATAACTCTGGTCCCACAGCTTTCTAGCCACTCCCAGTCATGAACTAAAGTCCACACTGCATATCCAAGGTGGAAAAAGCCACAGCTAGTTATTGAAAAGTTTTGCACAATGCCTGGAAAAGAAAGAAGAGCGATAAACAGAATGGTTCACCAAGCAATGCAAAATTTTAAAAACTGAAAGGTAATTACCTCAAATACTCAGTTACATTTAATATAAGTTAGGGACAACAATTATTTTATATTTTACTTAAAGTATAAAGTATTTATATGTCTAAATATAAAGAACTCTGTTAGAGCGTTTTAAGGTTAAAAAAAGTCTTCTATTTTCTTTAAACATTTTTTCTATCTAGAACAAATAGCCAAAGCTCAGCATCCATTTAAGTTGAGCATTTCATAGGTTATCAGGAAATGCTGTAGTGATAAATCCCAAAATATATACCTAAAGTAATACTGATATAATGTAAGGTAATATACTTTCATTCAATAAGAAATGGTTTTGCTAACAGTAAAGTTCCCTTAAAATTATTCTATTTTTAGGAAGTTCCTACCTGGTACTTTTTACCTAAACAGCTAAACTTTAAACTGAACCTCTTCTTTACTTGTCAAACAGTGTTAACTACCATGTTTAAAACAGAGTTTTTTTTTAAGCAATAATCTAATCATTTAAAATATAATATATAAACAAAAGTTTTATCTTTTTTGTATTTAAGTGAATGATTTGGTGAAATAAATTAGTTACATAGTAATGGTAAGAGTATTTAAGAATATCTATAGTTTATTGAAACAGGTTGTAAAGTTCCCTACTATAGTAAAGAATTCTAAACATCATTCTATCATATTTATATATTTTTTTACTTAATAACCCCTTCCCTTTAATCGAACAGAACAAATGTAAATTATGTGAGGGGAATTTGACAAATCAGACCCTATGTCCCTTAAATTCCATTTTCCTATGCAGTAAAACATGGTAAGTTATCAAAAAGTGATGTTGGAGAATATTCTGCCAACAGAAACTTGAGTTTCTAGGGACATAGAGAGTGACTGTGCTTACCAAGTTGGAGCACATGCGCTGTTTTATGACAGAGAATTTGTTGTCTTTAAAACCAAAGACAGAATCACTTTCCTGTTGTCACAACCGCAGTGGTTACAGAAAGTTCTTCTTACCTTACCCTAATATAGTCTTCTAATACAGAAAAGGCAGAATTAAAAATGAATTTATTTACTATGACTACTTAAAGCAACTGACCTTTAAGGTTAGAAGTACATTTGCTATGTATATTTTTTCTAGTAAACAATGTACCCTCCACATAAAGCTCTACAAAATAGTTTATAATGTTATCATTTATAAAGTTATATTATATTTAAACTGCTACCAGGACCTGTTTCTTTAACTGTCTACATTAAATAGATCCTTATTCTTGACAGAATATCTTATAGTGGTAAAACAACATTTTAAATAGAGTTCCAATATTTTTCTGTAAAACAGTAGCTGGTTACCCTGCTAACTATGAACAGACACTATGATCAACAGAACAATGACCTTACTATTATTTGTCAAGTAAGAACATACAATAAAATGCCTAATGCACACCCAAGAATATTTCCATATGCCAAAAATCTTACATTTGACAGACAAAGACCCTGAAGCTAGAAAACATGATGTTGCTTTGTAATTAGGTATAGTTATCCAATATGTAAATTAGCTTTCAATTTGCTGAAGGTTACACTTTAAGCTCCCTCTCGTACCAGAGTATGAGCTGAAGAAACAAAAGAATATTAACTTAATAACATGGAAAAAGGAGGGTGTAAAGGAAGGAATAAATATAACCTTCACCCCAGTGAAGTGTGAGCTGACATGTAGTTTGTTAAAAAAAAAAGACTGTAAATGATTGAAAGACCTAAGCCAAGGTATACATCAAGTGACATTATTCTTCTTCCTGCTTTAATCATGAGCTCACACTCTGAAAGAATCGAAATGTAGGTTGCTATAGAAGAAATTTTTGTACGATTAGTGTCTCTGAACAAATGCAATGAGCCAAAGGAAAAAAGAGAGAAAGAATTGTAACGGGGTTAAAGCACAGTTTAATATTTCCTATCTCAGTCACTTTTTTCATAGGTATTGTATGTGTGAGTCCATAGTACAGCATAATGTGTCATAATTTGGCCTTCCATTCTGACAGCAGTGCTTGAGTTGGGCATTAAATCATTGCCCCGAGGAATTCTCATTCTGGCAATTCCTGGCGGTAGGACTGTCATCTCCTCCCACACATTACCTATCATTTTTGACATGATTGGATCAAAATTAGTCAGTACATTTAGATGTAAATTGGGACATCCAAGAATAATAATGAGCACAAAAATATAGCCCTGTGTAATTGACACGGCAACAGCTTAGTACAGTCTTCCACAGCATCTCTGAGATTATTAATACGATGATAACAAAAGTGCTATATCAAAAACAGTAAGGAAACTTTTTCTGTATTGAGGTATATATTTACCTAAAGCTTAAATTGAATGAAAGTTGTTGTGATAGTTGTTCCAGCTGTTAAACAAACTTAAATGTCACACAGTGCAATTTTTCAAATCCATCTGTGGCCATGTATAGAAAGTTATGACTTTGCTTAGTCATTGTGCATCATGTTAATGTCATTACTAAAGTTAATTTTGTTCCTACTGTAAGAATCTGTGTTAAATAAATGTTGTGAGTTAACACAAATTGAAGTATTAGTAATCTTGTATTATTATTTTTTAGCATAGCACATCATTTGGGTTCTGTACTAACCAACATAGTTGGGAAAATCCCATTAGCATATAACTTCACATAGATACACAGCTATTTATTCATAAATGTTTAAATCTATGTTGTATTTTTAAATTGTTTTCCAAAAAAAAATATGGTTCTTGAGTTAGAAGTATAAAAAAGATTATTTTAAGGTGTTGCCTAATTGGTAAAAAGTTGGTAAAGTAAATACACAGACAATGAACATCATATGAGTCAAGTACAAAAAAAGGCCATGACAAAAGACAAAACAATTGAATGAGAGTGACATATACACTTCTAAGAAAATATGTCTAACACATGTTGCTGTGTCAAAAAACACCCAACAACTGACTTTAATAATTTGTTTAAAAAAAAGCTGTAAGTGTTTATGTGTTTCTATTTGTGTAAGGACCTCTTCATATTTGGTTTATAGAAGCAGAAATCCTAAAATACATACCAATTTTGATTTTTTTTTTTGTCACATATTGCCATCATAGAATGTTACTGACTGCATGGACTGCAAGGACACCTTTAAAGCCAACTTAAGTCTGGCAACAGTGAAGTGGAATGGACAGTTATTGAAGGCATTCACCATTAATAATACCAAATGAGCTTTTAAGGAGTTCTCACAATACCCTTTACATGTTAACCATCTGTACACCTAACAAAAAACACTAACCCATCCTCAGGTATAGTGAAATCTATATTTATGTTATAAATGTTTTATCTGCAGCAGTAAAACAATTGTTCTGCCTCACAGTTAAACAGAAAGTGTAAGCATGAAAGTAGCAAGTTTATTTTCGCGACTACTACATTGATAACTGGTGTAATTTTTTGGTTTTAAAAATAATATTGGTTACCTAAGCTAGTTGGAAGCAAATATATCTCCATAACTATGAAATGTTTACTGTGATGCAATGGCTTGATCATAGGTTTTCATTTTTTTTATTCCACTCTATTATTCTGATCAATATATCAGTGTACATGGAGATCAACAACAATTGTGACTTTTAATATCAAGTATTATACCTGCAACATGATACATATTAAAGGCAAATGGGTAGATAATTTCTGTTTTCTTAGCAAATCAGAGTGTTCTTTCAGCTGTATAAGCATACTTCTTTACATTCATCATAATGTTT
The DNA here is from genome assembly GCA_028564925.1 of Lithobates sylvaticus. Lineage (NCBI taxonomy): Eukaryota > Metazoa > Chordata > Amphibia > Anura > Ranidae > Lithobates > Lithobates sylvaticus. The sequence continues at coordinate 409,156,371 of CM053027.1, forward strand.
AAGCTGTTTAAATGTGTAAGGGTTGTGTTAGCACCTTTGCCTGTCCATTAACACCAGTTGTTTCTGAGGATTTTAAAGTGTACCCAAACTAGAATGGATCCCTTCAAGGATGTTCTAGACATGTTAAGGCATCCTCTCTACTAGAAACTAATAGCTACAAAGGAGCCACTCAAGGGGCATACATGCAAGACACCCAGAGAAAATACTAAAAAAGACATGATAAAATGTTCACATGCTGTTCTTTATTAAGGAGCAACTTTTTGCAGATTAACAGTGTTTTCAGTATATTCTAAACAAAATGATTATTCATTTTAATTTGCATGTTAAATGTGTTTTTTTTTTTTGGTGATGGGTTTTTTACATTAGTCACTGAGTTTTCTTTAAACAATGTTAATCTAATAAATTAAACTGTTATTAAAAAGTTCAACTATTAATAAGGGGAACATTTAGATTATATTTGGTTTGTATTAATTTTAATCTTTGAATAAATAATAATTTAGCACAATACGAACTGGCCCATTATAAGGATCTTAGACGCAGATACTATTAAAAATTTTAATAAGGTTCAGGTGTTATATAAATAATATACTATTGTATGCCTGTAATATTTATTTAAATGAACATAGGAATGAAAGACTGCTTTAAATAAAACTTATTGTGAGTATGTACACAGTTAAAGCAGTTGTTCTCTCAGCTGGCCTAAAGTTTTAGAGCACTGCAATGTTAACCTCGATAAAAGAAGGAAGATAAAAACATAGTGGCAACTGCAAGCTTTCATGCTGGTACAGGTCTTTAAAGCAGAAATTGTGTGATCTAAAATAGATTACTGTATTTGGTAATGTTGTACATAATTAGAAGAATTTTAGGTTTGTATTACTTGGTCAACACTGTTTGTTGAAAAATACATATAATAAAAATCCTCTAAATCCTCAAAGTACATTGACATTCATTATCCAGGAAGTATGGCCTGAAGTATTTTTATTTGTACATCGTAACATGCTTTACTTGTCACCCACATTTTGACACCGAAAAAGCAGTCTTACAAAATTGTTATTTAACTAAAAGTCTTTTGTTCTTTTATGTGCACACAATTTTCCAGACATCACTAACCTGAGCTGTCTTATGGTTACTTGTATGATGTTTTTGACTATGGAAACATCAGTAAATTCCAAAAAGGTTACATTTTGTTTAATTAAAACTGAGGTTAGATATTCTTTATTTAAATGCCCATAAAGTCTTTAACATGTTAGGTTTTCCCAGAGCTTTCATGAACAAAGGAATTCAAAAGGTCCAATCTGGTTATAACTGGGTGTTAGAATGAATTTGGTAGAAGAACATACACTTGGCCATGTGTACAGAGAAGAAGAATACTATTGAAAGCTTCAACTGTGACATGCTTTGGCCAGTTGAGCTCTCTAATAATTAAGCAATCTTTTACTGAGGGGGCAGATCAGCATTACTTTGCTAGATGTTTAAACAGGGGTATTTTCTAGACCATGATATCTACTAGAACATCAGTACTATGAAACTGGCTGAAAACTTTTCTTGATTTTACCCATCTTTATGTGAGACCAGATACATTTCTAACTTAATTCCAACGTTTGACTTTGTAAATCTTAGGATGTTTTTATTTTTTCTACATGTACAGTGATTGGATCTAGGTTGTAATAATACATATTTACTGTAGTGTTTATAAATCAACACACTTAGCATTTCATTGGATTAGTATTTTAATTGATCAAGGTTGCTGCTTCAAGGCCAGGACAGCTTGCAATCATTGATCTGCCAACATATTCCAAGTGTATCATATAATTATACAGACAAATGGCATAGGGGGTTATTTACAAAAGGCAAATCCACTTTGCACTACAAGTGCACTTGTAAGTGCAGTGGCTGTAGATCTGAGAGGAAGATCTGAAATAGGGGGAAGCTCTGCTGATTTCAGCGTCCAATTATGTGCATGCTAAAATGCTGTTTTTATTTACCTTGCATGTCCCCCTCAGATCTACAACGACTGCACTTGAAAGTGCACTTCCAATGCACTTGTAGTGCAAGGTGGATTTGCCTTTTGTAAATAACCCCCATAGTGTCTGTCCCTAATCTAAATGCAAAAAACAAGACGATCAAATACAAAAAAATCCAATGGTTTAGTATTAGCATGTTAAAGTCTTGATCTCAGTCCCATAGAAATGCTGCAGTGTAATCTAAAACAGAGTTTTCAAGCAAGTCCCAAAAATATACAAACTAAAGCAATTGGGTGGATAGGAATGGATTAAAATTCTTCCTAACAGGTCACACATCCTTTACATAAATGATGTTAATTGTTTAGAAATGCATTCAATAAACATATTACAATGTACAGTATGTGTTTGTTGATGGCTAAATAAGGTTGTTTTTTTATTATTATGGTTTATATGACAATCAATTTGTATTTTAGAAGTTATTTATGCAAAAATGCATGATTTCTAAAGGTTCACAAGCATGCAAAAGTGTAAATTATTTCACCCATTAGTACATAATGGTAAGATTTTAAATGCCATGTTCAGGAAGCATTACTTTTACTAAATCAATTACATAAACACATAGCTAGAGTTATCAAGTAAATCAAAATAATATCCAGATAAGCATATTTTGATTACTGTAAAGTTATCAGTGCAGGGAACCATTCCACCTATTTACAAATATGTATATTGATTATTTTGAGACATACATACAGCATATATGTAATATAAACACAAGTACAACTGTGTTTTTACCTAAAGAAAATTAAAGTAGGAGTATAGGACTGTTCAATGTCCACAATGGCAACTGCAACTTTTACTGTCACTGAAGTTCATTAAGTGAGAAACTCCAAGATAATAGCAACTAATAATAAAATAGCTTATGGATATATTTTTGCTAACCTAATAAGTATAGTCCTTTTTTAGGGCTAGGTTGTCACTCAATGAGCACCCTTAAGGGACATATTATACCTATTTATTAGGATATTCCCTTTAGAGAAGTATGATAATGGGTGAGGCCTTGATGTCCCATTACCCCCAACAGCCTTACATTAGCAATTCCCTGATGTACACAGGTCACCCTAGGAACAGGTGGCCACCATTTTCCTATAGGTTTCATTTTTGTGGAATCCTGCATCTTGTACCTTAGCACGTCAATCTTGTATCTTAGCACGTCACAAGAACAAAACCCATATCGATTCTGCACTTTGTTTACTTTAAACAGAGCTGACAGCTATTTGTTGACTACAAATGATATATAGTCAAACTAAGTTTCAATGCACAAGCAGAGAGCAGGCTTACCTGAAAGCAGTCTCTCTTTAAAAGGTGCAGTAACAAACTAGAAGGCCAAACTTCCCCTTAAAGGTCCCCGGCACACTTCTAAGCAAGCCAGTTCTTTTTTGCGGGCTAGCTTTAATGTGCGCTGGGACCCCTTTTTGTCTTGCAATGGCAAAGTCTGGACTTTTGGTTTGTTGCTATGCCTTTAAAGAAGAAATGGCTGCCTCCATGTGAGCCTATTCTCTATTTGTGCATTGCTATTAGGGATGAGCCGAACATCCCCCCGTTCGGCTCGCACCAGAACCCGCGAACGGACCTAAAGTCTGTGCGAGCTTTCGAACCCTATTAGTTATAATGGATGCGAACGTTCAAAATCAAAAGTGCTAATTTTAAAGGCTAATATGCATGTTATTGTCATAAAAAGTGTTTGGGGACCTGGGTCCTGCCCCAGGGGACATGTATCAATGCAATTTTTTTTTTTTAAATCGGCCGTTTTTTCAGGAGCAGTGATTTTAATAAGTCTTAAATTGAAACAATAAAAGTGTAATATTCCTTTAAATTTCGTACCTGGGGGGTGTCTATAGTATGCATGTAAAGGGGCGCATGTTTCCTGTGCTTAGAACTGTCCCTGCAAAAAGTGTAATTTTTGCAGGAAAGAAAGCTATTTAAAATCACTCGCGGCTAATGTTAATTGACGGCTCCCGTAACACAGAGAACAGTCATTCATTGAAAGTCATTCATAAAAAAAAGTCATTGATAAAAAATTAAATTTTTTTTTAAAAAAAGCGGGAGGGGGGGTGCTCTCGTCCCCCCCTCTTTTCCTGCGGTCTGCCAGGTTGCGTGCTCGGATAAGGGTCTGGTATGGATTTTGAGGGGGACCCCACGCCATTTTTTTTGGCTGGGGTTCCCCTTAAAATCCATCCCAGACCTCAAGGGTCTGGTATGGATTTTGAGGGGGACCCCACGCCATTTTTTTTGGCTGGGGTTCCCCTTAAAATCCATCCCAAACCTCAAGGGTCTGGGATGGATTTTGAGGGGGACCCTACGCCATTTTTTTTTTGGCTGGGGTCCCCCTTAATATCCATCCCAGACCTGAAGGGCCTGGTTATTGAATTTGGGGGGATCCCCACGCTTTTTTTTTATCAATGAATGACAGTTGTCTGTGTTACGGGAGCCATCAATTTATTAGCCGCGAGTGCTTTTAAATAGCAGTTCTAAGCACAGGAAACCTGCCCCCCTTCACAGGCAACCTATAGACACCCCCCAGATGTGATACTGCAATGCTGTACTAACAGCACGCACACACAAAGCACGCACACACAGAAATAGAGAACATATTGTCAGCAGTCAGCAACACACTGACACGCTGACACTGAAACACAATATGCGAGGCCGCCGCCGCGGCGGCCTCTTATACCGTGGGGCGTGTACTAAAGCCCCTGAGCTATAATTGGCTACAGGCATCCTGCCTGTAGCCAATTATGGCTCTCCTCGCTGCCGGCGCTGTGATTGGCCAAGCATGCGGGGTCACAGTGCATGCTTGGCCAATCATCAGCCAGCATTGCACTGCGACTGGCGCAATGCATTGCGGGCCGCTCGCATCACACGAATTTGATGCGAGCGGCCCAAATAGTTCTGGGCTCGCCGAAGGGGCGAACGCCCGATGTTCGATTCGAACATGGGTTCAAATCGAAACACCGGGCCCATCCCTAATTGCTATACTCACTTAGCTCATTTAGCCCTTTGTCACACCACCTCATTGTATAGGCCAACTCCTGGCCTCCAGATAGGTTTTTCTGAGCATCTGGGGTTCTCACACACTTCCCAGGAACTCATATTCTCTCCAGTCCCCTCTGTGGATTTTTGTCAGAAACCATGAATCAGACTGAGACAGAAGTACAGTTAAATCACACTTGTTTAATAATAAAAATAATAAAAAGGTAAACAGAGTAAACGTAGTCAAAACATAGTCAGAGTTCAGGAACCGGAATGGATGATCAGACAAGTCAAAACGTCAGGGAGCGTAGTAGAACAGCAAGCAGGGCCTGGAGCCAGAAAGAATGTCAGCCAAGCAAGTCTTTAACAGGAACACAGGAGAGCGTCTCTAGAGATGTGACCAAGGCGAAGGCAGAGATCATCTGGACTGGACGGCTTAAGTAGGCAGGACTGACGAGCAGGATATCATAAACAGGTGAGTCACTGTGGAGAGATAGGAGCTGGCAATTAGCCGACAGCTGAGTGGCCAGCTCAGAGAAGAAAGGGCTGAGCCCAGCCCTGACAGTACCCCCTCCTCAATGACCCCTCCCCCTCAGAGGACCATCAGGCTTGAGGGGAAAATGTCTATGGAAATCACGGAGAAGGACAGGGGCATGTACGTCCGAGGATGAGACCCAAGAGCATTCCTCCGGACCATACCCTTTCCAATGCACCAGGTACTGTATGCACCCACATGACCTACGGGAGTCAACAATGGACTGTACTTCATACTCCCCATGGTTCTCAACCTGTACAGGGTGAGGATGAGGCACCAAGGTAAAGTGGTGGCAGACAAAAGGTTTTAATAAGGAGACCAGAAATATATTTGAGATACACATATTAGAAGGAAGGGAACACGAAGTCGGAGGTTGCGAGATGACAGCCAGACCCTGTCCCCAACCTGGTAGGAAGGCGCAGGCAGGTGACTGCGGTCAGCATGGAGTCTGTACCTATCATTAGCATGTTGCAAAGCCTCCTGGACTTGTGCCCAAGTGGAACGAAGACCACGGAGATGCTTCTCTAACGAAGTAATACTCTGCGGAACAAATGAGGCAGGCAACATTGAAGACTGCAAACCATAGTTTACCATAAACAGGGACAATCGGGAAGCAGAATTCAAGGCACTATTGTGAGCGAACTCCACCCACAGTAAGAGTTGTTAGGATGGTCAGAAATATAGCAACGTAGGAATTTCTCCAAGAACTGATTAGCTAGTTCTGCAGCACCATTAGACTGCTGGTGATACGCAGAGGAGAAAGCAAGCTGAATTCCCAACTGTGCACAAAAGGCTCTCCAGAACCGGGACACAAACTGACTACCCCTGTCTGAGACAATCACTTTGGGTAGCCCATGTAAAAGAAAGATCTCCCAAGCAAAAATGGAAGCCAGTTCCTTAGAAGTGGGCAACTTCTTAAGTGGAATACAATGAGACATTTTCGAGAACCGGTCAACCACCATAAGGATAACTGCGTTGCCCTGGGAGTTGGGCAACTCCACAATGAAATCCATAGACAGGTGGGCCAGGGCCTCTCTCCATTGGGTACGGGTTGTAGGAGGCCCACTGGAAAGTGTCGTGGAGTCTTACTCTGAGCACACACGGAACAGGCAGCTACAAAGGCGGTTACATCAGCACGTAGACTAGGCCACCAGAATTGTTGGGAAATGGCCCAAAAGAGTTGATTCTTCCCAGGGTGGCCAGCAGCCTTGGGAGAATAGTAAGTCTGGAGCACAGCCGTACAGAGACTCTCTGGGACAAAGCAGCGGTCACAAGGTTTCTCAGGAGGAGCATGGACCTGAGCAGCAAGAATTTTGGCACCCAAAGAAGAAGTGAGACTGGTGCGAACCGTAGCCAGAATACAATCAGGAGGAATCACAGGAACCAGAACCGACTCCATCTTGGAAGTGGAGGAAAATTGTTGTGACAAAGCGTCAGCCCTTACATTCTTAGTACCAGGTAAGAATGAGACAATGTAATTGAAACTTGTCAAGAAAAGAGCCCATCGTGCCCTTCTGGGAGAGAGGCGTTTAGCCTCAGACAAGAATGTGAGATTCTTATGGTCAGTAAGAATGAGAACCAGCACAGTGGTACCTTTGAGGAGATGTCTCCATTCTTTTAGGGCTAAAATGATTGCTAACAGCTCTCTGTCACCAATCTCATAATTGCACTCCGCAGGTGACAATTTCTTGGAAAAGTAGCCATAAGGATGCATAGTGCTCTCAGTGGTAGTACGTTGAGACAGAAGGGCGCCAACTCCAGTCTCAGAAGCATCAACCTCAAGGATAAAAGGTAAAGTAGGATCAGAATGTGCCAACACAGGAGCTGAAACAAAGGCAGCCTTGAGACTCTCAAAGGCCTTAATGGACTTCAGAGACCAACTCTGTGGGTTACCGTCCTCTCTGGTCAAGCCCCTGACTGTTATGACATATGTGTGGTGGCTCTCCAGGGACTTGTGAAATATGAGGATATCGTCAAGATAAACCACCACACATAACTGCAAGAAATCTCGGAGGACAATGTTAATAAATTCCAGGAAAACTGCTGGGGCATTACAAAGGCCAAAAGGCATTACGCGGATGCCCCTTTCAAATCGAGCTTCGTAAAAACCGTTGCTCCCTTGAGGCGGTCAAATAACTCTGTAATCAACTAAATCCGATAGACATTCTTAATCATGAAACGATTGAGACCCCCTATAATCAATACAAGGTCTCAGTTCACCACTCTTCTTCACAAAGAGAAACCAGCACCAGCAGGAGACAAGGATTTGCGGATGAAACTTTGAGAAAGTGCGTCTGCGAAATACTCCTCCATGGCCTTATTCTCCAAGACCAACAAAGGGTAAACCTGGCCACGAAGGGGTATGGCACCAGGTTGAAGGTCAATGGTGCAATCATACGACCGGTGTGGAGGCAAACTACTGGCTTGTTAATAGGAGGAAAGACCGCGCTTGCAAATTAAATAAATAGGGTAAAATGAAAACAAGAATAATACTGGAATAATACTAAGCAGCAACTTTCACATGTAATATTACAATAATAAGCATAAGTTCAAGAAAAAAAGTTGCGCTTAAACATTTCAGACTAAAAAATGCTCATAAAAAAGAGTCAACATATATATTCACAATGTTAAGGTCCCTGCTGCGATAGCTGAGATGTATATATATGTAAATTCAATAAAGTCTTATGCAGTGGAGTAAAAAGGGATGTAAAACCAAGGTGGTAAGGGACAGAGACACCACACTCCTAAATCACAATCCAGGTCCACAACTTTAGAAATCCGTATGTTGTTGTCACCACGTGTCACCATCACCATAGATCAAATGGCTGCTTACCAGATAGTTAGACCCATAGGACAGGTCAGATGCGCCTGGGGCTGATTACCTTGCCAGGGCCTTTGGACTGCAGTAACTCCCGTACACAGTGGCCCTATGGATGTTCCCTCTTATCCTCTCACCTCCACTGTCCACAAATATCTCACTCCTCTTTCCCTCTTCCTGTACCAACTATCCGAACTACCAAAATACCGGCTTGACCTTTGTCAAAGACATCACTAGAATCGCGGATCTCCTCCGGCAGGGAGGAGAGTGAAGAGGTGCACAGGACCTTGGCTACCTTCTGGAAGCATGTCTTACTGCATTGTGGCTACCAGGGGAGAACCTCAGCATGGAGCTAATCAAAAGAGGGGTTGTGCCTCTGTAACCAAGGATAACCAATAACCAGCGGAAACTTAGGTGAGGAAATAACTTATAATTGGATTATCTCATTGTGAAAAACCCCTAGGGCCATAGACAATGGAACAGTCTCATGAGTCACATGGGCAGGCTGTAGAGGTCTTCCATCAAGAGCCTCAATGGCAAGTGGAGTGGCAAGCAGCTGCAGTGGAATCAAGTGCTTTGATACAAAGGCAGCATCAATGAATAGGCCTGCAGCCCCAGAGTCGATTAGAGCCTGTTTTTGGATGGACGACTCAGCCCAAGAAAGGGTAACCGAAATCAGGGGCTTATCCTTCAGGATAACTGGGGACGAAACCACGCCACCTAAGGTCTGTCCATGACAGGACTTCAAGGTTCGGTCATTCCCTGGACGGGTAGGACAAGACTTCAAAAAGGGACCTGCCTGGCCACAATAAAGGCACAGTCTCTCCCTCCTCCTAAGGGTTCTCTCATCCGCAGAGAGATGTGTGAAGTGAATGGGTTCATCTTCACTGACCGATTCGGTACCAGGAAACATGGGAGGTGAGGGAGGCAAGGGTGGAACTGCAAATCTCGGAGACAAATGTACAGGAGGCTTCCGTAAACGCTCCTTAAAATAGAGTCTTTCTCTGAGTCTGGAGTCAATGAGGATGGCAAACGTGATGAACTTCTCCAGCTCAGTGGGTATATCTCGGGCTGCTATCTCATCCTTGATGGTATCCGAGAGACCATGAGTAAAAGAAGCCACGAGGGCCTCATTGTTCCACGCAACCTCTGCTGCTAGAGTACGGAATTCAATTGCGTAATCGGCAACAGTTCTCATACTCTGTTTGATTGACATGAGGCACTTGGCAGCAGAAGCGGAGCGTGCGGAATGTCAAATACCCTTTTAAAAGAAGCCACAAACTCAGGGTAACTCAAGACAACAGGTTTTTGCATCTCCCATAGAGGGTTTGCCTTGGCCAAGGCTCCTTTAGAAAGCAAAGATACCTACTTTGCTTCTATCCGTGGGAAACATCTCGGGCAGCATCAGAAAGTATATCTCAACCTGGTTGAGAAACCCTCTGCATTGGACTGGATCATCCCCAAATCCCTGGGGAAGAGTTAATACTCAAGGCGGGCGCCTGCACAGAGACTGGAGCAGCAGCAGGGATGGCCTGCAACACAGGTTGTACTGGAGCAGCCAGAGGGGGAGATTCCAGGTGAGCCGTGCGACTCAGGAGCATTTTTAACGCCATGGCAAACTGATCCATGCGAAGATCCTGCTCATCCAATCTGGAAAAAATATTACCAACAAGTGTATAGACTGCATCCTCTGAATTCATGGCCTTCACCTACTGTCAGAAACCATGAATCAGACTGAGACAGAGGTACAGTTAAATAATAATAAAAAAAGTAAACAGAGTGAAACATAGTCAAAACATAGCGAGAGTTCATGAACCAGAACGGATAGTCAGACAGGCCCAAGAAAAGCATAGTAGAACAGCAAGCAGAATCTGGAGCCAGAAGGAATGTCAGCCAAGCAAGTCTTTAAAAGGAACAAAGGAGAGCGTCTCTAGAGATGTGACCAAGGCGAAGGCAGAGATCATCTGGACTGGACGGCTTAAGTAGGTAGGACTGGCGAGCAGGATAATATCAACAGGTGTGTCACTGTGGAGAGATAGGAGCTGGTAATTAGCCGACAGCTGAGCGGCCAGCTCAGAGAAGGAAGGGCTGATCCCAGCCCTGACAATTTGCTATTTACCTCAGCTTTCTTAGTCTCTCCAAACCCACATAGCTGTCCTGACTCTCCCAATCCTGTGGGCAAGGAGTTCCCCTAACATAGGGTCTCATCTCTTAGGAAGGTCACCTCTGCTGCCTGGAGCACATTACTATCTTCACAGAATGGTTGCATCTCCAAATGGCAGCAACTACCTTTAGCTACTCTCAGACTCGGTTTATAATGACCCTGCACACCTGTGTACTCATCTTTCTATACCTATAATTACCCTTTCTAGAGGTGACTTATATGTATTCCATCCACAATAGCCAAGACATAATGATTAGCTAGCAGAAGGTTATACCTTGCTGTAAACCTTTTTTTGTAATCACTGTTGATAACACCACAAGTTATATTTTTCTGTTTTAACTGAGTATAATCAGTTCAAGCTAATGTCTGAAAAAATACCACCAGTTCAGTTTGGCCTTGCTCTTGGAAAGCCTCACCAGTGTAAAATTGAATTTAACTGTGTTTGATTTGGAGTGGTAGTCTGGAGTGGAAGTCAGGATGGGGGTCCTACATCAAGAGGCAAAAAGAATGATGATAAAGCAGTGGAAGAAAGTTTTTAAATGTTCTTTTTCTTTTGAATGACATTAAAAAACACACCTTGGCCATATTTTGTGATTTTGCTTTCTTCTGTAAGAAGTCTTCTAGTGCATACTATTGCTAGACTTGTCGCTACCAACCCCACAATTGGCTGCTTTCACATCTATTTCTATGGGGATGATTCACTCTTTATGGAGAATTGGATTTCCAAATCCAAAACATGTAGAACATTTGGAAATTGAAAAAAAAAAAACATAAATAGCAATCCCATCTTAATAATAATATTATTAAATAATATTTCGAGGACTGCTTATACTATACATAATTACATTAGTCCCCGGAAAGAAACCATGGGAATCCATCTCCCATCCCTAAGGTCCCTTCATTGGCTCACGGTAAAAGATAGGATCACATTCAAGACCCTCTGCCTCACCCACAAATGTACACAAGGAAATGCTCCACAATACCTTTGTGAGAAAATAGGAAAATACATACCGAATCGCAGACTTCGATCGACAGACCAAAATCTCCTTCTCATCCCCAAAGCCCGCTACAAATCAAAGGGAGAACTAAGATTCGCAGTACAGGGACCTCGGCTATGGAATGCTCTACCAAACGACATCCGCTTGGAAGAAAACCATCAGGCCTTCAGGAAAAAACTCAAGACCCACCTCTTTTAATATCGCAGGACAACAAGGGCAGACAAGCGCCTTGGGCGATTCAGTTCGCATTTGCAGCGCTATACAAATCATTCATTCATTGGTCCAGCTTGGATGCTCATTTTAATCGCTTTGATTGTATTTAAAATCAATATTGTAGGATGCTGATGCCAGCATATTACTATGATACATGTAGATGAGGGAAGTATGGTAAATCATACTGTGCATCAGAGCACCTTTTAGAGTGAAGAGCTGTTGCCTTTGGGCAAAGAAAATGAAATAAAAATGTTTTTGTTTCTGTCTGTGTTCTCATTGGAGAGTTCCCATGGCTTCCTGTCCTTATACAATTTTACGGGGAAAAAAAACATCTAAAATCCAAAATCAATGACACATTTCACCCATATTCATGTGTGCTGAACTGCACTGGAGATTAATGCTTGGTCTTTAGTATGGTTGAGCGAACCCGAACTGTAAAGTTCGGGTCCGTACCGGAATTTTGGGTGTCCGGGTCCCGAACCCGAACAATTGACTGTATGTTCGGGTTCGGGTCCGGTGTTCGGCGATGTAATGGTGCATTTTTAAAAGCTGCAGGGCAGCCAATCAACTTTAGTTTCACTGGTGTGCCCTTAGAAGCCATCACAGCCATGCCTACTAATGGCATGGCTGCGATTGGCCAGTGCAGCATGTGACCCAGCCTCTATATAAGCTAGAGGCACACAGCACAGCACGTCACTCTGATTTACACAGTGTATGGAAAGGTACCTGGCTGCTGTGAGGGAGAGAATTACATGCTAGGAGTCAGTCCAGATTCATGAAATATCTTCTAATTAGTCAGCGATCTACATAGATAGAGCGTATAGGTCAAGGTTCCTGTGTCTGCTTTGAGGGAGAGAGAATTATATAGGAAAATCAATTCAGAAATCAATTTTAATAAGTCAGCGATCTACATAGATTTACCTGGTTGGGTTGCAGTGCACAGTCTTTTTACACTGCCATAAGCCCAGTGCCAGACAAAATATAACTTTTATCTGCACTGCATATGTTACTGTGAGATACACCCTGTACATACCGTGGGTGTATTCTGCTATTGCAAAAGTATTGCAAAAAAATAAAATTTTGCAGTGTTTTCTGCATATGTGCAGGAGTGACATATTCAGTTGATCTATTTTTCTTCTATTGTGCTATTCCAAAAAAAAAATTTTTGTGAAAATACTTTTGGAATAGCAATTTTTGCATTTTTTCAGGTTTTGCGATACATCCTGTACATACTGTGGGTGTATTCTGCTATTGCAAAAAAAATACAATTTTGCAGTGTTTTCTGCATATGTGCAGAAGTGACATATTCAATTGATCTATTTCTCTTCTTTTGTGCTATCCCAAAAAAAATTTGAGTGAATTTTTTTTTTAATAGCATTTTCTGCAGTTTTGCAGGTTTTGAGATACACCCTGTACATACTGTGGGTGTATTCTGCTATTGCAAAAACATTGCAAAAAAATACAATTTTGCAGTGTTTTCTGAATATGTGCAGGAGTGACATATTCTGCCCCGCAGCCAGTGTATTATCTGAACGTGTATTTAGCATGGCAGGGGGCGTTATCACAGACAAGCGCAGCCGCCTGTCCAGAGACAATGTGGACAAGCTCACATTCATTAAAATGAACCAGGCATTGATCACACAGGACTTGTCCTTAACCTTGTGCAGAATAGACATGTATACCGGTGTTCTGACAAAAACTGTCCGGCCATCGGATAGTGTTCGGCCACTTACTGCACAGGCGCAGCGCTTGCGCAGTACGGAGGACAAGGAGATTCACGAAATCTCCGAAGATGAACGGCACCTGTGCTGTGAGTGCAGGTTCAAGCCCCACCATTCAAGTGGACATACGGTAGCACATAGTAACAGGGCCCCTCACGGTCAAGATTATAAATTTTTTTTTTTTTAATTTCCAAGTATTTTATTTTCCCCCTAGCTTATCCATTAAATTGAATATTTTTTTCCATAAAGGGCGTATTATGGGGCATTCCCACCATATGTGTGGCATCGTGCCGTTGAGTTTCTGAGGTTCTTAATGACTTCCTGTACCTCTTCTGCTGAGAAGGGGGCCTCCAGCATATTATTTTTATTTTCTAATCTTTTTTATGTTATTTTAAGTTATTTCCCTATCCACATTTGTTTGCAGAGCACTTGCCATGTTCTTAACAACATTTTGTTTCCATTTGCAGCCCTCTAGCCCTTTCCATTACTTTTTTAGAGCCATTTTAGTCTTCAAAAGTTCGGGTCCCCATTGACTTCAATGGGGTTCGGCGGTCGGTCCCGAACTCAAACTTTTTTCCAAAGTTCCGCCGAACCCGCCGAACATCCAGGTGTCCGCTCAACTCTAGTCTTTAGCACTCTACATCTCTACCCTAGGTATAGATGACCCACACACCTCTACTATCACAGGAGGATTACCATGGTTTTGATTTGAGTAAAAAAGTACATTATATTAGACTTTACTATTCATATTGTAGTAAATTGTGCCAGTGCGGAGACTATAGATGTATTTGTGAACTTTTTCAAATTCTTGACAAGATGTTTACAGCAAAGGGCTGCCAGCCTGGCAAGATTCTCCTTTGAAAATGTATTCTCCACAATGATTATAGATACAGAGGTTTAAGAGGGCTTATTTCAACCCTTTCACTGCCATGGATGTAAGGATGATGTTGGAAAAAAAATCCAGCTCAGTAAGCCTTGTCTTTGTATTTCCTTTCTGTTTATGAGCTCATATTCGATTAAGCAACTATGCAACTTAAAATAGAGAGTTCTCCCTGACTCTGGTGAGTAAATGAATAGCGGTTGTCACAGCTATTCATTTAAAATATAAATCCCTCCTGTGTCCGCTCTGATGCCCGCTGCTCTCCCTCAATGTTCATGTGCAACCTATCTCCAGAGGCTGCCCCTTTTGGCCCATTGGTTCACCACTGCTGTCATATCATCTGTGTGCCCCATATTTCATTTTTTCTCCCAAAGCTTCTTTGTGCCTTTAGATCTGCTTCTCTTTGCCCTATACCCCCCCCCACACACACACACACACCACAAACACCACCACCTTTTTAGGTGCTTCTAATCCACCTGTCTCCTGCCTCTCTTCCCTCCATTCCCCAAGATCTTTTCCTGCTTGTATCAGCCTCTCCATCCATTTCACTATGTGCTTCCAATCAACCTCTCCCCCACCTGTCCTGGCCTCTACCTTGCCCATCTGTGTGCTCCCAGTCTGCCTCACTTCTCCCTCTCTGCCCTCTTATCACTAAGATCTCTCCCCACATGTACTGACCTCTCCCCTGCCTCACAGTGGGTTGCCAATAATGTGATACTACAGAAAATAAATGACAAATAAGTGCAGCGCTGGGTGAACATGAAGTGCCAATATATATATATATATATATATATATATATATATATATATATATATATATATATATATATATATAATATGTGTGTGACCCCCCTAAATATATAAAGTGCTCAATGCAGTCTTCCACTCCTCAATAAAGTGTAAGTGCTCTATCCTTCACATGAATTTCCAATCATATGATATGATGAATTAAGTAAATTGATGAATAAATGAAATTATATAAATAAATATACAATACAATTAATAAAACAATGTGCTTATAAATCAATCGATTAGTAGTGAATAGTCCAATCTTTGGCGATTATAAACAATAATATAGTCCAATATGTGATAGGAAAAAAAACAGATGCTGTGAAACACAAATCTTCACTCTGATCCACCTCTGTGCATAAGACAAATGAATACTTGTGTACCCTCCACCGGATGTACCCTCACCTTAAAGCTTAAAATTAAAGCACTTGGGATAATAGCCAATGGTACTCTTCCTATCGTTCCTCCTTCCTTAAGTGTATGACCAGGCAGCCATTTTCACCTCAGAATATTTCTTCCTGATGGTTACTAGAGCCCTCCTCTCATATCACCCACATGTAAAGTAAAAACTGACAATAGTTCTTTATCCTTTTTAAAAATGTATTAAACAATCATGCGCCATGTATACACTCACAATTCCATATTAAAAAATCAGCCTCTATACAATCAATCTTTGTGTGGAGACGGTGGTTTCACCTTAGAACCAGTACTGCAGCTCTGGCCGACAGTGTCCCCTCCGTCCGTCACACTGGAACAAGCTTCCCGATCACTTCCTCATACGTCAGCACTCCACACCCCTCCTACTAGTTTTGTCACACCCTTTTGACTTCCTCTGGGAGATATGGTTGGCTGACGTATTCCCATTACTTTATATAGTGACAATTGCCGCCATTTTCTTGAAGCCCCATTATGACAGACACACTGCGGCCATTTTCCCATAGAACATGTGCTTACACATGAAAGATGCATAAAAATGCATAAGAAATCAACTCCCCACATTGATATGTCATGCAGGGTGTCCCATGGGCGGTTAGGACCCTCCCTACACGACATACTAAAAAAATATTATATATGGTATGTTTTGTATCCAAAACTTAATGCCCCAGCACTATCTTTTTGTAGTTTCCAAAGGAGGATGGGCCGCAGCCATTTTCCTGTAGTATTTTTGCATTAAAACCAATACTAATATTCCCAACTGACAATCCCTTATTGCTGAAAGCGGCATATTACCTTGCAGTAATATGAGAACTAGCAGTCAGTAAACATGGATACAGAGCTGGGGCAGTAAACATGTCTCTCTTTCGTGAACAAACACAATGTGCTGACCATGCCTGTCTTCATCCATAAATTAAGTTATAGTAAACACATGACTCGTGTTTGTTATCACTCCAATTTGTGAATGAACAGAGAAGTTCTCTGTGCTGAGCATTTCCCCACTCATTAGTAAGTACAGAGCTGCAAGAGCGAATGATATTAAGGATTCAGTCTGTTCTTTAACTCAAAACTTGAAAATCAGGGGTCTGTTTAGAAACAACTTGTTGGCTGGAGTTCCACTTTAAAGAGAACTTGTCACCAAAAGAAGAGTTTGCAGCAGGTCTTTAACTAGTTGAAGCGTAATTCTATGAATGAGTCTGTCTGTATCCAGGTTAATGTAACTTAAGGTAAACCTGACCTACCCTAAAATAGCCCTAAAGTCACAATGTAGTACAGTCATGATATGGCACCTGAAAGTACCGGTGTTAGTGTGTAAACTAAGCCCTGCATCCCTTTGCAGCCCCCTTGAATTCTAGGCCTAAGGATGTACATGGAGTCTTTACGTCTGTAAAATTCAAGAGTAAGCCCCTACCCTGCTGGTTCCAAGCTCTGCCCCTATCATTCAAACTGTTTAATATCATAATTTCAGTGGGTAGTAAAGGTTTTAATATATCACAGAGGATGGGGCTCAGGGTTGTAAAGGGACAGAGCCTAATCTCAACTAGGGATGAAGTAGGGATGGCAGGGCTCCAACTCTTGAGCTTGGAGCTAGCTTCATTGCCTGAATGGAGAAAAGCTAATCACGTTTTTGGATAACCTCTGGAGCTGATGCAGAGCTGAAGTTAGAACATAGCGGAGCTCAGGAATCTAAATCTGAAGCCTAAATTCTGAAGCTGATCTTTTCAGTGCTACTTCACATACCTGTCATACTTTGAAAACAATATAGTTTAATATATACTGTATTTATCAACGTATAACACGCACTTTTCCCCCCTTAAAATAGGGGGGAAATCGTGTGTGTGTTATAGGGCTGCATCAGAGGGGAAGGAGGGAACGAGCACCGTTGAAATAGACAGAGCTGGTTCTTCTGTGTACTCGGCTCCGCTCGCAGTCACGCCCAGTCAAGCCTCCTGGATGGCTCCTAGCATTGACGTCCAGGCTTTGGGCTGGTGTTATGTCCATCATAGGATCCGGGCCAAGGGGCGTGACTGGGCATGACTGCGAGCCAAGCCTGGTACACAGGAGATCTGGCTCTGTCTGTTCGAACTGCAATGGCAGGGCTGCAGATGGGCACTGATTAGGTTTCAATGATCAGAAAGGCTGCAGATGGGCAGTGATAAGTAGACATGTGCACAACCAAAAAATTCATTTATTTTCGTTTCGTTTTTTTCGTTTCCGAAAAAAAATCGTTTTTTTTCGTTTTGTTTTTTTCGTTTCCATCGATTCGTAACGATTCGTACATTCGTAAGTTGTCGTTGTTCGGATTCGTAACAATTCGTACATTCGTAAGTCGTCGTTGTTCGTATTCGTAACGATTCGTACATTCGTAAGTCGTCGTTGTTCGGATTCGTAACAATTCGTACATTCGTAAGTCGTCGTTGTTCGTATTCGTAACGATTCGTACATTCGTAAGAGTTATTTTTTTGTTGATTCGTTTTTTCGTTAGTTTAATTTTTGGACACATTCGTATTTATTCGTACATTCGTAACATTCATAATCGGAGCATAATTCATAATTTGATGTAATGTGTATGCTATTACTACATTTTAATAATTTACGAATCGAAAAAAAAAGTTACGAATCGAAAAAAAAGTTACGAATGTACGAATTTTTTGGTTCAATAGAGACACGGAAAATTACAAATCAAAAAAAAAAAAAAGTTACGAATCGAAAAAAAAAAGTTACGAATCGAAAAAAAAAGTTACGAATCGAAAAAAAAAGTTACGAATCGAAAAAAAAGTTACGAATGTACGAATTATTTGGTTCAATAGAGACACGGAAAATTACAAATCGAAAAAAAAAAAAAAAAAAAAGTTACGAATCGAAAAAAAAAGTTACGAATCGAAAAAAAAAGTTACGAATCGAAAAAAAAGTTACGAATGTACGAATTTTTTGTTCAATAGAGACACGGAAAATTACAAATCGAAAAAAAAAAAAAAAAAAGTTACGAATCGAAAAAAAAAGTTACGAATCGAAAAAAAAAGTTACGAATCGAAAAAAAAGTTACGAATGTACAAATTTTTTGTTCAATAGAGACACGGAAAATGACAAATCGAAAAAAAAAAAAAAAAAAGTTACGAATCGAAAAAAAAAGTTACGAATCGAAAAAAAAAGTTACGAATCGAAAAAAAAGTTACGAATGTACTAATTTTTTTGTTCAATCCATTCGAAGCACGTTTAGCAGCACCATTGTAAGGGACACGGAAAATGACCAATTCAACAAAAAAAAAGTTACGAATTTTTTCGTTCGTTTTCGTTCGTTTTCGTTTTTCGGATTTTCTTCATTAGTACATTAGTTGTTTCTAATTTGTTTTTTTCGGATTTTCGTTGTTTTTCGGATTCAAATGATTCGTTATTCGGATTCGTACGATTCGAACGATTCGTTACGATTCGTTATTCGCATTCGTACGATTCGAACGATTCGTTCATTCGTACGAAAACGAACGAACGAAAATAACGAAAAAAACGAAACGAATTGCACATGTCTAGTGATAAGACTGCAATAATGGGCAAGGCTGCAGATGGGAACTGGTTAGGCTGCAATGATGGGCAAGGCTGCAGATGGGCACTGGTCAGGCTGCAATAATGGCCAAGGCTGCAGATGGGCACTGAGCAGGCTGCAATTATGGGCCTTGGCAAGGCTGCAGATGGGCACTGATCAGGCTTTATTAATGGTCAATGGCGAGGCTGCAGATGGGCACTGATAAGTCTGCATTGATGGGCACTGACCCTTATTTTGCTTCAAAATCCTTTATTTAAAAATATTTTTTTTTCCTGAAACTTCTAAAAATTAACGTGCATGTTATACGCCTGTGCGGGTTATACGCTGATAAATGTGGTAATTAATTTTGTAGTAGCAAAAGAGATGTCTGAAAAGTAGCACTATTACTTAAATGTATTTTGTAGTATCTATTTTTGACTATGCAATCTTAGGGCCTAATTACCCCATTGTGTGCTGTGAAGGGTTGTGCAATGCTTTGTTACAACATGTATATGTTATATATAGTTATAGTGGCTGAGCTGGGGAGGGGGTGTGTTCTGCTGGACACAGCTATTGTCAGGAACGGTGCTATTACCTGGATCGCCTGCTGGTGTCACTGTTTCCGTCAGCTTCAAATGGTGCAGTTCTGGTGGCCACCAGTAGGGGTCTCCCAGCCGATGGACATTGTCAGGAATGGTGTTATTACCTGGATCGCCTGGTGGTGTCACTACTTCCTTCGGCATCAAAGGGTGCAGTTCTGGTGGCCACCAGCGGGGGTCTCCCAGCAGATGGACATGCCAGTAATCAAGCTGCACCTGTTGAACTGCTGAGACTATATAAGCCTGTCCTTCACTGAAGCTCAGTGCTTCAGTATTCCTTCCTGTAGCCTTGTCTTTGCCTGTTCTGAAACCTGATCCTGATCCTGAAACCTGAAACCTGAAACCTGACCCCTGACCCCTGATCCCTGATCCGCTTCCTGCCCTGTCCTGGATGTTGTCCCCCTTACCTGGTTCCTGAGACCTGTCCCCTGATTCCTGCCTTGATTTTCCCTTGCTTCCTGTTTCCCCCTTGGTCTCTTCTCCCAGCCTTGTATATATATATATATATATATGTCCATTTTCTTGAGTGTATTGTTAGTTAGTTAGATTAGGGCTTTGGGGTTTGCTGTGTTATTTGCGTTCTTGCTTGTTTGTGGTTGCTGTGTTCACGTGTGTCTTTATTATTTAATAAATATATATCTTTATCACTACCTTTGGAGCCTGATTCCTTTAGTGCAGCCCATCGATCTGTTCACTTGTGTTGGATGCCTGTGTTTAGGCTCCCCTCCTGACAGAATACTGAAGCCATACAAACAGATCGGCTGCGCTTGGGAATTGGGTCTGGACACTTGCTATGCCAGGAAAAATGCATCTGGAAGATATTTTGTACCTCTCGCTCCTAGCAACGGATGACAGAGTTTTTTGTTATCAGACTTTGGGTGGCTATACTAGGGAGCAACTACTGGAGTGCATCAGTATAGCCCATGTTTTCGTTGATCAGGGCAGTTTTCTTTTTGAGGACGTGCAGCCTCTGATCCAGATTTGTACCGAGCTGGCCCTGCCCTGTATTCCTGAGGGCCATGATGATTTCACTCCCCCTTTCGATATGAATCAGGTTGTATCCCTAGTATGGCTTTTTGAAGATGATCCCGACGACTTTTGTGAGCACTACTCTGGCTGTTCCGCACAAGGGGTGATTTCTGAATGCATTGTGTCTGCTCAGTCTTTTGTTAGACAGGGAAACTTGAAACCACAATTTGTACAACCCATACTTTCAGCATGGTCTGGCATGATGCAATTAGCCCCAGCCAAACAAACCACTTCTGCCATCAGACACCAGCCTACCCGAATGTATGTTTCCCCATCACCCATACCAAACCCAGTTTCCACCCAGTATACACCGCTCCCAACCAAATACTCATATCCAGTCTCTGCTCCCTGTACCTATCCTGCATTTAACCCCCTGCCTCTTCTCAGTTGCCTACAAATCCACAAGAACTTCCCCCAGCTACTGTTACCTCTTCTCTGCCATATTCCAATCCTCCTTTCCTGTCTGCTGCACCCCCCACCTACAAAGCTTCAACGACCAAGTCAAAGAAAAAACGAAAGTTCTTTCCAATCAAAAGGATCCTGCCATTAATCCAACCTGCTTCCACACCCACCAATCTGTTCCAGCCTGATGTTCCAGCCTTCAAGCTTAACATTCCAAGTGTCCAGTCTGTTCTAGCGCCGACCTTCTGTTCTGATGTCCCTCTGCCTGCCCTCCAGCCTGAAGTTCCTGCCTTCCAGACTGATGTCCTAGCCCTCCAGCCTGACGTCCCAGCCTTCCAGTCTGATGTTCTGGTGCCAGCCTTCCAGCCTGATGTCCCAGCTTTTCAGTCTGATGTCCTGGTGTCGGCCTTTCAGTCTGATGTTCCGCTGCTGGCCCTTCAGCCTAATGTTCCAGCCCTCCAGTCTGATGTTCCAGCCCTCCAGTCTGATGTTCCAGCCTTCCAGTCTGATGTCCCGTTGCCGGCCTTCCAGCCTGACATCCCAGCCTTCCAGTCTGATGTCCTGGTGCCAGCCTTCCAGTCTGATGTTCCAGCCTTCCAGCCTGACGTCTCAGCCTTCCAGTCTGATGTCCTGGTGCCAGCCTTCCAGCCTGATGTCCCAGCTTTTCCGTCTGATGTCCTGGTGCCGGCCTTCCAGCCTGATGTTCCAGCCTTCCAGCCTGATGTCTCAGCTTTCCAGTCTGATGTCCTGGTGCCAGCCCTCCAGCCTGACATCCCAGCCTTCCAGTCTGCTGTCCTGGTGCCGGCCTTCCAGCCTGATGTTCCAGCCTTCCAGCCCGACGTCCCAGCCTTTCAGTCTGATGTCCCGCTGCCTGCCTTCCAGTTTGATGACCCGCTGCCTGCCTTCCAGTCTGATGACCCGCTGCCTGTTTTCCAGTCTGATGACCCGCTGCCAGTTTTCCAGTCTGATGACCCGCTGCCAGTTTTCCAGTCTGATGACCCGCTGCCAGTTTTCCAGTCTGATGTGCCCGTGCCTGCTGCCCAGCTTGATGTGCCCGTGCCTGCTGCCCAGCTTGATGTGCCCGTGCCTGCTGCCCAGCTTGATGTGCCCGTGCCTGCTGCCCAGCTTGATGTGCCCGTGCCCGCTGCCCAGCTTGATGTGCCCGCTGCCCAGCTTGATGTGCCCATGCCTGCTGCCCAGCCCAATGTGCCTGCTGCCCAACTTGGTGTGCCCATGCCTGCTGCCCAGTCTAAAGTGCCCATGCCTGCCGCTGAGGTGTTCCTGTCTGCTGCCAAGCCCGATGTGCCTGCTGCCCAGCTTGATGTGCCCATGTCTGCTTCCCAGCTTGATGTGCCCGTGTCTGCTGCCCAGCTTGATGTGCCCGTGTCTGCTGCCCAGCTTGATGTGCCCATGTCTGCTGCCCAGCTTGATGTGCCCGTGTCTGCTGCCCAGCTTGATGTGCCCGTGTCTGCTGCCCAGCTTGATGAGCCAGTGTCTGCTGCCCAGCCTGATGAGCCATTGTCTGCTGCCCAGCCTGAGCCATTGTCTGCTGCCCAGCCTGAGCCATTGTCTGCTGCCCAGCCTGATGAGCCATTGTCTGCTGCCCAGCCCGATGAGCCATTGTCTGCTGCCCAGCCCGATGAGCCATTGTCTGCTGCCCAGCCCGATGAGCCATTGTCTGCTGCCCAGCCCGATGAGCCATTGTCTGCTGCCCAGCCTGAGCCATTGTCTGCTGCCCAGCCTGAGCCATTGTCTGCTGCCCAGCCTGAGCCATTGTCTGCTGCCCAGCCTGATGAGCCATTGTCTGCTGCCCAGCCTGATGAGCCATTGTCCGCTGCCCAGCCTGATGAGTTCCTGTCCGCTGCCCAGCCTGATGAGTTCCTGTCCGCTGCCCAGCCTGATGAGTTCCTGTCCGCTGCCCAGCCTGATGAGTTCCTGTTTGCTGCCCAGCCTGATGAGCCACTGTCTGCTGCCCAGCCTGATGAGCCACTGTCTGCTGCCCAGCCTGATGAGCCACTGTCTGCTGCCCAGCCTGATGAGCCACTGTCTGCTGCCCAGCCTGATGAGCCACTGTCTGCTGCCCAGCCTGATGAGTTCCTGTCCGCTGCCCAGCCTGATGAGTTCCTGTCCGCTGCCCAGCCTGATGAGCCACTGTCTGCTGTCTGCTGCCCAGCCTGATGAGTTCCTGTCCGCTGCCCAGCCTGATGAGTTCCTGTCCGCTGCCCAGCCTGATGAGTTCCTGTCCGCTGCCCAGCCTGATGAGTTCCTGTCTGCTGCCCAGCCTGATGAGCCACTGTCTGCTGCCCAGCCTGATGAGCCACTGTCTGCTGCCCAGCCTGATGAGCCACTGTCTGCTGCCCAGCCTGATGAGCCACTGTCTGCTGCCCAGCCTGATGAGCCACTGTCTGCTGCCCAGCCTGATGAGCCACTGTCCGCTGCCCAGCCTGATGAGCCATTGTCCGCTGCCCAGCCTGATGAGTTCCTGTCCGCTGCCCAGCCTGATGAGTTCCTGTCCGCTGCCCAGCCTGATGAGTTCCTGTCCGCTGCCCAGCCTGATGAGTTCCTGTCCGCTGCCCAGCCTGATGAGCCACTGTCTGCTGCCCAGCCTGATGAGCCACTGTCTGCTGCCCAGCCTGATGAGCCACTGTCTGCTGCCCAGCCTGATGAGCCACTGTCTGCTGCCCAGCCTGATGAGCCACTGTCTGCTGCCCAGCCTGATGAGCCATTGTCTGCTGCCCAGCCTGATGAGCCATTGTCTGCTGCCCAGCCTGATGAGTTCCTGTCCGCTGCCCAGCCTGATGAGTTCCTGTCCGCTGCCCAGCCTGATGAGTTCCTGTCCGCTGCCCAGCCTGATGAGTTCCTGTCCGCTGCCCAGCCTGATGAGTTCCTGTCCGCTGCCCAGCCTGATGAGTTCCTGTCCGCTGCCCAGCCTGATGAGCCACTGTCTGCTGCCCAGCCTGATGAGCCACTGTCTGCTGCCCAGCCTGATGAGCCACTGTCTGCTGCCCAGCCTGATGAGCCACTGTCTGCTGCCCAGCCTGATGAGCCACTGTCTGCTGCCCAGCCTGATGAGCCACTGTCTGCTGCCCAGCCTGATGAGCCACTGTCTGCTGCCCAGCCTGATGAGCCACTGTCTGCTGCCCAGCCTGATGAGCCACTGTCTGCTGCCCAGTCTGATGAGCCACTGTCTGCTGCCCAGTCTGATGAGTTCCTGTCCGCTGCCCAGCCTGATGAGTTCCTGTCCGCTGCCCAGCCTGATGAGTTCCTGTCCGCTGCCCAGCCTGATGAGTTCCTGTCCGCTGCCCAGCCTGATGAGCCACTGTCTGCTGCCCAGCCTGATGAGCCACTGTCTGCTGCCCAGCCTGATGAGCCACTGTCTGCTGCCCAGCCTGATGAGCCACTGTCTGCTGCCCAGCCTGATGAGCCATTGTCTGCTGCCCAGCCTGATGAGTTCCTGTCCGCTGCCCAGCCTGATGAGTTCCTGTCCGCTGCCCAGCCTGATGAGTTCCTGTCCGCTGCCCAGCCTGAGTTCCTGTCCGCTGCCCAGCCTGATGAGTTCCTGTCCGCTGCCCAGCCTGATGAGTTCCTGTCCGCTGCCCAGCCTGATGAGTTCCTGTCCGCTGCCCAGCCTGATGAGTTCCTGTCCGCTGCCCAGCCTGATGAGCCACTGTCCGCTGCCCAGCCTGATGAGCCACTGTCTGCTGCCCAGCCTGATGAGCCACTGTCTGCTGCCCAGCCTGATGAGCCACTGTCTGCTGCCCAGCCTGATGAGCCACTGTCTGCTGCCCAGCCTGATGAGCCACTGTCTGCTGCCCAGTCTGATGAGCCACTGTCTGCTGCCCAGTCTGATGAGCCATTGTCCGCTGCCCAGCCTGATGAGCCACTGTCTGCTGCCAGCCTGATGAGTTCCTGTCCGCTGCCCAGCCTGATGAGTTCCTGTCTGCTGCCCAGCCTGATGAGTTCCTGTCCGCTGCCCAGCCTGATGAGCCACTGTCTGCTGCCCAGCCTGATGAGCCACTGTCTGCTGCCCAGCCTGATGAGCCACTGTCTGCTGCCCAGCCTGATGAGCCACTGTCTGCTGCCCAGCCTGATGAGCCACTGTCTGCTGCCCAGCCTGATGAGCCACTGTCTGCTGCCCAGCCTGATGAGTTCCTGTCCGCTGCCCAGCCTGATGAGTTCCTGTCTGCTGCCCAGCCTGATGAGTTCCTGTCTGCTGCCCAGCCTGATGAGCCACTGTCTGCTGCCCAGCCTGATGAGCCACTGTCTGCTGCCCAGCCTGATGAGCCACTGTCTGCTGCCCAGCCTGATGAGCCACTGTCTGCTGCCCAGCCTGATGAGCCACTGTCTGCTGCCCAGCCTGATGAGCCATTGTCTGCTGCCCAGCCTGATGAGCCATTGTCTGCTGCCCAGCCTGATGAGTTCCTGTCCGCTGCCCAGCCTGATGAGTTCCTGTCCGCTGCCCAGCCTGATGAGTTCCTGTCCGCTGCCCAGCCTGATGAGTTCCTGTCTGCTGCCCAGCCTGATGAGCCACTGTCTGCTGCCCAGCCTGATGAGCCACTGTCTGCTGCCCAGCCTGATGAGCCACTGTCTGCTGCCCAGCCTGATGAGCCACTGTCTGCTGCCCAGCCTGATGAGCCACTGTCTGCTGCCCAGCCTGATGAGCCACTGTCTGCTGCCCAGCCTGATGAGTTCCTGTCCGCTGCCCAGCCTGATGAGTTCCTGTCCGCTGCCCAGCCTGATGAGTTCCTGTCCGCTGCCCAGCCTGATGAGCCACTGTCTGCTGCCCAGCCTGATGAGCCACTGTCTGCTGCCCAGCCTGATGAGCCACTGTCTGCTGCCCAGCCTGATGAGCCACTGTCTGCTGCCCAGCCTGATGAGTTCCTGTCCGCTGCCCAGCCTGATGAGCCACTGTCTGCTGCCCAGCCTGATGAGTTCCTGCCCGCTGCCCAGCCTGATGAGCCACTGTCTGCTGCCCAGCCTGATGAGCCACTGTCTGCTGCCCAGCCTGATGAGCCACTGTCTGCTGCCCAGCCAGATGAGCCACTGTCTGCTGCCCAGCCTGATGAGCCACTGTCTGCTGCCCAGCCTGATGAGCCACTGTCTGCTGCCCAGCCTGATGAGCCACTGTCTGCTGCCCAGCCTGATGAGTTCCTGTCCGCTGCCCAGCCTGATGAGTTCCTGTCCGCTGCCCAGCCTGATGAGCCACTGTCCGCTGCCCAGCCTGATGAGCCACTGTCTGCTGCCCAGCCTGATGGGCCACTGTCTGCTGCCCAGCCTGATGAGCCACTGTCTGCTGCCCAGCCTGATGAGTCCTGTCTGCTGCCCAGCCTGATGAGCCACTGTCTGCTGCCCAGCCTGATGAGTTCCTGTCCGCTGCCCAGCCTGATGAGCCACTGTCTGCTGCCCAGCCTGATGAGCCACTGTCTGCTGCCCAGCCTGATGAGCCACTGTCTGCTGCCCAGCCTGATGAGCCACTGTCTGCTGCCCAGCCTGATGAGCCACTGTCTGCTGCCCAGCCTGATGAGCCACTGTCTGCTGCCCAGCTGATGAGCCACTGTCTGCTGCCCAGCCTGATGAGCCACTGTCTGCTGCCCAGCTGATGAGCCACTGTCTGCTGCCCAGCCTGATGAGCCACTGTCTGCTGCCCAGCCTGATGAGCCACTGTCTGCTGCCCAGCCTGATGAGCCACTGTCTGCTGCCCAGCCTGATGAGCCACTGTCTGCTGCCCAGCCTGATGAGCCACTGTCTGCTGCCCAGCCTGATGAGCCACTGTCTGCTGCCCAGCCTGATGAGCCACTGTCTGCTGCCCAGCCTGATGAGCCACTGTCTGCTGCCCAGCCTGATGAGCCACTGTCTGCTGCCCAGCCTGATGAGCCATTGTCCGCTGCCCAGTCTGATGAGCCACTGTCCGCTGCCCAGCCTGATGAGTTCCTGTCCGCTGCCCAGCCTGATGAGTTCCTGTCCGCTGCCCAGCCTGATGAGTTCCTGTCCGCTGCCCAGCCTGATGAGTTCCTGTCCGCTGCCCAGCCTGATGAGTCACTGTCTGCTGCCCAGCCTGATGAGCCACTGTCTGCTGCCCAGCCTGATGAGCCACTGTCTGCTGCCCAGCCTGATGAGCCACTGTCTGCTGCCCAGCCTGATGAGCCACTGTCTGCTGCCCAGCCTGATGAGCCACTGTCTGCTGCCCAGCCTGATGAGCCACTGTCTGCTGCCCAGTCTGATGAGCCACTGTCTGCTGCCCAGTCTGATGAGCCATTGTCCGCTGCCCAGCCTGATGAGTTCCTGTCCGCTGCCCAGCCTGATGAGTTCCTGTCCGCTGCCCAGCCTGATGAGCCACTGTCTGCTGCCCAGCCTGATGAGCCACTGTCTGCTGCCCAGCCTGATGAGCCACTGTCTGCTGCCCAGCCTGATGAGCCACTGTCTGCTGCCCAGCCTGATGAGCCACTGTCTGCTGCCCAGCCTGATGAGCCACTGTCTGCTGCCCAGCCTGATGAGCCACTGTCCGCTGCCCAGCCTGATGAGTCCTGTCCGCTGCCCAGCCTGATGAGTTCCTGTCCGCTGCCCAGCCTGATGAGTTCCTGTCCGCTGCCCAGCCTGATGAGTTCCTGTCCGCTGCCCAGCCTGATGAGCCACTGTCTGCTGCCCAGCCTGATGAGCCACTGTCTGCTGCCCAGCCTGATGAGCCACTGTCTGCTGCCCAGCCTGATGAGCCACTGTCTGCTGCCCAGCCTGATGAGCCACTGTCTGCTGCCCAGCCTGATGAGCCACTGTCTGCTGCCCAGCCTGATGAGCCACTGTCTGCTGCCCAGCCTGATGAGCCACTGTCTGCTGCCCAGTCTGATGAGCCACTGTCTGCTGCCCAGTCTGATGAGCCACTGTCCGCTGCCCAGCCTGATGAGTTCCTGTCCGCTGCCAGCCTGATGAGTTCCTGTCTGCTGCCCAGCCTGATGAGCCACTGTCTGCTGCCCAGCCTGATGAGCCACTGTCTGCTGCCCAGCCTGATGAGCCACTGTCTGCTGCCCAGCCTGATGAGCCACTGTCTGCTGCCCAGCCTGATGAGCCACTGTCTGCTGCCCAGCCTGATGAGCCACTGTCTGCTGCCCAGCCTGATGAGCCATTGTCTGCTGCCCAGCCTGATGAGCCAGTGTCTGCTGCCCAGCCTGATGAGCCACTGTCTGCTGCCCAGCCTGATGAGCCACTGTCTGCTGCCCAGCCTGATGAGCCACTGTCTGCTGCCCAGCTGATGAGCCACTGTCTGCTGCCCAGCCTGATGAGCCACTGTCCGCTGCCCAGCCTGATGAGTTCCTGTCCGCTGCCCAGCCTGATGAGTTCCTGTCCGCTGCCCAGCCTGATGAGCCACTGTCCGCTGCCCAGCCTGATGAGCCACTGTCTGCTGCCCAGCCTGATGAGCCACTGTCTGCTGCCCAGCCTGATGAGCCACTGTCTGCTGCCCAGCCTGATGAGCCACTGTCTGCTGCCCAGCCTGATGAGCCACTGTCTGCTGCCCAGCCTGATGAGTTCCTGTCTGCTGCCCAGCCTGATGAGCCACTGTCTGCTGCCCAGCCTGATGAGCCACTGTCTGCTGCCCAGCCTGATGAGCCACTGTCTGCTGCCCAGCCTGATGAGCCACTGTCTGCTGCCCAGTCTGATGAGCCACTGTCTGCTGCCCAGCCTGATGAGCCACTGTCTGCTGCCCAGCCTGATGAGCCACTGTCTGCTGCCCAGCCTGATGAGCCACTGTCTGCTGCCCAGCTGATGAGCCACTGTCTGCTGCCCAGCCTGATGAGCCACTGTCTGCTGCCCTGCCTGATGAGCCACTGTCTGCAGCCCAGCCTGATGAGCCACTGTCTGCTGCCCAGCCTGATGAGCCACTGTCTGCTGCCCAGCCTGATGAGTTCCTGTCTGCTGCCCAGCCTGATGAGTTCCTGTCCGCTGCCCAGCCTGATGAGTTCCTGTCCGCTGCCCAGCCTGATGAGTTCCTGTCCGCTGCCCAGCCTGATGAGTTCCTGTCCGCTGCCCAGCCTGATGAGTTCCTGTCCGCTGCCAGCCTGATGAGTTCCTGTCCGCTGCCCAGCCTGATGAGCCACTGTCTGCTGCCCAGTCTGATGAACCACTGTCTGCTGCCCAGCCTGATGAGCCACTGTCTGCTGCCCAGCCTGATGAGCCACTGTCTGCTGCCCAGCCTGATGAGCCACTGTCTGCTGCCCAGCCTGATGAGCCACTGTCTGCTGCCCAGCCTGATGAGCCACTGTCTGCTGCCCAGCCTGATGAGCCACTGTCTGCTGCCCAGCCTGATGAGCCACTGTCTGCTGCCCAGCCTGATGAGTTCCTGTCCGCTGCCCAGCCTGATGAGTTCCTGTCCGCTGCCCAGCCTGATGAGTTCCTGTCCGCTGCCCAGCCTGATGAGTTCCTGTCCGCTGCCCAGCCTGATGAGTCACTGTCTGCTGCCCAGCCTGATGAGCCACTGTCTGCTGCCCAGCCTGATGAGCCACTGTCTGCTGCCCAGCCTGATGAGCCACTGTCTGCTGCCCAGCCTGATGAGCCACTGTCTGCTGCCCAGCCTGATGAGCCACTGTCTGCTGCCCAGCCTGATGAGCCACTGTCTGCTGCCCAGCCTGATGAGCCACTGTCTGCTGCCCAGCCTGATGAGCCACTGTCTGCTGCCCAGCTGATGAGCCACTGTCTGCTGCCCAGCCTGATGAGCCACTGTCTGCTGCCCAGCCTGATGAGCCACTGTCTGCTGCCCAGCCTGATGAGCCACTGTCTGCTGCCCAGCCTGATGAGCCACTGTCTGCTGCCCAGCCTGATGAGCCACTGTCTGCTGCCCAGCCTGATGAGCCACTGTCTGCTGCCCAGCCTGATGAGACACTGTCTGCTGCCCAGCCTGATGAGCCACTGTCTGCTGCCCAGCCTGATGAGCCACTGTCTGCTGCCCAGCCTGATGAGCCACTGTCTGCTGCCCAGCCTGATGAGTTCCTGTCCGCTGCCCAGCCTGATGAGTTCCTGTCCGCTGCCCAGCCTGATGAGTCCTGTCTGCTGCCCAGCCTGATGAGCCACTGTCTGCTGCCCAGCCTGATGAGCCACTGTCTGCTGCCCAGCCTGATGAGCCACTGTCTGCTGCCCAGCCTGATGAGCCACTGTCCGCTGCCCAGCCTGATGAGCGACTGTCTGCTGCCCAGCCTGATGAGTTCCTGTCCGCTGCCCAGCCTGATGAGTTCCTGTCCGCTGCCCAGCCTGATGAGTTCCTGTCCGCTGCCCAGCCTGATGAGTTCCTGTCCGCTGCCCAGCCTGATGAGCCACTGTCTGCTGCCCAGCCTGATGAGCCACTGTCTGCTGCCCAGTCTGATGAGCCATTGTCCGCTGCCCAGCCTGATGAGCCACTGTCCGCTGCCCAGCCTGATGAGTTACTGTCTGCTGCCCAGCCTGATGAGCCACTGTCTGCTGCCCAGCCTGATGAGCCACTGTCTGCTGCCCAGCCTGATGAGCCACTGTCTGCTGCCCAGCCTGATGAGCCACTGTCTGCTGCCCAGCCTGATGAGCCACTGTCTGCTGCCCAGCCTGATGAGCCACTGTCTGCTGCCCAGCCTGATGAGAGCCTGTCTGCTGCCCAGCCTGATGAGTTCCTGTCCGCTGCCCAGCCTGATGAGTTCCTGTCCGCTGCCCAGCCTGATGAGTTCCTGTCCGCTGCCCAGCCTGATGAGTCACTGTCTGCTGCCCAGCCTGATGAGCCACTGTCTGCTGCCCAGCCTGATGAGCCACTGTCTGCTGCCCAGCCTGATGAGCCACTGTCTGCTGCCCAGCCTGATGAGCCACTGTCTGCTGCCCAGCCTGATGAGCCACTGTCTGCTGCCCAGCCTGATGAGCCACTGTCTGCTGCCCAGCCTGATGAGCTGTCTGCTGCCCAGCCTGATGAGCCACTGTCTGCTGCCCAGCCTGATGAGCCACTGTCTGCTGCCCAGCCTGATGAGCCACTGTCTGCTGCCCAGCCTGATGAGCCACTGTCTGCTGCCCAGCCTGATGAGCCACTGTCTGCTGCCCAGCCTGATGAGTTCCTGTCCGCTGCCCAGCCTGATGAGTTCCTGTCCGCTGCCCAGCCTGATGAGTTCCTGTCCGCTGCCCAGCCTGATGAGTTCCTGTCTGCTGCCCAGCCTGATGAGCCACTGTCTGCTGCCCAGCCTGATGAGCCACTGTCTGCTGCCCAGCCTGATGAGCCACTGTCTGCTGCCCAGCCTGATGAGCCACTGTCTGCTGCCCAGCCTGATGAGCCACTGTCTGCTGCCCAGCCTGATGAGCCACTGTCTGCTGCCCAGCCTGATGAGTTCCTGTCCGCTGCCCAGCCTGATGAGTTCCTGTCCGCTGCCCAGCCTGATGAGTTCCTGTCCGCTGCCCAGCCTGATGAGCCACTGTCTGCTGCCCAGCCTGATGAGCCACTGTCTGCTGCCCAGCCTGATGAGCCACTGTCTGCTGCCCAGCCTGATGAGCCACTGTCTGCTGCCCAGCCTGATGAGCCACTGTCTGCTGCCCAGCCTGATGAGCCATTGTCCGCTGCCCAGCCTGATGAGTTCCTGTCCGCTGCCCAGCCTGATGAGTTCCTGTCCGCTGCCCAGCCTGATGAGTTCCTGTCCGCTGCCCAGCCTGATGAGCACCTGTCTGCTGCCCAGCCTGATGAGCCACTGTCTGCTGCCCAGCCTGATGAGCCACTGTCTGCTGCCCAGCCTGATGAGCCACTGTCTGCTGCCCAGCCTGATGAGCCACTGTCTGCTGCCCAGCCTGATGAGCCACTGTCTGCTGCCCAGCCTGATGAGCCACTGTCTGCTGCCCAGCCTGATGAGCCACTGTCTGCTGCCCAGCCTGATGAGCCACTGTCTGCTGCCCAGCCTGATGAGCCACTGTCTGCTGCCCAGCCTGATGAGCCACTGTCTGCTGCCCAGCCTGATGAGCCACTGTCTGCTGCCCAGCCTGATGAGCCACTGTCTGCTGCCCAGCCTGATGAGCCACTGTCTGCTGCCCAGCCTGATGAGCCACTGTCTGCTGCCCAGCCTGATGAGCCACTGTCTGCTGCCCAGTCTGATGAGCCACTGTCTGCTGCCCAGCCTGATGAGCCACTGTCTGCTGCCCAGCCTGATGAGCCACTGTCCGCTGCCCAGCCTGATGAGCCACTGTCCGCTGCCCAGCCTGATGAGCCACTGTCTGCTGCCCAGCCTGATGAGCCACTGTCCGCTGCCCAGCCTGATGAGTTCCTGTCCGCTGCCCAGCCTGATGAGTTCCTGTCCGCTGCCCAGCCTGATGAGTTCCTGTCCGCTGCCCAGCCTGATGAGTTCCTGTCTGCTGCCCAGCCTGATGAGTTCCTGTCCGCTGCCCAGCCTGATGAGCCACTGTCTGCTGCCCAGCCTGATGAGCCACTGTCTGCTGCCCAGCCTGATGAGCCACTGTCTGCTGCCCAGTCTGATGAGCCACTGTCTGCTGCCCAGTCTGATGAGCCACTGTCTGCTGCCCAGCCTGATGAGCCACTGTCTGCTGCCCAGCCTGATGAGCCACTGTCTGCTGCCCAGCCTGATGAGCCACTGTCTGCTGCCCAGCCTGATGAGCCACTGTCTGCTGCCCAGCCTGATGAGCCACTGTCTGCTGCCCAGCCTGATGAGCCACTGTCTTCTGCCCAGCCTGATGAGCCACTGTCTGCTGCCCAGCCTGATGACCCGAAGCTCGCTGCCCAGCCTGATGACCCGAAGCTCGCTGCCCAGCCTGATGACCCGAAGCTCGCTGCCCAGCCTGATGGCCCGAAGCTCGCTGCCCAGCCTGATGACCCGAAGCTCGCTGCCCAGCCTGATGACCTGGTGCCCGCTGCCCAGCCTGATGACCCGGAGCCTGCTGCCCTGTCTGTTTTTACTTCCAGATCTAAACTTCCAGACTCTGGTGGTGGGGTACATGTCCCATTGTCGGACTCAGGTGGCACGCCTCCTAGTAGGTTAAGAGACTCTGGCCGGAGAGCGCAAAGAAGTCTGCAGTCACAGAGGAGACTTTTTGGGACTCTTCCACTTTTTCACGCCCTGCCAGATCTAGGGCAGAATGGAGTGTCCGGAGGCCACTCCTTAGGGGGGGGAACTGTCAGGAACGGTGCTATTACCTGGATCGCCTGCTGGTGTCACTGTTTCCTTCGGCTTCAAATGGTGCAGTTCTGGTGGCCACCAGCAGGGGTCTCCCAGCCGATGGACATTGTCAGGAATGGTGTTATTACCTGGATCGCCTGGTGGTGTCACTACTTCCTTCGGCATCAAAGGGTGCAGTTCTGGTGGCCACCAGCGGGGGTCTCCCAGCAGATGGACATGCCAGTAATCAAGCTGCACCTGTTGAACTGCTGAGACTATATAAGCCTGTCCTTCACTGAAGCTCAGTGCTTCAGTATTCCTTCCTGTAGCCTTGTCTTTGCCTGTTCTGAAACCTGATCCTGATCCTGAAACCTGAAACCTGACCCCTGACCCCTGATCCGCTTCCTGCCCTGTCCTGGATGTTGTCCCCCTTACCTGGTTCCTGAGACCCGTCCCCTGATTCCTGCCTTGATTTTCCCTTGCTTCCTGTTTCCCCCTGGTCTCTTCTCCCAGCCTTGTATATATATATATATATATATATATATATATATATATATATGTCCATTTTCTTGAGTGTATTGTTAGTTAGTTAGATTAGGGCTTTGGGGTTTGCTGTGTTATTTGCGTTCTTGCTTGTTTGTGGTTGCTGTATTCACGTGTGTCTTTATTATTTAATAAATATATATCTTTATCACTACCTTTGGAGCCTGATTCCTTTAGTGCAGCCCATCGATCTGTTCACTTGTGTTGGATGCCTGTGTTTAGGCTCCCCTCCTGACAGCTATATTATATATAGGTATATATATATATTATATATAAAATAGCTGTGTCCAGCTGTGTCTCTTCCCTCTTATCACACCAGCTCTGGGCGGCTCAGGTGTAACTGGGTGGTGGTAAGGGATGAGCACAATGTTCGATTCAAACCCATGTTCGAATCGAACATCGGCCATTCGTCCGTTCGACGAAACCAGAACTTTGTGGGCCATTCGCATCAAATTCGTGTGATACGAACAGCCCACAATGCACTGCGCCAATCGCAGTGCATTGCTGGCTGATGATTGGCCAAGCATGCACTGTGACCCCACATGCTTGGCCAATCACAGCGCCGGCAGCGAGGAGAGCCATAATTGGCCACAGGCAGGATGCCTGTGGCCAATTATAGCTCAGGGGGTTTAGTACACGCCCCACACTATATAAGGCCGCCAGCGCAGCGGCCTTGTGTAGTGTGTTCTGGTGTGCAGGGAAAGAGCTAGATATGCAGGGACAGTGTGTTCTTGTCTCAGACATCTGCAGGAGTTAGTGTGTTTTGCCTCCAGCACAGCACAGTATACAGCTGTATCTACCCTTATTTGCTGGTGTTCTCTAATACAGCCATCTGCAGGAGTTAGTGTGTGTTGTGTGCCTCCAGCACAGCACAGTATACACCTGTATCTACCCTTATTTGCTGGTGTTCTTTAATACAGCCATCTGCAGGAGTTAGTGTGTGTTGTGTGCCTCCAGCACAGCACAGTATACACCTGTATCTACCCTTATTTGCTGGTGTTCTCTAATACAGCCATCTGCAGGAGTTAGTGGGTGTTGTGTTCCTCCAGCACAACATACACCTTTATCTACCCTTTTTTGCTGGTGTTCTCTAATACAGGCATCTGCAGGAGTTAGTGGGTGTTGTGTGACTCCAGCACAATATACACTACCCAATTGCTGGTTTTCCCATCTCCCTGCAAGCCATTACAATGTCTGGAAGGCCAACAAGGAGAGGCAGACAGTCACAAGCCAATAAAAGAGGGCAAGCAGGCTCTGTGTCTAGAGACAACAGTGCTGGTCATGGACGCGGTGCATCGTCATCAGCACGTGGCCATGGGACACGCTTGTCCTTATTTTTGGCAGCTGGACTTGTTGAGCCGCATCATGCCGAAGATTTGGTAGAGTGGATGACCAAGCCCTCCTCACCCAGGCTCAGGGTACTGGCAAAGCAGCTGCCAACGCGTTCTCATCCCTCGTCTCAATGTCATCAGTCACTCCTTCCCTAGACCGACCATGTCCTCCTGAGGAGTCCCCCGAACTGTTTGACCACAGTGTTGGGTACATTCTCCAGGAGGATGCCCAGCGTTTTGAAGGCTCTGATTATGATACCCAGCTAGAGGAATGCAGTAACATGAGCGCAGAGAGAGGGGATGCTCAAGGACAGCAATCTGGCAGTCATGTTCCACCAGCTGCAGCATACTGCCAGGTTTGCTCCAGTGGTGAAGAGGGAGGGGATGATGAGGTCACTGACTCCACGTGGGTGCCTGATAGGATAGAGGAGGAGGCACATCTCCAATGAGGCAGGATTCCCTCCGGGGCCAGCTTAGGGGAAGCACACCGACTGAATCACACCGCAGAGCTCCGCCTGTGCAGGGCGTTGACTCTGCGCAATATTCCAAAAGTTCTTTGGTGTGGGCCTTTTTTGAGATGAGTGCATCAGATCGCACCGCTGCTATTTGCAACATATGTCTCAAGCGTATCTCGCGTGGCCAAAACATTAGCCGCTTGGGCACCACATCCTTGACCAGACATATGTTGACCTGCCATGCAGCTCGTTGGCAAGCGTACCTTAAAGACCCACACCAAAGAACAAAGCGGACCTCTCCTTGCTCCTCATCAGCTGGGATCTCCAACCCCACTATACCTTCAGTCCTATCTGAAAGATGCACTAAGAGGAATGAAGGTGTAGAATTAGGTGTGTCACAGCCAAGTACTTGCGGGCACTCTGCTAGAAGTACATGGATGTCCGATTGTAGCAGGCAAATTTCCCTGCCCCAGCTGCTAGACCGTCGAAAGAAGTTCACTCCCAGCCATCCACATGCCTAGCGGTTGAATGCTAGCTTGGCTAAATTTCTAGCACTTCAACTGCTGCCTTTTCAGTTGGTAGACTCTGCCCCCTTCCGTGAGTTTGTGCAATGTGCGGTTCCTCAGTGGCAGGTTCCCAAATGCCACTTTTTCTCACGGAAGGCGATTCCGGCTCTCTACCGGCATGTGGAAGGCAATGTCCATGCCTCGCTGGACAGGGCGGTCAGCGGTAAGGTGCATATTACCGCTGACTCATGGTCCAGCAGGCATGGACAGGGACGTTACCTATCTTTCACGGCCCATTGGGTCACTCTTTTGGCAGCTGGGAAGGATGCGGGACAAGGTGCAGTAGTGTTGGAGGTTGTTCCGTCACCACGCCTCCAAAATGCTACTACTAGTTGTGACACACCTCTCTCCTCCACCCCCTCCTCTTCTTCTTCCTCCATGGCCTCTTCGAGTGCTCTGTCCTCAGAACCAGCGGTGCTCCGTAGGCGTTCAAGGGGCTACGCAAGTACGCAGGCAAAAATATGCCATGCCGTGCTTGCGCTGGTGTGTGTTGGGGGACAGGAGCCACACTAGGGTAGAGGTTCTGTCAGCTCTGCAGGGGCAGGCCGAGAGGTGGTTGATGCCACGCCAGCTTAAGCCAGGAATGGTGGTTTGCGACAATGGCACCAACCTCCTCTTTGCCCTGCGACAGGGACAACTGACCCATGTGCCCTGTATGGTTCACGTCCTTAACCTGGTGGTGCAGCGGTTCTTGGGCAGGTACCCAGGCTTACAGGATGTCCTGAGGCAGGCCAGGAAAGTCTGTGTGCATTTCCGCAGATCATATAATGCCAATGCTCGGCTGGCTGAGCTGCAAAAGGTGTTGAACCTGCCCAAGAACCGCCTTATATGTGACATGCCCACCAGGTGGAACTCAATGTTGGCCATGCTGCAGTGACTGCACACGCAGCAGAGGGCCATCAATGAGTACCTGCGTGACTAAGGCACCAGGACAGGGTCAGGGGAGCTCGGATTTTTTTCATGCACTGGGATGCATGCACTGTCCTGTCACCATTTGAGGAGGCCACGAGGATGGTGAGCAGTGACAGTGCATGCATCAGTGACACTGTACCTCTTGTCCACCTGTTGGAGCATACGCTGCGTGGAAT
The DNA here is from genome assembly GCA_028564925.1 of Lithobates sylvaticus. Classification (NCBI taxonomy): domain Eukaryota; kingdom Metazoa; phylum Chordata; class Amphibia; order Anura; family Ranidae; genus Lithobates; species Lithobates sylvaticus. The sequence continues at coordinate 409,193,537 of CM053027.1, forward strand.
AATGGACAGGGCACTTGAGGCAGAACAGAGGCAGGAAGAGGAGGACTTCCTTGCCTCTCAAGGCCCCCTTTATCCAGACAGTGTTCCTTCTCTCCCACCCATCACACAGGAAGAGGATGAGGAGGAGGATTGTGTCAGCATGGAGGTGGAGCCTGGCACTCAGCATCAGCACCCAGAGGACTCCAGACCGAATGCCTCAGCTAACCTAAGCTGCATGGCCTCCCTGATCCTGCAAAGCCTGAGGAAGGATCCTCATATTCTTCAGATCAAGGAGAGGGACCATTACTGGCTGGCCACTCTCCTTGATCCACGGTACAAGGGTAAGGTTGCGGACCTTATCTTGCCGTCGCAGAGGGAGCAGAGAATGAGACATCTTCGGGAGGCCTTGCAGAAAGGTCTGTGCAACGCGTTCCCAGAGACTGGGAGGTTACAAACTCCTGGTCCTGGACAACGAGTTGCTGAGGCTTCGGTCAGTAGCAGAAGGAGTGGTGGAGAAGGTGGCCGTCTGACCGATGTGTTCAGACAATTTTTTAGTCCGCAGCCCCAAGGTATGACCGGTTTCCCAGCAACCATTGCTAGCGTCTGATATACATGGTGCAGGAATACCTAGGGGCAAGGTCAGACTTGGACACCTTTCCCACCGAAAATACTCTGGCTTACTGGGTCTTGAGGATGGATCACTGGCCAGAGCTTGCACAGTATGCAATTGAGCTACTGGCCTGTCCTGCATCCAGCGTTCTTTCGGAACGCACATTCAGTGCTGCTGGAGGCTTTGTCACCGATCACAGGGTGCACCTGTCCACCGACTCGGTTGATTGACTGACCTTCATAAAGATGAATCAGTCTTGGATCATCACCAGCTACCAGGCACCTGAAGCTGATGTAACAGAATAATTTATTTTGAAATGTCACATTCAAGACTGCCTATGCTGATGCTGAGTGACTGTCCTATTATGGTGACTGACTATCCTCTTCCTCCTCAATGATCCTGATGATAGCTTGGAAGAACATTTTTGTTTCTGGGTGCGACCACCAGTGGCTAAGGCCCAGTTTTTTTATGCAATGCTTTGCAGCAGGGCTCATTCCTGCACTCCAACTAGAGTATCTGGGAGAGGTTGCAGTGTTGTGGCACCAGCACCAGTGCCTAAGGCCCAATTTTTCAGCCCCTGTTTAACAGGGGCATGTAATTACAATTTTGTGTGCAATACTTTGCAACAGGGCTCATTGCTGTGCTCCAAGTGCAGTATCTGTGAGGGGTTGCAGTGTTGTGGCACCAGCACCAGTGCCTACGGCCCAATTTTTCAACCCCTGTTTAACAAGGGTGTGTAATTACTATTCTTGATCTAATAATTCACAGCAGGGCCCATTCCTGCACCCACCAAGAGTAACTGTGAGGGCTTACAGTGTTGTGGCAACACCACCAGCACCACCAAAGGCCCAATTTTTCTGCCCCTGTTCAACAGGGGCATGCAATTACAATTCTTGATCTAATAATTCACAGCAGGGCCCATTTATGCGCCCACCAAGAGTAACTGTGAGGGCTTACAGTGTTGTAGCACCAGCACCACCACCACCACCAAAGGCCCAATTTGTCCTACCACTGTTCAACAATGGCATGTAATTACAATTCCTGATATAATAGTTCACAGCAGGGCGTTCCAGCGCCCACCAAGAGTAACTGTGAGGGCTTACAGTGTTGTGGCAACACCAACATCTAAGGGGCAAATTTCTGCAGAGTATATACGGCAGGCCCCTACTTTCAAACATCCAACTTACAAACGACTCCTACTTGCAAACGGAATGGGACAACCTGGAAGTGAGAGGAAATCTACCCCTAGGAAGGGAAATTCTATCCTGTAAGAGTTAATATGGGAAAGAGGTGTCTCCTCTCTACTGATGCTTTATCACCAATACTTGTTTCAATAAAAACCCCACTTTTCCAAAAACATTTGTCATTGGGACAGAAAGTGAGGTGAAATGTTCTGAACAGGTGCACAGACAGCAAAACAAATGTTACAGGGGTGATAACCCTTCCCTATGTTCTCCAAAAAGCTTACAAATAGATTTTTTGGCTGCAGCTACACTTAAAAATGTACCTGTTCCAAATTACAAACAGATTATACTTAAGAACAAACCTACAGTCCCTGTCTTGTTTGCACCGCCTGTATACTGCTGTTCAGAGTGTATAGGGTTTTAGGTACAGGGTTTTATCTTTGGTGCAGGGTTCCCCTTAATATCCATACAAGACCCAAAGGGGCTGGTAATGGGCTGGGGTAGGGGGGGTGATGGGGTAGCCATGCCATTTTTTCTCAAAGATTTTCATCCATATTGCCAGGACACAAATGGTCTTCAACTGGGGCATCATTTCAACTGAGGCATTATGATGATGCCCCAGTTGAAGACCATTTGTGTCGAAACACGTTGGGCCTGCTCATTTGAGATTCCCACATTGCTTTTTTACTGTTTTTATGCTACCATATCCTTTTTGGACTGTTGTTCCATTTGTATGTCTCTTTGCTGTAAGAGCATTTTCCAATAAAACATTATTGGTTGACTTGCACCATATGGAGCTTTTTTCTCCTATCTTTTATATTCCACTTCACTACTTGTGATCCCAGATGAGCTGGAGATAATCCTTGGCCGTGTGTTTACATTTCTACAGTGTGCCTCTTGGACTAGGACCTGCCTCTCTACATCCAACGGGAGAACCATAAGCGCATTTGACCCACTACCGTACGGTATGTGTGTCCACCACTGCTGGTAAGAGTACCCTATTGTGTGCCTGTAGTGCCCTGGGGTCCAAGCAACACACTTCTGCTTATACAGTGTCTTTGAGATACCCATGACACATTTCCACTTGCATCTGAGTTCTGAAAGAGAGACTCTTACAAATTAGTTTCATCACTGCTCACTGAACTTTGTTTGAATATTGTTCACATTCACATGTTTTGATTTTATTTTATTTTGTCATGTGCATTTACATGGCCCTAAGTGTTTAAGCGCTACACATACCTTTCCCCATGCTTGTTTGACTTTGTTTGAGTGTTAGCAGCTATAGAAAGTATTTTTTCTATTTTTCACTTACTCCAGGTTTAGCGCAGCATTATTTCCCCTTTTTCTCTGCATGAAAGCTTATTAGCTATGAATTGTCATGCCAGTACTGTTTGTTTCAAGGGCCATAATATTATAATTAAATTCCCTTTAAGTCTGTTATATTATATTTTTTTCCTGTCTTAAAATTTACTTCTGCGCACCAATATTGTGCTCACAACCCCACAACTACACTGCTGTTACCAACACCCCCTACCCCGCCACCACCACCACTTTCCCGAAAATTTAGCAAGGTAAACCCTGACAATAAACAAATATGGAGGGTAGAGGTGAGAGGAGAGAAAACGCTCAGGGTCAGTTGTTGCTTCATCAAGCCATAATTAAGTAGGACCTCAATCCCCACCCCTTTAGGTAGGAATCACCATTACATTCCCTTGTTTAAATTATCTTTCAGTTAAGCCTAGGAAGCTTTTCTTATAACACGTCTTGCTTCTATAAGTTAGGACTTTCTTTCACTGAAGTTCAAAAAAGTAGTTTGATTCAAATTAAAACAATTTTGATTACCGTATTTATCGGCGTATAACAAGCACCAGCGTATAACACACACCCCAAGTTTAGGAGGGAATTTTAAGGGAAAAAAGTTTTAGGAGGGAAGTTTAGGGAAAAAAAACACTTACATTTAAGCGTCATTTGCAGCTTGCCCAGCATCATTTGCAGCTTTGCCCAGTGTGATTTGCAGCTTGCCCAGTGTGATTTGCAGCTTGTCAGCGTCATTTGCAGCTTGTCAGCGTCATTTGCAGCTTGCCCAGTGTCATTTGCAGCTTTGCCCAGTGTGATTTGCAGCCTGCCCAGTGTGATCTGCAGCTTGCCCAGTGTGATCTGCAGCTTGTCAGTGTCAATTGCAGCTTGCCAGCGTCATTTGCATCTTTCCCACATTTAAAATTGCCGCCTAGAAAGACCGCGTGGCCGGAAAAGACCGAGCGACGTCGGAAAAGCCCGAGCCGTCTGTTCGGCTCCGCTCGCAGTCCCGCCTCCCTGCTGTTTCGGAAGCGAGCGCAGGGAGGCGGGACTGCGAGCGGAGCCGGAAAAGCCAGAGCCGTCATTTCGGCTCCGCTCGCAGGCCCGCCTCCCTGCTGTTTCGGAAGCGAGCGCAGGGAGGCGGGACTGCGAGCGGAGCCAAACAGACAGATCGGTCTTTTTCGGCGGCGCTCGTTTTTTTTTCGCCGGCGCTCGTTTTTTTTCGGCGGCGGCCGCTGTTTTTCGGCGCTGTTTGATTTTTTTGGCCACTTTTTTTGGGGTATCGGCGTATAACATGCACCCACGACTTTCCCCCGATTTTAAGGGGGAAAAGTGCGTGTTATACGCCGATAAATACGGTAATTACGGTAAGTCTGTGGTGAAATCAAATATTCTAAAATAAAGTTGTTACAGTACATTCCAAAAGATGCAAAGAATAACCTTTACTTTTATATGGCAACCCTACAAGTGCTGCCTAAGCACCAAAGCAAATTTAGATTTTAGTATTTCCAAAAGAATAAAAAAAATAGTAATGTTCTTTGTATTTTTGGTAGTTGAAGCTGAACAAAGCAACTCTAAATCATTTTTAAGCTGGCAAAGTAGTTTCCAAAGCAGCTTTTTAAGTATGACCTGGGGGTATTGAAGCAGCTCTGAAACTGGGGTCTCTAAAGCTGTCTGGTGCAGGAGCTGGGGGTTTTATTAAGCTCTGGAGCAAGCTTGAAGCTGAACTGCTGAAGCCACTCCAATGCTGGAAAACATGGTACACTTTGAACCCTAGGCTGAAGTCAAGACTTCAGAATTGTTGCCAGGTTTGAATTGTTTCAGATAAGGTCAGCTGCACTCCAATGTAATATACATTTTGCTCTGGGCACAGCTGGGGTGAATAGGAATCCTCAGTGTCCAGATACATAAATATTTTGTGAAGAATAACTCTATCCAGCTCTTTCAAAATTTACAGATCTTGAATAAAATGCCATAAAATCTTTGAATGCAGACCAATGACATCATACATTTAAATAACACATGCGTTTTTGCATTCTCTTATGCGGAGTACAAGCGGTCAGAATTTCTGATGGAAACAGCTTTTCATCGGATTTTCCGGCCGTGTGTATGCCCAGCGGTCTTTTTCTGTCGGAATTTCCGACGGACTTTGAATTGAGAACCCGTTCTCAATTTTTCCGACGGAAAACCTTTCTATCGGATTTTTCGATCGTGTGTATGCAATTCCGACACGCAAAATTCCGACGCATGCTCGGAAACAATTTGACGCATGCTCGGAAGCATTAAACTTCCCTTTTATAGTGCTGTCGAACTTGTTTTATGCCGCTGTGTTATTGACCGTCGGAATTTGGTGTGATCGTGTGTAGGCAACACAGCTTGAGCGGAATTCCGTCGGAAAAACCGTCAGAGTTTTTTCCGACGAGAATTCCGATCGTGTGTACGCGGCATTAGTCTTCTCTACATCACTGTGCTATGTTTTCATAAAAAGAAGCACACATGGCTTTACATATATTTGATTTGTATTAATAATTACACATGCATGCATTTATACAAATTATTTGTAAGTGAATTATGTATTGACAAGCAACACTGAAGAAAAAAAAAGTGTTTATAGACCAATTTTATAATCATGTTATAATAATTGGTTATATATTATATTCCTCAAAGTTTCCTCTGAAAGCCTTTCTTATGATGGGCTTAGCAGCTAAATCTCCTTGGACATTCATAAAAAAAGTGGGAAATTTTGCAATAATAGAATCTAAAATGCACACTCTCCAGAATACATCTGTGCAGTTTCTTCCACAACTTAATAAAACATTCTTTTTTTTCTAAACAATTTAACCATATTGCATGAAAAATGCAAGTCTCCAATCCTTTCTCCTAAAATTATGTAGAAAATTACAGTGTGTGGGAGAGGGGTCATTGTGTAATAATTCATTTTTCTTCCACGTAGACATAGGAAGTATTGTTGTCATATTATGAGGCTAACAATCGAGAGGCAAAAGTTAGTTACCTGTAATAAAATAGAGTTATAGCCTATATATTATCATGACAAGATAATGAATATACCTTATGATGGTTCATTCATTGTACTGGGATTCTCTCATACTCGTGCTCTCTGGCACAATATTTTATTGTATTGTCCTATTACCTTGGAATATGAAAAAAGTATATTAGCAGATGTCTTTAAATTTAGACAGTTCAGGGTGTATATTTTGTCAGGGGATCAAGTTGAAAAGGTCAAATGCCTGAAGCCACACATGTCACAGTCTTTTATACTTGGAAACTAATTCGCTTCCATACTGACTAGGAAATGTGCAATCTGAAATACATTCACTTAAAGTGTATTGCATTTTAGGACTCTTGGAAATGAGCTAAGCAGAAATAATGAAAAATATATATATTTTTGTTTTCCCACACATGATGTTTTAAATATCAGGGACGGTTATTTATGCAAAATAAATGATATTTTTATTGTTTGCTCAGTTATGGATTGCCATTAATTTCTACAAAATGTAAACAAATATCACATGCAATTGCACAATAAGGAGGAGATTTACTAAAACAGAATATAGTGCAGCTGTGCATAGTAACAAATCAGCTTCCAGGTTTTAGGCACTCCATAGACAATGCAAATTTCGCACACATTTTCCCCATCAGCACAGACAGTGTTAAAAGGGGAATCCCTCCTGTCGAGGCATTGTCATTCTCTGAGCAGAGGGGCGGGAAGAGCATGGGGAAACTGGATCACTTAGCATCTAACTTGAGCATTTTGAAGGAAAACCTTTATAAAACAGGAAAGCAAACTCTATAATAATGCCCACCTACAAAGAGGAGAGAGAAAAAAAAACAGGCAAAGGCCACCATAGTGTATTGTTGAAAACAAACACTTTATTAAAACATTCTAAATTGCACTCACAAGAACAAGTTGGAGACAGGCAGAAGTGACAAGATTTCCAGCACCGGGGCTCAGTGTCCAACCATGAGGGAAGCCGACAGGTAACAGCCAAACAGATGGTATAGGGCATCAGGTGTCACTGTATAGAAACCAAGATTCGTCCATCTAATCAGAAAGCTACACTATGATGGCCCGTGCGGCAGTTTTTTCAGTTTTCCCTTGTGTGCATCCTAGATGGAGAATCCCCTCCTGATTTGCAGGCTGCAGCACCCACCTGTCAGTGTAGCATTTATTTGTATAGTGTTGGCTACCCACTCAATGAATTCCATTTGTGTATTAACCATATCTTGATTTGTGGTATCACATTTCCTTTAGAGATTATCAAGTGGCATACTGCCACTTTGACATTAAACGTTAACTCGTTAAATGGTTTTACCATTTTTTTTTACCTAATCATTCAAGGACTGCTTTGTGAAGCGCTGTGGTTCCAGTGGATTTCTAATGGGCCATTTTTTTTACTGTGTGATATCCCTCTAAAAAGGCTGGCAGTAAAAAAAAAATGACCACCTACAGTTATTTGCACAAACCTGTAGAAGTCTGGAAAATGTTGTCTATACAGCCAAGTTCCAATCAGTTTTGACAAGCAAACTTTCATAACTTCCAGAAAGTACCAACGTTTTTTTTTTTTTTTTACCTGCCTAATGCACATTTCTATTGGCCGGTAAGGAAGCTCATCATATTGGAGGGCAGCTACTCAAAAGTGTTGGAGCTTTGTCTATCAGGATGGCCTGGTATTAAAACATAAGAGCAGGATTTTCAAAGCTGCTAGAGGCTCAGGTACTACCTGCAGTAGTATTTTTTGTTTTCACTGTCTCTAACACTGTATATAATAAGGGAAGTTTTGTTATAAGAAAAAAGTGACACTGAATGCAAAATAACTATTAAAAAGAAAGAAATCAGCCTTTGGTAAATAGGAGATCTCTGAGTTTGACCAACATTTACCCCATGGCCAGGAAAAAAAACATCTTCATTAGAGAGTTTCAGCTGAAATATATGCAAGTATTTAAAAGTGCTAGAAAAAAAGGTTACAATTAATATCACTTTTTTTTACTTTCAAGTTGATATTCTATACTCAGTTTATAAAGTCTGAGATGCTAGGCAGGCGACACCGTCCAATACAAATTTAAGCTGACACAATATATCCTGCTGTAATCAAACATTAAGGACTTAGCTGACTGTGACACTGTCATCTTGTTAACAAAGTTATTAAATTACATGTAGGCTATTAGGGAGAGTAGTGTATGCTACTTGAAGCTTGAAATATTTACATGTGCTCTATAAAACATATGACAAAGAGGTTCACTCTTACATGAACATATCTATCTGTATATTATAGGCCTGAATAACTCATTCCTCAACAGAAAACTCCAGTTATGATAAAAAAAAACACAAGTAAAAAATATATGATTTTAGGCTGTATAATTTTTTGAGTGAGTCATAAAAGTATAGAACAAAATGCTTAAAGTGATTGTAAACAATCATCTTGTAAAACAGCCCATTCAGTTTAAAACTGAAACAAAAGGCAAAACATGCATGTATAGATATATAAAAAAAAAATACATAAATACCTTTTTCCCCCTTTTGATAAGTGGTCACATATTCCCTCTGTTTCCTCTGTTCTCAGCTGCATAAGAGCTGGGGGGAAGAGAAGCAACAGTACAATGAGCTTCCCAGAGAATGGCTGTGCAGGGGGGGGGGGCATGACAGGACAAGTCTGATCACTGAAGGAATGCAGGCTGAGTTCCCAGCACAGCTAGTGAACTGACCACGGTTTATTATGCTGCTTAGTATGGTCAGTGTTTAATAGGAAAGAAAGGGGACTGGCAGGTACACCAGGGATTGCACACAAAGGAGACAATACAAAGAGAACAGGATACTTTATTGTACAAGTACATGGTACAGCAGGCACATATCAGGAATATGAAATCCCGGGGTAACAAACTCTTTAAGGACATATCTGAAAGGCAAAAAATCTAATAAACAAAAAAAGAGTATTAATGACACATTTCATCACACTCATATTTATTGGACTGTGCAAGAATGGGTAAAAACAAGGGAGGAAATAAAAAATGTAAGGACTCTAAGGCCACATCAACTCCCACTCCAAAATATACACACTATCATAAACATAAATCACTTTACGTGTTCTTACCTACCCAAGGGTAAATCATATCCCTTCAAATACTGTACATCTCTAAATGATAAAGTCTGATTAATTAAAGATATATGTTGCAGTATCAAACCAAGCATGTGAGGCAGGGGGAAAGCTAATCAAGTACATTTTTATCATTTCTTTTAGATGGAAGTAGATTAATGTGGATACATGCATATTTAGGCATAAGCCAGGCATCTACAGAGTTGCAAAGCAGGTATGTATGACATGAACCAACCACAGCTATTACAGGACAATTTTATGGTCCAGTTTATTGAGGCCCCAACTAGGAATGATGCTCTGCTGGATCTGGTAATCTCAAACCATGCAGAGCTTATTACTAATGTTCAGATAAAGGAACACCTGGGTAACAGTGATCATAACATGATTTCATTTGATGTTAGCTGTAAGCAAGAAATACATACAGGAAAGATAAAAACGCTCAACTTCAAGAGAGCAAATTTTCCAAGGATGAGGGCTGCTCTCCAGGACTTGGACTGGGAGGAAATATTGGCATCAATGAGCACAGAACAGAAATGTGAATTATTCAAAAAGACTGTCTGGGACCTCACTGCAAAGTATATTCCCATGGGCAATAAGTTTAAAAGGCTTAAAATAAAACCTATGTGGCTCACGGTCAAAGTTAAAAAAGCTATGAACAATAAGAAAAGAGCTTTTAAAAAATATAAAAGTGAAGGAACACTAGTGTTGTTTAAATGTTACAAAGAATTTAACAGAATATGTAAAAAGGAAATCAAGGATACAAAAATTCAAAACGAACGACAGATTGCAAAAGATAGTAGGACAAACCCCAAAAAATTCTTCAAATATATTAATAGTAAAAAGGTCAGGTCTGAGCATGTAGGCCCTTTACAAAATAATCTAGAGTGGGTGACTGGGGACAAAGAGAAGGCTAATTTATTAAATACTTTCTTCAGCTCTGTGTATACAAAGGAGCATGGGGGAGCTCATGTCCATAATGGGGGTGGTATTTACACAGCCCCGAATGATCCACAATGGCTCAAAAGTGATATGGTCCAGAAATATTTAGACAGAATAAAGGTGGATAAAGCACTTGGACCAGATGGCATCCACCCACGGATCCTAAAAGAATTGAGCTCTGCAATTTCAAAGCCATTGTATTTAATTTTTAGGGACTCATTAATGACGGGAATAGTACCACTGGATTGGCGCAGGGCGAACGTGGTGCCTATATTTAAAAAGGGAACAAAGTCTTTACCATGTAACTATAGACCTGTTAGTTTAACTTCTATAGTTGGGAAGATACTGGAGAGATTAATAAAAGACCACATAGACGAGTTCTTGCTGGAAAAAAACATTTTAAGCAACAGACAGCATGGGTTCATGAAAGACAGAAGGTATCAGACAAACCTGATTTCTTTTTATGAAGAGGTAAGTAAAACCTTGGACAGAGGCGTGGCTGTGGACGTGGTATACTTGGATTTTGCAAAAGCGTTCGATACAGTTCCCCACACACGGCTCATGTGTAAGGTAAGGTCTACAGGCTTGGAAATACCGGTTTGTAAATGGATAGAAAACTGGCTAAAAGACAGAATTCAGAGAGTAGTGGTTAATGATTCTTACTCTGAATGGCCTAAGGTTATCAGTGGTGTACCCCAAGGTTCAGTGCTGGGACCCTTACTTTTTAATATCTTTATAAATGATATTGGGTCTGGGATCAAAAGTAACATTTCTGTCTTTGCAGATGACACCAAGCTATGCAGTGGAATAACGTCCTTACAGGAGGTCTCCAATTTACAAGCCGACATCAATGCTCTGTCTAATTGGGCGACTATGTGGCAGATGAGGTTTAATGTTGCTAAATGTAAAGTTATGCACTTGGGGGCTAAGAATATGCATGCATCATACATGCTAGGGGGAGTACAACTGGGGGAATCCGTAGTGGAGAAGGATCTGGGGGTTTTGGTAGATCATAAGCTTAGTAATAGCATGCAATGTCAAGCTGCGGTTTCCAAAGCAAGCAAAGTTCTTTCTTTTATTAAGAGAGGTATGGACTCCAGAGAGAGAGATATAATTTTGCCCCTGTTCAAATCATTAGTAAGATCTCATCTGGAATATGCAGTTCAGTTTTGGGCACCAGTTCTCAAAAAGGATATCGGGGAACTGGAGAAAGTGCAGAGAAGGGCAACCAAACTGATAAGAGGCATGGAGGAGCTCTGAGCTATGAGGAAAGATTAGAGGAACTGAATTTATTCACTCTTGAGAAGAGGAGAATAAGGGGGGATATGATCAACATGTACAAATATGTAAGGGGTCCATATAGTGAACTTGGTGTTGAGTTATTCACTTTACGGTCAACACAGAGGACAAGGGGGCACTCCTTACGTCTAGAGGAAAAGAGATTTCATCTCCAAATACGGAAAGGTTTCTTCACAGTAATAGCTGGGAAAATATGGAATAGACTCCTTCCAGAGGTGGTTCTGGCTAACTCAGTAGATTGCTTTAAGAAAGGCCTGGATACTTTCCTAAATGTACATAATATAACTGGGTACTGACATTTATAGGTAAAGTTGATCCAGGGAAAATCTGATTGCCTCTAGGGGGATCAGGAAGTGATTTTTTTCCCCTGCTGTAGCAGATTGGAGCATGCTCTTTTGGGGGGGGGGGGGGTGGCCTTCCTCTGGATCAACTGTGGGTATAGAATGGGGTTTATTGGATTGTACGATAGATTTTATTTTTATTTATTATTTCTTTTTTTATGGCTGAACTGGATGGACTTGTGTCTTTTTTCGGCCTAGCTAACTATGTAACTATGTAACAGCTAAAGTAACAGCACTCTCTTGTCATTGAGCAGTAAAGTGCTTGACGCATACTTAGCTTTTCAGCATTTCAAGAACTCATAAACAAGTCACTTTATGTCTACTGCCTCAGTAGATATACTGTATGTTAATCCATAACACATATAAAGCATATTTGCAAAGCAAGTAAGCATATAGGAAACAAGGAAGAAATAAAGGCAGGCAAAATGCATCACAGTCTACAGTTTCTGCCACGTATCTGTTATGCCAGAATTTAAATGTAATATGCTATTATGCACACTAATAGATCACAGAGGACACAATAGCAGGGTAGACAAGTAGATAGTTTATGATGGACTGATCAGAAAGGTTCCATAGGGATATACATCCTTCCTCAAACATCAGCATATATTTGCAAAGCCTGTAGTATACTAGCCCAAAGTCTATGCAGTATAAATGCCCTGCTTGTAACTCAGCTGAATCCAGATAATAAAATGTTTAAATATATGTAGTTTATTCATTTTGTATGTTGACAGTCAACATGTCATGAATTTACCATCTAATGAAAGACCAAATGTTGGCCTGACAATGTGTTGCTCCTTATTGTAAGGCCCATTGGAGTGGTACCCTTCCATGGCTGTATAAACAGCCTAAGGACCATCTACAGTATGTATGGATGCACCACATAATCTATGTGCATATAATGGATCATTAGATATAATTGCCATACAAATATCTTGTATGGGAAACCCAACTGGAGAGCTATGCCAAAGTTCTAGAATCAATAATCGTTTTCAATAGTTTTTAGTTTACAACAATTTTCAGGTAGGAAAATATTGGAACAGAGTTGTAAGTAATCATTATGTCACACTCAGAATAACACTAAATAGAAAGATGCACAAGACTATTAACTAACCTCTTTGTACTGAATATAATCTGTTTTAGCATTTGGAATGTGCACTAGAAAAAACAGTCCCAGGGGTATTTCATCCCAGTACTGAATTTAAGAACATTTTTTAAAAGACAAACAACCTTGTGGAAGGCAGTGAGGGAACAAAATATGTGCAGTATCTAGGAAAAACCAGGGGAGAGAATGAGGGAAGGCCAAGCAAGGGAACGGGTAGGGGTGGAGAAGAATCAGAGAAAAAGAGAAGAAGGGGAAGAGAAGAAAAGAAAAAAAAGGATGGGCTTATGTTGGTATGGGGAAATAAAATACTTAATAATCACAGATGAAGGTGCTGCTTTTCAAATAGCATTGTTAAATTCAGGTACGTCATATGGTGCCACTCATAAAAAAGATCCAATGATTTTTAAATTTGACATACATGATCTCAAAGTTCATACTTCACCTATTCCTGCAAACAAATATAACAGAGCAATTGCACGTCGAGCTCTAGTAAATAATCCACCCTACTCCAAAAGTATGTATTCGATTTTAAATGTTTTCCAATCAAAGCATTTGTGTTTGTGGTAGTATCCTCACCTAAAATTAACTGGAACTTAAACTGAACTGCCTTACACAAAAAAACGTTTTGTCACCACTACGCAAAAGGTCGGAAAAGGATTTGCTATGTCACAGTGAGCACATTACTTATGCCGTGTACACATGACCGGACGGACTGAATTCCGGAGGACTTTTCGACGGAGTTTCAAAGGATTTCCGTCGAATCGGATTTGTTTACACACAAACACACAAAAGTCCATCGGAATCGACCGTGATGACGTACGACCGGACTAGAATAAGGAAGTTCATAGCCAGTAGCCAATTGCTGCCCTAGCGTCAGTTTTCGTCCATCCGACTAGCATACAGACGAATTGATTTTTTGACCGTACTCAAGTCCGTCGGAAAGATTTGAAACATGTTCTAAATCTAAAGTTCGTCTGATTTTTCAACAGCAAAGGTCTGGTGAAGCCCACACATGGTCGAATTGTCCAATGGATTCGTTCCGTCGGACCTTTGCTGTCGGAAAGTTTGGCTGTGTGTACACGGCATTTGAGTATCTGTATCTACAAAGGCAGTCTCTTACTCCCCAACCCACCTTCACCATCCTCTGTCACACCATTAAACATACAGAGTAGCCCTTGACATCTAACAGGGAACTAAAGCAAGTGTTGACTCCTGGGTAAAGGAGCAATGAAGGATGGCAAGGAAGTTAGCATAAATGGGTCAGGGGGGGGGGGGGGGGGTTAATACTGTCACTTTTTCCTAAGTTAGTAAAGTGACAGAGTCTAAATAAATTTATTTTAGTTCAATCATTTTTACCACTGTACTCTGACTTCTCCTATCAATACTGGTACCCTGACCAATGCCTGCATCAAACCTCCTTTGCTATACCCATCACTTTATCATGAAAATAAGTATTTTATCTAATCAATGTGAGCACATTTGTTCTGTTTGTGTCTATACTATAATATACTGTAGGCATTGTAAGCTTTACTTTGATTTTAACATTTCATTTTTAGTTTCTGCAGTTATTGCAGAAGGCCGGATACATGATAGTTAAAGAGAACCTGTCACAAAAAAAAAGAGAATATTCACATTCAGGCACTTCCTGTTGTAGGATAACAACTCTGTCTCTGTTCTCAAACTGTGCACCTCCATTATCACCGTGTCACAAGGTATTCCAGTGGGAACTATAAATGGCTGTGCCAACACTCATTGGGCAGGCATATTTTGCCATTGTCACCATAACAAAAGCTGTTGTGAGAAGTGCCATATAGTAATCACTGAAGCACGTACAGTATATGTAGCCATAAAGTGGATGTAAAGACGCTATGGTAGATCAGCAGCACTGCAGTGCAAAAATTATGAAAAAGGTGAAAACAAAAAACAAGATAAATGTCTTCCAGTTAGGATTTACGACTACTTTAACCTGTTCTTCTAAAAATGCTAGCTGGGGGTTTAAATATGACCCCACCTATCAAGACCCAGCATCCCCCCATGCACCTCTGGCTGGCCGTTTAGAGTGCAGTGAGGAGATCCCCCTGCACCTCTGGCTGGCCATTTAGAGTGCAGTGAGGAGAGGTGGGAGGGGTGGGAGGAGGTGGAAGGCGGCGATCGGCACTTCTATGGTGCCTGAGTGGGCGGCGGGATCTCCCTGGGGTTTGTAGTACTCTCAGTGTATACAGTGGAGAAGAGAAGGGAGGTATCAGTTTCACTTTCACTCTGCTTGAACACTGTTGCTGATGCCCGGGTCAGAGGCCCCTCCCCTCTCCGCTGTATACATTCGGAGATAGAACTACTAGCCCCAGGGAGATCCCCCTGCCTGTGAACACCATATAGCTGCCGATCGCCGCCTCCCACCTCCACCAGCCAGGTACAGGGGAACCTCTGCAAGGGGGGGAGTCAGCTGTTTGGGGGCCCAAATGTAAGAGGGGGGGTTTCTGGGGACACTAATGTAAGGAAGGGGGCCTCTGGGGACACTAATGTAAGAGGGGGGTTTCTGGGGACACTAATGTAAGGACGGGGCCCTCTGGGGACACTGATGTAAGGACAGGGCCCTCTGGGGACACTGATGTAAAGACGGGGCCCTCTGGGGACACTGATGTAAGAGGGGGCCCCCTGGGGACACTAATGTCAGAGGGGGGGCTCTCTGGGGACCCTGTGTAAGGAGGGGCTCTCTGGGGACACTAATGTAAGAGGGAAGGCTCTCTTGGGACACTAATGTAAGGGGAGGCTCTCTTGGGACCATGGTGTAAGGGGGGGGGGGCGCTCTGGGGACCCTGGTGTAAGGGGGGGGGCTCTCTGGGGACCCTGGTGTAAGGGGGGGGATCTGGGGACCCTGATGTTAGAAGGGGCTCTCTGAGGACCCTGATGTAAGGAGGGGCTCTCTGGGGAGCCTGGTGTAAGGGGAGGCTCTCTGGGGACCCTGGTGTAAGTGGAGTCTCTCTGAGGACCCTGATGTAGGGGGAGTCTCTCTGGGGACCCTGATGTAGGGGGATACCCTCTGGGGACCCTGATGTAAGGGGGGGGCTCACTGGGGACCCTGATGTAAGGGGGGCTCTCTGGGGACCCTGATGTAAGGGGGGCTCTCTGGGGACCCTGATGTAAGGGGGGGCTCTCTGGGGACCCTGATGTAAGGGGGGCTCTCTGGGAACCCTAATGTAGGGGGGGCTCTCTGGGGACCCTGATGTAGGGGGAGACTCTCTGAGGGCACTGATGTAAGGGGGGCTCTCTGGGGACCCTGATGTAAGGGGAGGCTCTCTGGGGATCCTGATGTAAGGGGAGGCTCTCTGGGGATCCTGATGTAAGGGGAGGCTCTCTGGGGACCCTAATGTAGGGGGAGGCTCTCTAGGGACCCTGATGTAAGGGGGGGCTCTCTGGGGACCCTAATGTAGGGGGAGGCTCTCTGGGGACCCTGATGTAAAGGGGGGGCTCTCTGGGGACCCTGATGTAAGGGGGGGCTCTCTCTGGGGACCCTGATGTAAGGGGGGCTCTCTGGGGACCCTGATGTAGGGGGAGGCTCTCTGGGGACCCTGATGTAAAGGGGGGCTCTCTGGGGACCCTAATGTAAGGGGGGGCTCTCTGGGGACCCTGATGTAAAGGGGGGGGCTCTCTGGGGACCCTTATGTATGTCCCTCTCTGGGGACCCTGATGTAAGGGGAGGCTCTATGGGGACCCTAATGTAGGGGGAGGCTCTCTAGGGACCCTGATGTAATGGGGGCTCTCTGGGGACCCTAATGTAGGGGAAGGCTCTCTGGGGACCCTGATGTAGGGGGAGACTCTCTGAGGACACTGATTTAAGGGGGGCTGTCTGGGGACCCTTGTGTAAGGGGGGCTCTCTGGGGACCTTGGTGTAAGGAGGGGCTCTCTGAGGACCCTGATGTAAGGGGGGCTCTCTGAGGACCCTGATGTAAGGGGGGCTCTCTGGGGACCTCATTCTGTTCTATATTGTTGTACTTATTTTTTGACTGTTTTGTTTAAATGGAGGGAGGATTGTTTTGGGAGCACTGAAGTGTCAGGTGTGACTGTGTGGCAATGGCAAATGGTTTACATAGCTCACGGCATCACGGGTCAAGTAGAGGGCCCCTTAGCAGAATTTTGCTTAGGGCCCCAGGGAGGTCAGGATCGGCACTGTGCACATGATTGGGTATTCTTTGCAAAGTGAAGCTTTACCTCATTTACTAAGCTCTGGAGCAACTGCATTTGCAGAGTGCAACTGAACTAAAGTGCACAGCCTATTTGCCTTTAGTAAATCAACCCCACAGTGCCTTAGAGATCACACTGCAGACAACTAGGAGGCTCAAGATACAGGAAGTGCAATGCTATTTTTTAAATAAGAATTCAAAACAGTAAATCTTCCAAGGTACTGCTTAGGCACAATTAACATTTCCAAATGTTTCCTATCAATCTTTAGTTTTATTTTAGCTCAGTTCTGCTTGAATTAAACTTTGAATCCTCAAATGGCATTGAGCCAAATTCCCTATTTGTAATAAGTAGATTTAGCAATGTATTAACTCTTGTTGGTGCATCCACCAATTGACCTATGAAATTGTCCTGCAAGACATTCAAGAAATGATGAGCCTTAGATGAGTGAGCAGTTCCTTCGGCCCAGTCAATATCTGTGTTATTGAAATCCCCCATTAAAATTGCCCTACCTCTCCGTCATTCCTAACTGTGATAAGAGGTCAGGCTCCTCCTCATCCTTCAAGTTAAGTGGTCATACGTCCAAAATTACTTTCCTATTAGTTTCCTCCCTTTGGAGCTCCAGCCACAAAGATTTCACCTCTTCCCTAGCTCCATTAGCAACGTCGTCTCTCACGTTCACTCGCAAATCATTCTTGATATACAAGCAAGCCCCGGCCTCTTTTCTACCCTCCCCATCTTTCCGATTTAGGGAATGCCCCTGAACAATTGCCAGCCAAATCATAGTAGCTGTCAAAGCAAGTATCTGATATTGTCAATAACTAGTACAAAGGCGCAAAGTCACAGTACCTCGTTATTATGCAGAGGTTCCCAATAGTCCAGGAAAAAAACACAAGGGGGGGGGGGGGGGGGGGGAGGGTTTTTTTTTGCGGCTGAATGTGTATATATGGTATACACAGCAAGGCATATGTAGTTGTCAGGGCTGCCACCGAAGAGGCCTGAAGCCAGGTCCAATAAAAGCTGGAGAAAAAAGACAAGGAGAGAGGCGCCTCTGAATATATATCATATAGACATTTATTAATAAAAACAATATCCACTCACATCTAGGTAAGGAGTGTTGCATCCAGGAGGATCTCAGTAGATGGAGGGCTGGTAGAACTGCAAGTCACAGGAATTTTTCCAGGAGGCTGTCATCCTTTTCAAGTCCTGAAGAGAGGAGGATGGGTGCAGCAAAATGGGGTAGGTATCCTTGCAATAGTCCTCCAGTACAGTGGTAGCGTCAATCCAGGGAGGAGGGTCCAATGGATATCGCTCCTTTAAGTGTATCACAAGTGGGGTCCAGGTGGTACAGGAGGAGTGTAGGCAAAAAAACCAACAGGTAAGTCTTTATGGCAATTTTAAAAAGTTTTAAAAATGAATGAAAAAGGGGAAAGGGGAGAAGGGGTGGTAGGTGTGGTGACGTTCTGCGCCCTGTAGCACACTGTATCGTTCTGTGCAGCCTGGTTCTAGGACAAGATGTTGTGTCAGGCACGGCCGTGTCTCAGGTGCGGGAACGAGGCTTGCACCGCAAACAATGCTGGGCGCCGGGGCGTGACGTCATATATGTGCGACGCGTTTCCGAGCTTGCAGCGCTATCGATGGAATGGGTAGCGGCGCTCCTTTCTCAAGCAGGGGGAGTGTGGGGGCAAGGATGGGGGCTGAATTAATAGGATCGGAAGGGGTTTGGCTGAGGGGCAGAGTACAATTGTATAGAAGGAAAGACAAAAAAGAAAGACAAAAAACAAAGGGGAAGGCAGAGGAAAACGGAGGAAAAAGAAGGGGAAAAGAAGAGGAAAGACAGAAAACAAAGGAAAGGGAAGAGAAAAAAAGAAAGGAAAATATGACAGTAGAAGATATGTATATATATGTAAGAGTGGAATTGAGAGGAAAAATAAATATAAATAAATGAAATAAAATAAAAATAAAAATAAAAATAAAAATAAAAATAAAAATAAAAATAAAAATAAATATAAAAAATGAATGAATGAATGAAATAAAAATAAAAATAAGAAAAAATATATAGATATAAAAATATATAAATATATATATAGAAAATATATATAAAAATAAAAATAAAAATAAAAAATAATAATAAAAATAAAAATAAAAAAAATAAAAATAAAAATAAAAATAAAAAATAAAAAATAATAAATAATAAATAAAAAATAAATAATAAAAAAAATATAAAATATAAAAATAAAAATAAATAAAATAAAAATAAAAATAAAAATAATAATAATAATAAATTATTGTTGATTCAGTGTAAACGGTATATAGCGTGAATGGGGGATTAGTGAAGGGCTTAACAGGGAACTATTAATAAAATAACGTTGGGAAAAAAGGGATATGATATTGCTGCACAAAGGAGCAACGGGGAAAGAAACGCGCAGGGCAAGGGTGTGTGTATGGAAAGCTATTGTAAGATAGGGTAGCAGAAATGGTACTATATTAACGGTATATAGCAGGTTTATTTATATTTATTTTTCCTCTCAATTCCACTCTTACATATATATACATATCTTCTACTGTCATATTTTCCTTTCTTTTTTCTCTTCCCTTTCCTTTGTTTTCTGTCTTTCCTCTTCTTTTCCCCTTCTTTTTCCTCCGTTTTCCTCTGCCTTCCCCTTTGTTTTTTGTCTTTCTTTTTTGTCTTTCCTTCTATACAATTGTACTCCGCCCCTCAGCCAAACCCCTTCCGATCCTATTAATTCAGCCCCCATCCTTGCCCCCACACTGCCCCTGCTTGAGAAAGGAGCGCCGCTACCCATTCCATCGATAGCGCTGCAAGCTCGGAAACGCGTCGCACATATATGACGTCACGCCCCGGCGCCCAGCATTGTTTGCGGTGCAAGCCTCGTTCCCGCACCTGAGACACGGCCGTGCCTGACACAACATCTTGTCCTAGAACCAGGCTGCACAGAACGATACAGTGTGCTACAGGGCGCAGAACGTCACCACACCTACCACCCCTTCTCCCCTTTCCCCTTTTTCATTCATTTTTAAAACTTTTTAAAATTGCCATAAAGACTTACCTGTTGGTTTTTTTGCCTACACTCCTCCTGTACCACCTGGACCCCACTTGTGATACACTTAAAGGAGCGATATCCATTGGACCCTCCTCCCTGGATTGACGCTACCACTGTACTGGAGGACTATTGCAAGGATACCTACCCCATTTTGCTGCACCCATCCTCCTCTCTTCAGGACTTGAAAAGGATGACAGCCTCCTGGAAAAATTCCTGTGACTTGCAGTTCTACCAGCCCTCCATCTACTGAGATCCTCCTGGATGCAACACTCCTTACCTAGATGTGAGTGGATATTGTTTTTATTAATAAATGTCTATATGATATATATTCAGAGGCGCCTCTCTCCTTGTCTTTTTTCTCCATCTGATATTGTCATGAAGTCTCGATTCTCCTCCACATATTAGCAGCTCTAGTTCTTCTATTTTATTAACTATACATTTGGGTACATGCCTCTTGATTTTGTCTGGTCACATATTTTTTCCTCGTTAGTCGTTAAGAAGCTGGTATTGGGTTTTGGCAACCTATTTAGCTTGCGTTTAGGTTTTCTAGCCACCCTACCACTAAGGCCCCCAATAGCAACATCTGATCCTTGCTCATTGCTGGCTATCACTTCCTCTGATCCCCAGCCACCACCACTTAGTTTAAAAGTCCCTCAAACTTTTTGGCCATCTTCTCTCCCGACAGAGCTGCACCATTTAGGTGCAGTCTGTCCCTGCTGAAGTGCCAGTAACCCACTGAAAAGTCAGCACAGTTCTCCTGGAACCCAAACCCCTTCTTCCTGCACCAGTTCCTCAGCCAGTTGTTAATTACCCTTATCTCCTGCTGCCTCTCTGGTGTGGCTTGAGGTAGAGGCTTCAATTTGTTAGTGGTTCTAAATTTGTTAATATTTTTAACACTACCTTCGTCTTTAGACTGGCAATATATTGCAGCTCACCAGTCATTAGATGAGGTGAAAGCATATGTTTTCTTTTCTGAATCTAGACTTCATGAGAATATCAGATACTTGCTTTGACAGCTACTATGATTGGCTGCCAATTGTTCAGGGCTATTCCCTAAATTGTAAGGATGGGGAGGGTAGAAAAGGGGGAGGGGCTTGCTTGTATATGAAGAATAATTTGCGAGTGAACATGAGAGACAACGTTGCTAATGGAGCTAGGGAAGAGGTGAAATCTTTGTGGCTTGAGCTCCAAATGTTGCTGTATATTGTGCCTCCTGTGCTCCATCCTCCAGAATTGCATCTCATTGATACAGGAGGTGTGTTCCGGGCCAGATCCCCAGGTGAAAACAGAGGCGAACAAGTCAAAGAAAAGAAAACGTATACTTTCACCGCATCTAACGACTGGTGAGCTGCAATATAACACATTTTTGGTTTTGAGTTTATTATCACTTTAGGATCATTGTTCATGAATAGAAAGAGGCCTTTATTTGGTTTTGCAAACATTTAGCCAAATGCTCAATCTTTAAAATATCGGTGACGTAAGTAGTAGTGATTAAGCAAATTTACTAACTGAATATTCAGCAAACTCACCCAAATTAATTCTGTTAAAATACTATTAAGATTTAAAGTGGACCATTTGCACAAGCATAAAAATGATATAGCATTAACCTAAACATAAAATAAACTCACTGCATGTCCTAGCTGTATACTTATTTCTATACTACTATACTATATATTTCTATGTACTTACATGGGCTTGATATCACCAGCATCTAGGCATCAGAATATTTAGAGGAATGAAATTTGTCTATTAATTTATATAGTTATGCTTTTTTGAAACCTGCTAAATCACATTAGAACTTTCTTATTAAGCAGCAAGACTTCCCATTGGCTCAGAACAGTAGTAATATGTGCATATGTACAATGTATCAGTTCCAACCATTGCATTACAAACAAAAGGAAAACAAGAAAACATTTTACTTATATGAGCTTGTTTGACAATTACATGTTACAACTGCTGTGCACTGCAACATTTTTGCAATTGCATACTTGGAAAAGTCCTTCTAACAGCATCCAAATTTTGCACCCAATAGGCTCTTTGGATTAATGATCATAAAAGTCTAACTTTACTTTAACTTGCTTTTTTTTCCTGACTACATGGGCTGTCTCTAGACTCAACAAGACTCAATATAGCTTCCTTGTCTACTTTAAACTTCACACTCATCCCTTCCCCCTTTTCCTCATTGCTGCCACCAAGATTGCTTGTAATTATATAGATAGACGTGCTGCTCTTGCTACCATTACTTCTTTCTTTTATTTCCTGACCTCTCTGCCTACTCTGTGTTTATTCTCACTAAATATGATATAGCTTCTATTGGTTCAGTCCTCACCTTCTGAACCTTCAGGCTTTGCTTCTCCTTTGCTGCTAATCCTCTTAAAACCTGTTAAAATTTCTAAATAAGCAGTTTTAATTATGTTGCTTTATTCTGCAACCTGCTATTATTCCTTTATAATTTAACAATAAATCCTTGTGGTAAAAAGAAAAATACTATTGCAAAGATGGTAAAAATGTCAAAGTCACATGATAGTTTGGCTCTAGAAAGATTTCAGGTATAAACTAAAGGATGATATGTGGACATTGAGGTTTGGTAAGTTCTTAGTGAGGGCCAGGTTTTGGTTTTTATTGGCCTTGTTATTAAAGCAATATTCTTTGTAAGGAATGGGTATCGGTTTAAATTGGCCCTTTTAAAAAAAAGCAATATTCATATGTGTTTGGCTTGTTAGTGCAGTCACCATGTTGAAGCTCTAAAAAAAAACCTGTACATTTCTCAATCAGGGCAAACCAACTTGTTTTCTTTAACCACTTGCCATCTGCGCTATAGCCGAATGACGGCCACAGCGCGGACCTGAATCTCCGGGAGGCCTCCCCTGTGCACGCTCCCTGTGCGCGCCCTACACTCGGGTGATCACCAATCCAAGTAAGGGGCAGGTCCCGGCCCCTTACCATGTGATCAGCTGTCAGCCAATGACAGCTGATCACATGATGTAAACAAAAGCTCGGTAATCATTTTTTTTTCTCCTCACGCTGACAGTGAGGAGAAAAAAAAGCCAATCACCGGCTCATCTGCAAGGGACATCGGTCCCGGAGAGGAAGAGGCAATTATGCCTCATCTGTGCCACCTGCCATTGCCACCTGACAGTGCCCACAGTGCCCACCAGTGCCACCCATTAATGCCCACGAGTGCCACCTATTAATGCCCACGAGTGCCACCTATCAATGCCCACAAGTGCCACCTATCAGTGCCACCTATCAGTGCTGCCTATCAGTGTAACCGATCAGTGGCCATTATTGCCATCCATCAGTGCCCATCACTGCCACCTATCGGTGCCCATCAGTGCTGCCTCATCAGCGTACAATGAAGGAGAAAAATTACCTGTTTTAAGATTTTTTTACAAAATATAAATTTCGTTTATTTAATTTGATCTTTTTACATTTTTTTTAACAAAAAATAAAAAAACGCAGAGGTGATCAAATACCACCAAAAGAAAGTTCTATTTGTGGGGAAAAAAATGATAAAAATTATAAAAACCCTCATTTGGGTACAGTGTTGTATGACCGCTCAATTGTCATTCAGAGTGCATCAGTGCTGAAAGCTGAAAATTGGTCTGGACAGGAGGGGGGTTTAAGTGACCAGTAAGCAATTGATTAATGCCCCCCACCCCCTTCAGCAGTGAATAAAGCTCTATGTTGCTCTAGTCCAAACATTTCTGCATCCTATGTCACTGTGCTAAGCTAATCATGAAGAACCAGAAATGGCACATGAGAGAGGGGGGGGGGGGGGGGGGTGAGAGAAAAAAAAACCTTTGGCAGCATTTTCTTTGGAAAAGGAAATGTGTGGATGTGCTGCTGTGGTAAGAAGGGGCATTAAAGTGTGCCTGTTGCATAGCCCTGTGTGGGGGAAAAAATGCAGGTTTGCTGGGAAAATTATTGCAATATGTTAATGTAGTCTAAAGTAACCATTAATATTTTACCAGCAGTTTACTGCACTTCAGGTTTCTATTCTCTGTATATAGCAATTTCTTAAAACAAAACTCCAATAAAAAAAAACAAGATAAAAATGTATAGTTCATTCAAAGATATAAAATAACAAAAGCTAAATTTGAGGCAATATTTATCTTCTGATAAAAAGTATACCACGCTAAATGCTAAAAAAAAATGACATACAGGTAATAAATGATACACTGGTAACAAATAAAATTAATCAAACAGTCCCCAGTGAAAATAAGGTGCTCGTGCTAGTGAAACAATATCCAATGCTGTGACTTGAACAATAGAGGGATGAGTCCGTGCTTCTTAAGTGCTTTAAATAGGGTGCACCCCTTAGGGTGCTTTCACACTGGGGCGTTTTTCAGGAGTGACAGCGCTAAAAATAGCGCCTGTGTAGCTCCTGAAAAAAGCGGGTCCTTTCACTCCAGTGTGAAAGCCAGATGGCTTTCACACTGGAGCGGTGCGCTAGCAGGACGGTAAAAAAAGTCCTGCTAGCAGCATATTTGGAGAGGTGAAGGAGCGGTGTATTCACCACTCCTACCCCGCTCCTACCCATTGAAATCAATGGGACACCGCGGGGATACCGCCAGTAAAGTGCCGCTGCAGCGGCGCTTTGCGGCACTTTGCGGGGGATTTTAACCCTTTTTCGGCTTCTAGCAGGGGTTAAAACCGCCCCGCTCACGGCCGCATACCGTGGCTAAAACGACGGTAAAGCAGCGCTAAATATAACGCTGCTTTACCGTCGCCGCCCGCACCGCCCCAGTGTGAAGCCGGCCTGATAGATGTGCACTCACCCCTGGGAGTGGACCAACTATCGCTAGTTAGGTCAAATGCGCGTGTGGGGCAACCCATATGGATATCCTCTGGACTGATGATTGGCAGCGGTGAATGTTCCTCATATAAATAGATATAATAGAAAAAGCCTCATTGCGCAGTACAGTTGATAAAGAGCTTTTTATTCCAAAAAATATAAAAGGTATTCAACTCACATGTATGAGTGCCTAATGTCCTGGCACCCGGAGTGAACAGCAGGTATAAGTAAATCCGTGAAATCCGCCTGGTTGGTTCATGCAGCTGCTGGCTCAGAAAATGCTTGATTTCCAGATTGAATGTGTGGGCGGAAGTGTGTCACGATAAAGTGACTCAACCTCTATGAATCTCAGCCGATTGGCCGTCCTCAGGAAGTTACCTTCGCGCATTTGACCTAACTAGCGATAGTTGGCCCACTCCCAGGGGTGAGTGCACATCTATTAGGGGGGTACCCTATTTAAAGCACTCAAGAAGCACGGAATCATCCATCTATTGTTCAAGTCACAGCATTAGATATTGTTTCACTAGCACAAGCACCTTCTTTTCACTGGGGACTGTTTGATTCATTTTATTTGTTACCAGTGTATCATTTATTACCTGTATGTCATTTTTTTAGCATTTAGCGCGGTATACTTTTTATCATTTATTAACTGTTCACACCAATTTCACACTGCAGCTGCTTTAATTATGTGGTAAAGCAATTCGTTCTCTTTATCCATATTAACACATACATGAGGTTTTTTCACTTATTTTCATCCTTTGGCGCTTTAGTTCATTTTTATATTTTTTCACAATATTTATCTTCTGCTGCTAGATGTCCCCAGTCTTATGGCCAGTGTTATTTAACCAACTTCCTATGAGCCCAGGTCATCCTAGACCTACCTCGGCCTATGAATGAACAGTGACATGAAAAGCAGCACAGTGATGCTCAGCTCTCTGTCATTCTGGTTTCTTTTTCTATCACCATGCTTGTTTTCAGTATACAGACTGAGTGTCTCCTGTAACTGCTGGTTCATCTTACACTCCAGACTTGCTCTAGGGGAAATGTGCGGCTGATATCAGGTCATATTTTGATACTTACACTGCTTTTATTTAAAAAATATTATCAATGATGTATTAATGATTACAGATATTCATTAATTTGTTCTTTTTATATTGTCCCAGATTTTAGGTTTAACAACAGATGTGTCTGTCTGTTAATGATTTACTGAACATACCAGTTCATATTTGGAGAATAATTTCAACAAATACAGATGTCCTCTTGCTTCCCATATGGGTTTGCATTTTTATTTTATGTCTAGGTTATTGAGATGTGAACCTAAACATTCCAAACGTGTCACTAATGGCATCCAGCGTTAGCTGGGCCAATACTTCCAAGAGTTAGGATTATGTAGAGTCAAAATATTTGAACAGAGCAGAGAAGTGTTAAAACATCAGGGTCTTTTTTTTTTTTTTGCTCTTTGTGTCTGGCTGAGGATAGTTCCCTTAAAGCGGAACTTCAGTAATCTTTTCATCTAACCATCTATTAAGTCCTCTGCCCTTGTTTTTTTAACTTTGGATAGTAAAACATTTTTTTTCTGCCAGTAAATACCATATTTATCGGTGTATAACACGCACGCACGCACCTTCAATTCAATGCACCCTGATCTGTACCCATCTGCAGCCTCAATGCAGCCTGATCTGTGCCCATCTGCAGCCTCAATGCAGCCTGATATGCGCCCATCTACAGCCTCAATGCAACCTGATATGTGCCCATCTGCAGCCTGATCTGAGACCATCTCCCATCAATGCAGCCTGATGCCCATCTGCAGCCTCACCAGCTCTCATGCAGGAAATCACTGAGCCATCATCTCCTGTTTACCCGGCTCTCAGTCGGGAATCACATACACAGTCCCGCCTCCGACATCGGCATTGGACCAGCTCCTGTGATTGACAGAACACTGGTCCAATGCCGGTGTTGGGGTCGGGACTGTGTGTGTGACGTCAGAGCCGAGTGAGAGCTGTTTATACAGGAGATGACAGCTCAGTGAATTCTGGCGGCGCTCGTCTCCCTCCTTCCCCTCAGTGACTCACTGATTTCCCATCAGTGTATAACACGCACCCGTGATTTGCCCCCCAATTTTCAGAAGGTAAATGTGCTTGTTATATGCCGATACCTTATACAACCCACTTCCTGTTTCTTGTCTGGTAAAAAGCCTAGGCTTTTGACATACGCACAGCTCTCTCTCTCTCTCACGCTTGTGAGAGGTTGCCAGGAAGGGATGGAGGATGAGTCCTAAGAGGGCCAATGAGAGCTTCAGAGCTGAAGATGTGCCTCTGTGTGTCTGTGTAAATCCAGGAAGTGAACAGGCAGCAGCTTCAGCTGCCCACAGTTAAAATGGTTGCAGCCAGACTCAGTGGAGGGAGATTTTTGCAGCATATTTGACAAGTACAGAATCACAGTATATATAAAATAATATGCAAAGTTTTTTGGAGGGAAGCTTCAGAATGACAAAGAAGTTTTTATTACAAATTGTGTGAGCAGACTGACGTTCCTCTTTAATGTCCTGTCCCAGAGAAGCAACAGTACCTGAACATTTGTCCACAGTTGATGATTTATCCTCACCCCTTTCTCTAGTAAAAACTCTAAAATGTTTGTGTTTCCTCTCACTTTCTGACTCAGTGTCAATGATCTCCAGGGTAAAAAGAGCAATCAAAATGTCCCTTCTCTATCCTATACTAAAAAAAAAAAACTGTGTCTCTACATACACTGTAAAGATAAAATGAAACTAGTAAAACTTCAGTGAGACAAATTTGTTATCTTTAGGACCTCGCATGCTCTGGTCACTGCACATACAGTATGTGCATTTTCTTCTTCTTCCAAAAGGCAAACCTATTGTATTAAATTGACATGTGGAAATTTGTTTGCAAAAGCATTAATGGAAGGTTAGTATATGCAGAAGGTGGCTGCATTTCTATGCATTAATTTGCTCTGCATAGAAATGCACAAGTTCACTTTCTTCAGCTTTCTTCAAGCAGCAAATATTGATGTAAAGTTAGGAGAGTGATGTGTAGGAATAATACCTACGTCTTTCCTCCATTCCTATACAATGATGAGACTCACAAATTTCACCAACATCTCCCTATTTCTTTTTCTATTTTTTTATAAACTACTACATTTCCATTAATTTCTATGTACCTGGCATTAGATGCCAATATATAAGCAGACAGACAGAACCTGGTGCTAGCAACTCATTTTGGAAAACATTCTTTTGTATCGGATAGAGTGGGGAAGGGTAATGCCCCATACACACGGTCGGATTTTCCGACGGAAAATGTCCTATCGGACAATGTTGTCGGAAATTCCGACCGTGTGTAGGCTCCATCGGACTTTTTCCGTCAGATTTTCCGACGGACAGAGTTTTATCTCCTGCTCTCAAATTTTCCGACAACAAAGTCCTGTCGGACTTTTTCCGATCGTGTGTAGCGAATTCCGACGGACAAAGTGCCACGCATGCTCAGATCACATTACAAGACCAAAGCTATTGGCTACTAGCCAATACGTAGTCCCGTCGTACGCAACGAACGTCACCACGTTCAGGATGATCAGATTTTCCGACAACTTTGTCCGACCGTGTGTATGCAACACCAGCGTTGGACAAAATCCGTCGGAAAAAATCTGACGGATTTTGTGGTCGGAATTTCCGACCGTGTGTACGGGGCATAAGACTCTCCATCAGGGCATTAATATCGTCTTTCACACCACTTCCTGCCCCAGTGACCACTATAGCATTATTGGAAATATAAACTTTGTGGTCTATGTATCAAATTTTTTCCCCCAAGCAGGAGCGTATCAGGAAATCAGTGGGCCCATGTGCAAAATCTAAAGTGGGCCCTAGGCAGCGACAAAAATAATAATGCAGCATGCAAAGCATGCCGCTGTAAAAAATTGAGTACGGTTTAAATTACAAAAAATATTGGGCGTAGCTTAAATGGGGTGTGGTTTAAGAGAGTCTGAGATTACTTACATAGTGCAGAATATGGTAATGTCAAGTAGGGACTGTACAGTGCAGAGTGTGCGGCAGTGGGTAATATGTGCAAGGGAGGAGTGCAGAGTTTATGGTGGTGGGTAGTATGTGCAGGAGAAGCGCGCAGTCACTAGGGTTGGTGTCACCAGGTGTGGAAAAACATGGCGTCACTCCCCTCCACCAACTATAGTCCCCCCTCAATACAGACACCCCTTCATCAGTACAGACCCCTCTGATCAGTTCAGACCCCCCTCCCTAAGTACAGACCCCCCTTCCCTAAGTACAGATCCCTCACATTTGTACAGACCCCCTCCCTAAGTACAGATCCCTCTCATCAGTACAGACCCCCCACCTCAGAATAGACCCCCCTTTCAGCACAGACCCACTTTCAGTACAGACCCCCCTTTCTGTACAGACCCCCTTCATTAGTACAGACACCCCTCCATCGGTACAGACCCCCCTCCATCGGTACAGACCCCCCTCGCTCAGTACAGACCCCTCCCATCAGTACAGACCCCCCCTCCTTAAATACAGACCACTGTCATCAGTACAGACACCTACCTCAGAATAGACACCCCTTTTCAGTACAGACCCCCCTTCAGTACAAACCCCCCCCCTTTCAGTACAAACGCCCTTTCAGTACAGACCCCCCATTCAGTGCAGACTCCCCCATTCAGTGCAGACCCCCCATTCAGTACAGACCCCCCCTTCAATGCAGACCCCCCATTTAGTGCAGACCCCCTTATTCAGTTCAGACCCCCCTACAGCGCAGACCCCCCCATTTAGTACAGACTCCTTCAGTGCAGACCCCCCTATTCAGTACAGACCCCCCTATTCAGTACAGACCCCCCTACAGTGCAGACCCCCTATTCAGTACAACCCCCCCTTCAGTACAGACCCCCCTACAGTGCAGACCCCCCATTCAGTACAACCCCCCTTCAACGCAGACCCCCAATCAGTACAGACCACCCCGTCATTCAGTACAGACCCCCCCTTCAGTGAAGACCCCCTCTTCAGTGCAGACCCCCATTCAGTACAGACCCCCCTACAGTACAGACTCCCCATCATTAAGTACAGACCCCCCCTTCAGTGCAAACCTCCCATTCAGTGCAGACCCCCCTACAGTGCAGACCGCCCATTCAGTACACCCCCCCCCTTCAGTGCAGACCCCCCTACAGTACAGACCACCCCGTCATTCAGTACAGACCCCCCTTCAGTGAAGACCCCCTCTTCAGTGCAGACCCCATTCAGTACAGACCCCCCTACAGTACAGACTCCCCTTTATTAAGTACAGACCTCCCCTTCAGTGCAAACCTCCCATTCAGTGCAGACCCCCCCTACAGTGCAGACTCCCCATTCAATGCAGACCCCCATTCAGTGCAGACCCCCCCTTCAGTACAGACCCCCCCATTCAGCACAGACCCCCCCATTCAGTACAGACCCCCACCCCATTCAATGCAGACTCCCCATTCAGTACAGACCCCCATTCAGTACAGACCCCCCTTCAGTACAGACCCCCCTTCAGTACAGTCGCCCCATTCAGTGCAGACCCCCTTAAGTACAGACCCCCCTTCAGTACAGACCCCCATTCAGTGCAGACCCCCCCATTCAGTACAGCCCCCCCCATTCAGTACAGACCCCCCATTCAGTACAGACCCCCATTTATTACAGACCCCCCTTCAGTACAGACCCCCCATTCAGTACAGACCTCCCATTCAGTGCAGACCCTCCCATTCAGTGCAGATCCCCCCTTCAGTGCAGTCAGACCCATAATGTACCTCAGATCAGCGTAGGACATGCACAGCAGGTCCCCTCCTTATGTGTAGACATAAACAGAGGAGGGGGAGGCACCTTCACTCTGCTCGGCTGTGTGAGACAACCAAGACCGTTCAGAGCCACTCAGACATCCCACGGCCACGAGAGAAGGGGGTCCTTGGTGCAGTGGTGTTGCCCTGGGCCCTGCCGACAGGTGTCACCCCTCTGGTGGGTGTCACCCGGGTGTGGCTCACACCCCCCACCCCCCCTTGCCACGTCACTGCAGCTCGCTTCTCCATGCTCTAACCTTCCCTGTCACCGCGCTGCTGCCCCCATTCAGTATAGACCCCCCTTTAGTACAGACCCCCTTTCAGTACGAACCCCCCCTTTCAGTACAGATGCCCTTTCAGTACAGACCCCCATTCAGTACATTCCTCCCTTCAGTGCAGACCACCCCATTCAATGCAGACCCCCATTCAGTACAGACCCCCATTCAGTACAGACCCCCCATTCCGTGCAGACCTCCCTGCAGTGCAGACCCCCATTCAGTACAGACCCCCCTTCAGTGCAGACCTCCCTATTCAGTACAGACCCCCTACAGTGCAGACCCTCCTACAGTGCAGACCACCCCATCATTCAATGCAGACCCCCTATTCAGTGAATACCCCCTCTTCAGTGCAGACCCCCATTCAGTACAGACCCCCCCTACAGTGCAGACCCCCATCATTCAGTACAGACCCCCCATCATTCAGTACAGACCCCTCATTCAGTGAAGACCCCCCATTCAGAGCAGACCCCCCATTCAATACAGACCCCCCATTCAGTGCAGACCCCCTCTTCAGTACAGACCCCCCTTCAGTACAGATCCCCCATTCAGTACAGAGCCCCCATTCAGTGAAGACCCCCCCCCCCATTCAGTACAGACCCCTCCTTCAGTACATACCCCCATTCAGTACAGACCCCCCATCCAGTACAGACCCCTCTTCAGTGCAGACCCCCCATTCAGTGCAGACCCCCCTTTAGTGCAGTCAGACCCATAATGTACCTCAGATCAGCACGGGACATGCACAGCAGGTCCCCTCCTCCTGTGTAGACATAAACAGAGAGGAAGGAGAGGCGTCTTCACTCTGCTCGGCTGTGTGAGACAGCCAGGACTGTTCAGAGCCTCTCAGACAGCCCGCGGCCATGAGAGAAGGGGGTCGTTGGTGCAGTGGTGTTGCCCTGGGCACTGCCGACAGGTGTCACCCCTCTGGCAGGTGTCACCCAGGTGCGGCTTGCACCCCCCACCCCGCCCCTCCTTGCAATGCCACTGCAGCTCGCCTCTCCATGCTCTAACCTGCCCCGCTGTCACTGCTTCAGTCGCAGAGGGGGGCGCAGGCCTGATACCCCCCCCAGTTTGTGGCACCCGGGGCAGCCCGCCCCCCACTTGGTACGCCACTGACTGTATTGGTGTTGAATATCTGCATCCCTTTTTGGCCACAATCCACAAATGTTCCATTGGCTACATCCAGCAAGAAAACATTTCATGTAAAATATATATAATCAGAAAGCCATTTACCTGACCATGGTATTGATTTTGATGTATTCCATTAGCCTGCACAGTACTCAGATTTCAAAACACGTGACCAGAAGATCTGGATTAATGGAACAAAATTCCCACAGAATGTTACTAAAGCTTGCCATAAACCAATCATTTTTTTTTTTTTGTTAAACCAGTTGGTTGAACGAAAAAAAATTACCCAATTACCCCATCCACGCACTTGATGTGAATGGGGGAATCACTCCTGCTGTGCTATTGTGTTCTGACAGTGGGGAACCTTCCCTGCCATCAGAACAGACTGATCAGTGTTGCCAGCTATAGCCTGAGCCACTGATTATTTGAGAAAAACCAAGATCGACTTCTGTACAACCAGTGTATCCATACATGGATCAAAATTCGGCCAGTTCCTGCTGAACTGCTTATCCATGTATGGTTGCCTTAACTCCTTGGTTAATCGATGCCTTAAAGAATCTAGGCGCTAAGTTATAACTGGCACTAGGTACTGTAGGTGCACCTAATAAAGTAACAGACAAGGAACCCAGGAATCTGAGCTCACAGTAATGTCCTGGGTGTCACTGTGGGACATAAGCTAAAGTGAAAGTTCCCCAAAGAATATGCACACGAATAAAATAAAAACTGAGAGAAAATGTAAATAATAGTTCGAGTTCAACTTTATTGGTTACTTGCCTTGGGTATGAAGTCTTGCTGTTGGTGGTTTTTGACACTATCCATACATCTTAATTTTATATCAGCTTTTAACCTGAGGTTTCATGTGGATAGATAATATTTCTACTGTTTGCTTTATTATAATAATTTTCATAGCATATTACATTACACTGCTTTTTATACTTTAACTCTTAACAAGGAATAATCATTTACAGATGCATCTTGATTCAGAAAATTATATAAATGTCTCCCTAAAAACACCTTGTAGATGCTGGGATTGACGATGTTAGCATTTATAGAACATAAAAGTATCACAATGTGATTTATTATTTTTTGAATGCAAATAAGCGGAGACAGAATTACATAATGATGTCACTGGGATTGAAAAGTAATTTATTGTATTAAAAATTATAGGGTCTTTTAAGTGGAGCTATAAATTTAAATGCCAAGACCATGTGCATAGATTTGTTAGTTAATGCTAACTAAGGCCCCTTTATCCATCATCATACGGTTACTCATATAACTTTCCCAAGTTCCATATATTAAGCTGATTGCCTTTGACATTTCAGCAACTTTAAATAACCACCTGCCACCTAGTGACTAAAGTTAAGATTAATCTTTAGTAACACTATACACCTATCTCATTCTCTGCAATTGCCCACTGCACTTAGCTAACAGATAGCTAAGAAAGTTGCTATAGAAGACAAACAGTGGGACTGTGTGAGCCAGAAGCCTTCCTGCTTCTCTTTGTAGTATGATCAAGTGTGGCTGAGTAACCTAACAGTGTTTGTTGTAGAAATTATGCACTGGTGTGAAATGTTAACATTCACTATTTATATAAAATATAGTTTATATCCTAAGTAGCTGTGTTAATATAAATTTGCTTCTAGATGGAAAGTTCTAGTAATCGCCCACATGGGAAATGTAAAGGAATGGCATAAGAGGAGTGTACAATCCACCAGCACACTCATTAGAGAATTACAGTCTTGTCAGCAGGAGATCTTTTTCAGCACCGTACACTCTGCACTTGGTTGTTATAATGCATGTAGTCAGTATAAATTTAAGTGATTGTAAAGATGTTAAAGCAGATGAACCTTGCTGCTTATCACATTTATTAAGGTGCAACTTTTCTGCATATTTATTATATTCTACATGTACAAATTAGGTGCAGCTCTGTGCTTATGTCGCCTGCATCACTGTGAAATAGTTTTGACCAGTTGAAGCTCTCAAGGAAAGATGAAACGTTCTATCAATGACAGTTCATATGAGAGTCTGTAATATACAGTATCTCACAAAAGTGAGTACACCCCTCACATTTTTGTAAATATTGTATTATATCTTTTCATGTGACAACATTGAAGTAATGACACTTTGCTACAATGTAGAGTAGTGAGTGTACAGCTTGTATAACAGTGTCAATTTGTTGTCCCCTCAAAATAACTCAACACACAGCCATTAATGTCTAAACCGCTGGCGACAAAAGTGAGTACACCCTAAGTGAAAATGTCCAAATTTTGCCCAACGTGTCAATATGTTGTGTGGCCACCATTATTTTACA
Source organism: Lithobates sylvaticus (assembly GCA_028564925.1). Lineage (NCBI taxonomy): Eukaryota > Metazoa > Chordata > Amphibia > Anura > Ranidae > Lithobates > Lithobates sylvaticus. The sequence continues at coordinate 409,227,970 of CM053027.1, forward strand.
GCATTGTCTTGGTCCTTTTGAGCATGGAGTTCACCAGAGCTTCACAGGTTGCCACGGGAGTCCTCTTCCACTCCTCCATGACGACATCACGGAGCTGGTGGATGTTAGAGACCTTGCGCTCCTATACCTTCTGTTTGAGGATGCCCCACAGATGCTCAATAGGGTTTAGGTCTGGAGACATGCTTGGCCAGTCCATCACCTTTAACCTCAGCTTCTTTAGCAAGGCAGGGGTCGTCTTGGAGGTGTGTTTGGGGTCGTTATGTTGGAATACTGCCCTGCGCCGCAGTCTACAAAGGGAGGGGATCATGCTCTGCTTCAGTATGTCACAGTACATGTTGGCATTGATGGTTCCCTCAATGAACTGTAGCTCCCCAGTGCTGGCAGCACTCATGCAGCCCCAGATCATGACACTCCCACCACAATTTTTGACTGTAGGCAAGACACACTTGTCTTTGTACTCCTCACCTGGTTGCTGCCTATCAGGGAAGTAACTTGGATCAATCTTACCATCTCCCTGCGCGCAGGCGCACACAAATTCACCATGGATCGGCACTCCAGCGCACACACATTCGCGGCCCTACTCAGCGGCGTGCACGCATGCGCACAAGTGCACGCATAACGTGAATCCCCTGACCAGCCTATAAAAGGACCCTTGGCAGACAGACAAGTTGCTGGTTTGTCTCAGCTCACCTGTGTTCCTCTGCTTCCTGTTCCTGTTTACCATTTCCTGTTCCTGTTTGCCACTTCCTGTTGTGACCCGGATCGTTTGAAGACTACGCTGAATCTCTCCTGACCTGACCCCCTGGCTTGTTTTACGGACTTCCTGCTCTCACCTGTGTTTGACCCTCAGCCTGCTTCTGGATTACCTTCTGCCTTCAGCACTTAGCTTTGCTGGCTCCTGGACTGATTACCTGTGTTTGACCCTCAGCCTGCTTCTGGATTACCTTCTGCCTTCAGCACTTAGCCTTGCTGGCTCCTGGACTGATTACCTGTGTTTGACCCTCAGCCTGCCTCTGGATTATCTTCTGCCTTCAGCACTTAGCCTTGCTGGCTCCCGGACTGATTACCTGTGCTTGACCCTCGGCCTGTTTCTGGACTTTCCTCACCTGTTTTACAGACCTGCCTGCTACTTACCTTCTGGTCCGGTCCATCCTGCATGAGCCATCTTCCAGACCTTCATACAAGTCAGGTGTCCCGCTGGAGGCTTGTGCCTCTTGGTGCAACCCACTCCCTGTATCACCTCCAGGGGTGGTGTGCGCCGAGTCGCAACAGCCACCGCTCTCTGCATCTTGGCCTCGGTGAGTACCTCTTTGCTGATAGTACAAACCAGCCATGTCAGAGGCCAACAGAGCGGGTTCACCCTTGGAGATTTTATGCCAGCAAGTTACAGCCCTCGCAGAAGCTGTGCAGAAATTGCAGGAAGGGTACACCCAAATTGACAGCCGTCTTCAGCAACTAGCCGGAACACCCGCACCAGTTAACACAGCACCTACCAGCGGGGCCCCCTTACCTCAGGCCCATTCACCACCCGCCATGATGATGGCGGTTCCTGAACCGAGAGTACCTACACCCGAGCGATTTTCGGGCGACCGGAAAAAGTTCAGGGCGTTTAAAAACGCCTGCTCCTTATATCTGGCCCTGCAACCAAGGACTTTTTCTTCCGAAATAGTTAAAGTCGGATTCATCATCTCCCTACTGTCCGACGAACCCCAGGCATGGGCACATAGCCTCATGGAACAAAGAAGTCCCCTCCTGAACTCTGTGGAAACCTTCTTTAACTCCATGGGTCAGTTATACGATGATCCACAACGTACTGCTACAGCTGAAGCCACCCTGCACGCCTTGACACAAGGAAAGAGACCAGTGGAGGACTATACCGTCGAATTCCGCAAATGGTCAGCTGACACCGGCTGGAATGAGGTCGCCCTCAGGTACCAATACCGACAAGGCCTTTCTGAATCTTTGAAGGATGAATTGGCTAGGGTTGAGACCCCCGCTTCTTTGGAGGACCTGATTCAATTGGCCACCAAGCTGGACAGACGCATGCGAGAGCGGCGCTCTGAGCGCCTTCAGACCCCTCGGCCCAGCTGGATGCTCCCCAAGTCAACCAATCCTTACCCTCCAATTACTGTCCCTTCCGGCCCCTCGGCCTCGGAAGGGGAACCCATGCAGCTAGGACTTGTTCGCCCTCGTCTCTCCCCTGATGAGAGGCAACGAAGACGGCAGGCCAACCTATGTCTGTACTGCGGAGGGGTTGGCCATTACCTCCGCAACTGCCCAGTGAGACCCTGTAAGCCACCTCTACAAGTTGTTATGAACTATCAAGCCACAGGTCTTGCCCAGTCTTATGTTACTCTTTTTGTTTCTCTGCAGCTGGCGGAAGAGAGGATTCAACTACCGCCGTAATTGACTCTGGAGCATGCAGTTGTTTCCTGGACATCTCTGTGGCTCAAAATCTTCACATCCCTCTCCAGGACAAAAAACAAAATCTTCTTGTCCACTTGGCTGATGGGTCTTTACCCCGCTCCGGACCAGTGACACAGGAGACCCAACCGATTCTCACCACCACGGACTCAGGCCACCAGGAATTCCTACGCTTTGATTTAATTTCTTCTCCCATGTTCCCTATTATTTTAGGGCTTCCTTGGTTGCAGGCCCATGACCCTCAAGTTAGCTGGGGCAAGAAGAAGGTCTCCTTTACGTCTGTCTACTGCTCTCAACACTGTTTCCCTCCAGTTCCAGCTCCTTGTATGGCAGTCATTCCTGCATCCGACAATCTTCAGCATATCCCTCCAGCATACCTTGAGTTTAAGGATGTTTTTGATAAGAAAAAGGCAGATTGTTTACCACCTCACCGGTCCTACGACTGCCCCATCGAACTGTTACCAGGGTCTGAAATTCCTTTCGGGCGCATATTCCCTCTATCCGAGACTGAACTAAAGGCTCTCAAAGCCTATATCGATGAAAACCTGGAAAAAGGCTTCATTCGCCCCTCTTCATCTCCAGCCGGGGCGGGTATTTTCTTTGTTGGGAAAAAGGATGGCTCCCTCAGACCCTGCATTGATTATAGAGAACTCAATAAGATAACTATCAAAAACCTATACCCGCTCCCGCTCATCCCAGAACTATTTCAGCGCTTCCGGACTGCCAAGATCTTTTCCAAACTTGACCTGCGAGGTGCCTATAACCTTGTCCGGATTCGTACCAATGATGAATGGAAAACAGCCTTCCGGTCCAGGTTTGGGCACTTTGAGTATTTAGTGATGCCCTTCGGCCTGTGCAACGCCCCAGCCACCTTTCAACACCTGGTGAATGATATTTTCAGAGACTACCTTGATGACTTTGTAGTCGTCTACTTGGACGACATTCTCATTTTCTCTGCCACCATCGAACTACACCGAGACCATGTAAAAAAGGTCCTTACCATTCTTAGGAAACATAGACTATACCTTAAGGCAGAGAAATGCGAATTCGAGAAGACTGTTGTCCAATTTCTTGGATTCGTCATCTCCACTGAGGGGATCGCCATGGACCCCCAAAAGGTCAAGGCAATTCTTGAATGGCCCGCTCCAGGGGATAAAAAAGCTGTGCAAAGATTCATAGGCTTTGCTAACTTCTATCGAAGATTCATCATCGGCTTCTCATCCATTGTTTCTCCGATTACGCAGTTAACCCGGCAACATGGTCGCTTCCAATGGTCCCAAGAAGCTCAGGAAGCCTTCATTAAACTGAAATCTTTGTTCACCTCAGCACCCATTCTACAGCATCCAGACCCGCTTTTGCCATTTGTGTTAGAAGTTGACGCTTCTGAAACCGCCACTGGAGCCATCCTTTCTCAGAGACGGGGCCCCAAAGCCCTTTTGCATCCAGTAGCTTTTGCATCCCGGAAGTTAAGTCCTCCAGAAAAGAACTATGATGTCGGGGATCGAGAGCTATTGGCCATTAAGTGTGCCTTAGAAGAATGGAGGTATCTCTTAGAGGGCGCAACCCATCCTATTACAATTTTTACGGACCACAAGAACCTAGAATACCTCAGAACAGCCAAGCGCTTAAGACCACGACAAGCCCGTTGGGCACTTTTTTTTTCTAGGTTCAGCTTCCATATTTCTTACCGTCCCGGGTCCAAAAATGGCAAAGCTGATGCACTCTCCCGGATGTTCCCTGAGTCCTCCCAGTTAACCGAGCCCAGCACCATTCTGTCACCTCAAAATTTCCTCCTTCTTACACAATCTGATCTGGCAGCTGCCATTAAAACAGCCTCAAGCCACTGTACCGATCCAGTAGTGTCTTCCTTGGAGAGACGCAATGATCTATTTTGGGCACAGGATAAGATCTTTGTTCCTCAGGAAGTAAGACCAGCAATTTTAAAGACTTTTCATGACCACAAGTTGGCTGGCCACTTCGGAATACGGAAGACGTCAGAATTAATTTCACGTTCCTTCTGGTGGCCTGGTTGGAGGCGAGACTGTCAGAAATTTGTCTCCTCATGTGTTCCGTGCCAACGCAACAAAGGATTTAAAGCCAAACCTTGGGGATTACTGAGACCCTTACCTATCCCTGAACGGCCATGGGCAGACGTCTCCATGGACTTTATTGTTGACCTGCCACCCTCAGAAGGGTTCACCGCCATCCTGGTCGTGGTTGACCGTCTCTCGAAAATGGCCCACTTTGTGCCCATGATTGGTACTCCATCTGCCTTGGACACTGCCAACACCTTTATTAAGGAAATAGTCAGACTCCACGGAGTACCTAACAGTATCGTCTCAGATAGGGGCGCTCAGTTTACCTCTAAATTCTGGAGAGAACTCTGCAAAGCCCTGGAAATCAAGGTCTGTCTCTCATCCGCATACCACCCTCAGAGCAACGGTCAGACAGAGAGGACAAATCAATCTCTAGAACAGTATCTCCGCTGTTTCTGTTCCGGCTCCCAGGATGACTGGTCTTCCCTCCTGTCTTATGCAGAGTTTGCATACAACAATTCGGTGCACACAGCTACTCACCAAACACCGTTTTGGTCGAATTTTGGATTCCATCCCTCCTTCCTCCCCAACACCATCCCTGAAACTTCAGTCCCTGCTGTTCAGGATCGGATAGTCTCTATCCAATCAAATTTTCAAAAAATTCAAGAAACCATGCAAAGAGCTCAAGACGACTACAGGAAGCACTATGACAAGGGAAGAAAGGAGAATCCAGCTTTTGGAATTGGCGAGAAGGTTTGGCTAGCCTCTACTCACCTCAAATTACCCTGCCCTTCACGTAAGTTAGGTCCTCGGTTCATAGGTCCATTCACAATCAAGAGAATGGTGAATCCTGTGGCCTTCGAGCTAGACTTGCCCAGATCGTACAGGATACATCCGGTTTTTCACGTATCTCTCTTAAAACCAGTAGTCCCGAGTCCATTTCCCGGGAGAGAGGAGCCTCCCCCGCCTCCAGTTGTAATCGATGGGGAGGACGAATTCGAAGTAGAAGCCATACTTAGCTGCAGGAAGATGGGCAGACAACTTCAGTACCTGGTAAAATGGAAAGGGTACCCATCGGAAGACAACTCCTGGGAACCGTCCGGTAACTTTCATGCTCCAAGATTGATTAGAGCTTTTCACCGGGAACATCCAGAGTTGATGGCCAGCTTGGGCGTCCAGAGGCCGCCCCTCAGGGGGGGGCACTATCAGGGAAGTAACTTGGATCAATCTTACCATCTCCCTGCGCGCAGGCGCACACAAATTCACCATGGATCGGCACTCCAGCGCACACACATTCGCGGCCCTACTCAGCGGCGTGCACGCATGCGCACAAGTGCACGCATAACGTGAATCCCCTGACCAGCCTATAAAAGGACCCTTGGCAGACAGACAAGTTGCTGGTTTGTCTCAGCTCACCTGTGTTCCTCTGCTTCCTGTTCCTGTTTACCATTTCCTGTTCCTGTTTGCCACTTCCTGTTGTGACCCGGATCGTTTGAAGACTACGCTGAATCTCTCCTGACCTGACCCCCTGGCTTGTTTTACGGACTTCCTGCTCTCACCTGTGTTTGACCCTCAGCCTGCTTCTGGATTACCTTCTGCCTTCAGCACTTAGCTTTGCTGGCTCCTGGACTGATTACCTGTGTTTGACCCTCAGCCTGCTTCTGGATTACCTTCTGCCTTCAGCACTTAGCCTTGCTGGCTCCTGGACTGATTACCTGTGTTTGACCCTCAGCCTGCCTCTGGATTATCTTCTGCCTTCAGCACTTAGCCTTGCTGGCTCCCGGACTGATTACCTGTGCTTGACCCTCGGCCTGTTTCTGGACTTTCCTCACCTGTTTTACAGACCTGCCTGCTACTTACCTTCTGGTCCGGTCCATCCTGCATGAGCCATCTTCCAGACCTTCATACAAGTCAGGTGTCCCGCTGGAGGCTTGTGCCTCTTGGTGCAACCCACTCCCTGTATCACCTCCAGGGGTGGTGTGCGCCGAGTCGCAACAGCCACCGCTCTCTGCATCTTGGCCTCGGTGAGTACCTCTTTGCTGATAGTGCCACACAGGCTTGACACTATCTGAACCAAATAAGTTTATCTTGGTCTCATCAAACCACAGGATATGGTTCCAGTAATCCATGTCCTTAGTCTGCTTGTCTTCAGCAAACTGTTTGCAGGCTTTCTTGTGCATCATCTTTAGAAGAGGCTTCCTTCTGGGACGAAAGCCATGCAGACCAGTGTGATTCAGTGTGAGGCGTATGGTCTGAACACTGACATGTTGACCTCCCACCCCTTCAACCTCTGCAGCAATGCTGGCAGCACTCATACGTCTATTTCCCAAAGATAACCTCTGTATATGAAGCTGAGCAGGTGCACTCAACTTTTTTGGTCGACCATGGCGAGGTCTGTTCTGAGTGGAACCTGTCCTGGTAAACCATTGTATGGTGTTGGCCACCATGCTGCAGCTCAGTTTCAGGGTCTTGGCAATCTTCTTATAGCCTAGGCCAGATTTATGTAGAGAAACGATTCTTTTTTTCAGATCCTCAGAGAGCTCTTTGCCATGAGGTGCCATGTTGAACTCCTAGTGACCAGTATGACAGAGTGAGAACGATAACACCAAATTTAACACACCTGCTCCCCATTCACACCTGAGACCTTGCAACACTACCGAGTCACATGACACCGGGGAGGGAAAATGGCTAATTGGGCCCAATTTGGAAATTTTCAGTTAGGGGTGTACTCACTTTTGTTGCCAGCGGTTTAGACATTAATGGCTGTGTGTTGAGTTATTTTTAGGGGACAGCAAATTTAAACTGTTATACAAGCTGTACACTCACTACTTTACATTGTAGCAAAGTGTAATTTATTCAGTGTTGTCACATGAAAAGATATAATAAAATGTTTACAAAAATGTGAGGGGTGTACTTAATATTGTGAGATACTGTATATCTGCAGTTTTAAATGCATTGTTATCTACTGACTTGACTGCCACCATAACCACAAATGCAGCCCCAGATAGCAAGGAATTGTGCTTCAAGTTTTAAAAATGACTTTCTAAGCTATTGCTAGCCTTGCCAGGCTTCACAAGTTTGTTGCACAATTGCAACAAGTCAGCATTCCATGACTCCAGATCAACTTTCTTTGAAAAGATTCTGCAAGTCTACTGCAAGTTCTGGTTCAGTTATGTTGTGAAATAATCATCCCACCACAGGGGTCACTGTGACTTGCAGAGCTCTTGCTAGAAACCAGAAAAACAACAATGGAGGTCATCAGCAGCTTGTCTTTTCTCTAGTTGCCTTTTGCTTCATTGTGCTTAAAATACATGCCGCACTGTATGAGAAAGGTTGCGAGCGGCAAAGAGAAAAACAGCAGACAAAAAAAGGCAAAAAATTCTAGCTTGGATATTTAGAGGGGTCCCTTGGAGTGGGGGGAAAAATCTTGTACAACCCTGTCCTTGTGCGGTGGTGTTCCTGGACAAAGACCCCATTGTTATAAAGTAAACCCAGTGACAGGACCTGACAAAAGTTTCTCCCTTCTGAGGTAAGCAACTAATGCCTCATTTCCACAATGCCTAGCGTGACGTCACACTAGTGCGACTAGAAACCAGAAAAACAACAATGGAGGTCATCCAGCAGCTTGTCTTTTCTCTAGTTGCCTTTTGGTTCATTGTGCTTAAAATACATGCCGCACTGTATGAGAGAAGGTTGCGAGCGGCAAAAAGAAAAACAGCAGAAAAAAAAAGGAAAATGATAGCTTGGATATTTAGCCAGGAAAAGTACACCTTTGTGCGGCAAAGACAAAGACGGCAGCGCCACCTACCTGACACACACTGACTCACCTACCTGACACACACACACACTGACCTACCTACCTGACACACACACACACTGACTGACTCACCTACCTGACACACACACACACTGACACACCTACCTGACACACACACACACTGACCTACCTGACACACACACACACACACACACACACACACACCTACCTACCTGACACACACACACACTGACTCACCTACCTGACACACACACACACACTGACACACCTACCACACACACACACACACTGACCTACACTGACACACACTGACACACACACACACACACTGACCTACCTGACACTGACACACACACACACACACACACACTCACCTACCTGACACACACACACACACACACACCTACACTGACACACACACACACACACTGACTCACCTACCTGACACACACACACACACACCTGACACACACACACACTGACTCACACTGACCTACCTACACTGACACACACACACACACACACTGACACACTTACCTACCTGACACACACACACACACTGACACACACACACACACACACACACTGACCACCTACCTGACACACACACACACCTGACACACACACACACACACTCACCTACCTGACTCACACACACACACACACTGACTCACCACACACACACACAGACCTACATACCTGACACACACACACACACTGACCTACCTACCTGACACACACACACACACACACACACACACACACTGACCTACCTGACACACACGCACCTACCTGACACACACACACACACTGACACACACATACTGACACACACACACACTGAAACACACACACACTGACCACCTACCTGACACACACACACACACTGACCTACCTACCTGACACACACACACACACTGACTCACCTACCTGACACACACATAGTACAGTATAAGTAAAATTTTTATATTATATATGTTGTATTTATTGTCATATGTTACCATTTTCTTTTTCTAGGTGCTTCTGCTTTTGTCGAAAGCAGCGCCGCCGACCAGTCATTTGGGCTCTCCCCCGCGCCAATGAGTGGTGGGATGTGACTGTCCCGGGATTCACGCACACACAGTGGGTGCACAATTTCAGAATGTCAGAGGAAACCTTCTCATACCTTTGTGCAAAGCTACGTCCAGCAATGGAGAAGCAAGACACCAACTTCAGAGCCTGTTTGCCTGTGAGGAAAAGAGTTGCCATTGCACTGTGGAAGCTGGCTACCAACAGTGAATACAGAAGTATAGGTCATCTTTTTGGTGTGAGTAAATCATCAGTGTGTCGGTGTGTGCAGGACTTCTGTAAGGCTGTCTGCACATTTCTAGCTCCTGAAATTGTTCATTTTCCAGACCGGGAAAAGCTTAAAGACATGGCTGACTACTTTGAGAACAGGTGGGGCCTTCCACAGTGTGTTGGTGCTATTGATGGCTCACACATACCAATAATAGCACCACAAGAATACCACACTGACTACTTCAACAGAAAAGGCTGGCATTCCACCATCCTCCAGGGAGTAGTGGATGGAAAAGCACTGTTCTGGAATGTGAATGTAGGAAAGCCTGGGAGTTGGCATGATGCTCGGGTTCTACGATTGTCCACATTTTGGGATTGGGTTTGTCAGGGAGGCCTGTATCCTGTTTGCACTAAGAACATTTGTGGGGTGAATGTTGGCTATTATGTTCTCGGGGACTCTGCCTACCCTTTACATAATTGGCTCCTGAAACCATTTCCTGACAATGGCCGCCTGACACCAGAACAACAAACCTACAACAAGAAAACATCCAGGGCACGGGTCGTAGTGGAAAATGCTTTTGGAAGACTTAAGGGTAGATGGCGGTGTCTTATAAAGAGAAATGACAGTGACATTAAACTTGCCAAATGCATGGTCCTTGCTTGCTGTGCTCTTCACAATCTTTGTGAAAGTCATGGAGAAGACTTCCACCAAGATTGGAATACATCTTCAGATGAGCCAGTTCTAGTAATAGCAGCACAGGATATCGAAGAAGAGTGCAGTGAAATACGTCAGGCTCTAATGCGTCACCTCAACGTTTAATTTCTTACCTTGAATTTTAACATTTTTTTTTATAAAGTATTACTATATTTTTAATAAAGTCTTACATTAAATCAGACATACTCCAAAAAAGTCTCTTTATTTTTTTATTATACAAAATAATAATCTTTGTATACATTATGTACATTAAAAATCTAAAAAATATATATAAAAAAATAAAGTTTTGTTACAAAAACGTAACTAAATAAATAAAAAATAAAAAAAATGCACAGGTCCTGTGCTGCATGAAAGGCATTACTGTCTGGGTGGTGACCTGGGATCACGACTGGCTCCAAGCACTTGAACAAGCTGACCCAGGACACCGAGGAAGGCCTGGTTGAAGGTAACCAACTGCTCCATCTGCTGCCGGGAGATTTCTGCCTCCTGGCGCATAGCTTCCTGTGCATCCTGACACAGTTCTTGAAACCGCCTCTCAGCAAGGTTCTCAATCCTTTCCAGCTGCCTTTCCTCTGCTGCCCGCATATCCCCCATGACTGTGCACAGATCCAGCTGCAACCGTCTCCTTTCACCTGTAATATACAAAAGACCAGAATAGTATTTTTGGTAGCATCAGACCCACCACTGTAACCCCCTTTTTCATCAGCCCCACCAAACTGTACCCCCCTTCTCTCCTTTCACATCTGACACACTGCACATCTGCCCCACACAACTGAACCTCCTTCTAATCTCTTCCACCACTGTACCCACTGCAAATCTGCCACACACAGCTGAACCCCCTTCTCATCTCTTCCACCACTGTACCCCCTGCAAATCTGCCACACACAGCTGAACCTCCTTTTAATCTCTTCCACCACTGTACCCACTGCAAATCTGCCACACACAGCTGAACCCCTTCTCATCTCTTCCACCACTGTACCCACTGCAAATCTGCCACACACAACTGAACCTCCTTCTAATCTCTTCCACCACTGTACCCACTGCAAATCTGCCACACACACAACTAAACCTCCTTCTAATCTCTTCCACCACTGTACCCACTGAAAATCTGCCACACACAGCTGAACCTCCTTTTTTAATCTCTTCCACCACTGTACCCACTGCAAATCTGCCACACACAACTGAACACGTACATCTGCTTCACTGTTGATTTATTGTAAGAAAATGCACAATTACAACTTTCACTATTATCATCATGTCTTACCATTGCGCCGGGGTGCATTGGGCGTACTCTGTGGTTGGCTACTCTGTGGTTGGCTACTCTGTGGTTTGCTTGATGAAATAGTACTGGTGCTGCTGAAAGACGTTGAAGCTCCATCGTCGGAAAAGTTTGATGCATCATTGGAGTGTCCATCACCTGTTTGTAAAAATAAACATATGGTTATATATAAATATATTTGAAATGGTTAGCAGAGCGAGTATGCCAAGTATAAAAAAAAAACAGCAGTGTGACAGATGTGCAGGGGGGTACAGTGGTGGAATAGATGAGAAGGGAGTTCAGCTGTGTGTGGCAGATTTGCAGGGGGTACAGTGGTGGAAGAGATGAGAAGGGGGTTCAGCTGTGTGTGGCAGATTTGCAGGGGGTACAGTGGTGGAAGAGATGAGAAGGGGGTTCAGCTGTGTGTGGCAGATGTACAGTGTGGCAGGTGTGAAAGGAGGTGTATTGGTGGGGCAGGCGAGAAGGGGGGTACAGTCTGGAGGGGCAGATGAAAAAGGGGGTTACAGTGATGGGACTGATGCTACCAAAAAAACACTTACCAAAGGGGTCTACCATGGATTCCAGAATTGCAGTTGCAGAGTCCAGACCTCCCTGCCTGCCTTGATTTGCCGGCCTATGACCATAAATGGTGTCCATGGCGTCGTACCACCTCCAAGTACTCCGACTGTTTCCACTACGGCTGTTGGCGTCCTTAATTTTTTTGTATTGGCCTTTGAGCTTCTTAAGCTTTGCCCTACACTGACCCGACGTCCATTCAAACCCCTCTGCTAACATCCTCTGAGAAATATCGTTATATACCTTTTAATTTCTCACTGATCCATCAAGCTCACTCTGAATAGCGCTATCACCAATAATAGCCAGGAAAGTGGATAGTTCCTCAGATGACCAGACCCTGATGTTGTTTGCTGGCATTTCTTTTTTATCTGTACTGAACGGCGACGTGGTGTTTGTTTGGCGCTTTCCTTTGACGTCAGCATTGCCTTTCTTCCGACCGCCAATCAGTGGCATGTGTCATGTGACGCTAGTAACTCCGCCCTAACCGAACCGTTCCATTTTCTATGGCCCTACATCTGAAGCAGGACCCTGAATGGTGCGGTATGGTTCGGTTGTATGGGCCGCTTTCAGAATGGAAACACGGAAAATAGCGTACCGTACCAAACTGTACCGAACCGATCCGCTCAGTGGAAACGAGGCATAAGCTGACACCAGTGCTTTTACTTCCTAAATCTTCCTCTTGCCAACCACCAATGTACACATTGAAGTCTATTAGGGGAAAATCTTGATACTAAATTCTGGCCATTTTCAAGGCCATTTAATGCAAGTTTGAATGCAACAAGTTAAAAACACAAATCCTTTAAATTATGTGCTTGGGCGATGCTTTTGGGCTGTATGTGTAGTTACAGACAGCATTAGCAATACTATATTCTAGCATCACATATTTAGGATATATAATTGATTTTTTAATTTTTATATTTAGCTTGGTTAAAAAACATCAGTACCCCAATCAGATTCATATCAACTTCAAAAGGGCTTATATGTGAGTTTTTTTTCCCCACAGTACCACTCACACTTAAAAAATTTTTTCTAAAAGGTCTAAACAGAGCACACAAAAACACATCAAACCCACAACCGCACGTTCTCCAAATTCACTCCCATCCCTCCTGTCTTCAATTATTATATATTATATTAATATTAATTTTATATATCTGTTTGGTAGAAACTGGCTAGAATCAGGACAGTATGGGAGCACTGAAATAGGTAGAAAATAGAAAAAGAAAGGGCAGGTCATACCTTGTAATAAAGATATCTGTATACATCTGTATATGTAGTATCTGAGAGAATTTAGCCATTGTGAGGCACTGGCAGGCAGAGTTGCGGACACTGTATATGTGTCACCTAGGTTTTTGTTTACCTACATGAGGGGCTCCAGGGTTTGTATCTGCTAGAGAAAACAAATATTTTGTATTCTAAGATCTCAAGTCTGGTCTTGGTGGTGGAGCTCTGAGGCTTTGTAGAGTTGGGGGCTTAGGACTGAAGGCTTCATCCCACCCATATTTTAACTGTTAGCCAGACCTCATTAATTAGTCAGTTGGCCACAGGCCTTTATAGATGTGAGCTCATTGACGCTCAATGCCTCTCTTTGCTATGCTGGGAAAAAGGCTGACTACTAACAAAATGCTAAAAAGAGTACATGTGCTTCTTGGTTCAGAGAACCCATAAGGGAGAACCCTGTTAGGCAGGAACTGACATAAGCTTTAGTTAGTGACTTGGACAAGCAGGTGTTTTGTTTGCTTTTTTGCTTTGGACTTGCTATACAAAACCCTTATGTATTAAACCGTGTTTGTTTAATAAACTTGCTTAATACAATTGCAGGAAAAACCTGTTTGGGCTACCTGTGGGTGTCCCTGTCTCACACATGGTTACCATTGTCACTACCAGTTGGGTCTGTCTCTCTTACACCACAAATTTTGTTCAGTGGCTGGACAGTATGTAAGCAGTTTGGTTAGGCTGAAGGCAGGTTTTAACTTTAAATAATACTAGAGTGTATTATTATGTTTTTTTTAGAGACAATAGCCACAAATATACTAAACTATAACCACCCCAAAATCATCTGTTGAAGCCCCACTTTGTCCAAGCTCTTTGCACTGTGACTTACCTTATATAACTTGGTGGAAATTTCCTGGCCTGGGTTGCACAAGAGTAGCAGATTCCTAGCTCAATTGTATTTATTTTTTTGTTACTTGCTATTTTTTAGTTTCATATTATTTTTATTTTTTTTATTTTCATATGCATTTCCATTTTTATTTTTGGTATTGATGTGGTGGTTGTGCTGGTGCTTCTGCAATTCCACTGCTTTGCCAGCACAATGTTTCACCTTCCAGACACAGGGCAAGCAGTTGCATTTTATATATTTATTTAATTCTTTATATTCAGGGAACTGGAGAAATAGCTGCAGAGGAAAACCTAGGTCCTAGCCTGCCCACCCTTCCAGAATGCAAGAGGGAGTGGAGGCAGAAGCAAATGGAGGAGGGCAATCCTGTGGCCAGGGAGGAGGGCAGAATACAAAAATTAAGAGGGCATCCATGCAAAAAAAAAAGTCAAGCTTAAAATGAAATTTAAAGCTCCTACCACATGGAGGTAGTAGGTCCATAATAACAAATGGGGGAGGGAAATCTTATAGCCTGGGGGAAGGACAGGAAGCAACAAAAATGTATGGGGCATATACAAAAGAAAATATCAGTACCGCCTTAAAAGTAAAGGTAAAGGTGCTGTCACTGAAGGTAGTAGGTGTATAGCAAAGAATTGCTTATGTGACCTCCTCTTCTTCCTTACCTCCTCCTCCCCTCTCGCTTCTTCCTCCTACACCCCTTCCACTTTGCTCCCCCTTTGCCTTTGCACTTCCTGTTTGCCAGATTATTGTGCTCTCTCTAACCAATATCTTGCTCTTTTTCTAATGCTGCTGGTGTTCGTATCTTTGCTAACACTCACTAGCAACCTTTGGCTTGTTCCTCAACTACGCTTCTGCTTGATCACAACCTGCAACCACTTACCTTTGGCTTGTTTACTGACAACCCTTTTTCTTGATTCCTAGCTTTCTTACCTCTTGGTGGGGCGATTCTGAGAAGCGAGACCTGGTACTAACACACAGGTACTTACCATACCACCGAACTCTGGTGAATACTTGTTAGTGCTCAGATCCTGCATCTCTAGTGACCAGCATCACCTGTCATAGTGACCAGCTTGAATACTTATCCTGCTGGTTGGTAGACATGTGCACAACAAAAAAATGTGTTTATTTTTGTTTAGTTTTTTTGGTTTCCGTTGATTCGTAACGATTCGTACATTCGTAAGTCGTCGGTGTTCGTATTCGTAACGATTCGTAAATTCGTAAGTCGTCGGTGTTCGTATTCGTAACGATTCGTATTTTCGTAAGAGTTATTTTTTCATTGATTCGTATTTCCGTTTTCATTTTAAGTTTTCGTTTATTTGTTTATTCAAAATTCGGACGCATTCGTATTTTTTCGTACATTCGTAGATTCGTAATTGGAGCATAATTCATAATGTTATTTGGGCGGCACAGTGGTGTAGTGGTTAGCACTCTCACCTAGCAGTAAGAAGGGTCGCTGGTTCAAATCCCAACCACAACACTACCTGCCTGGAGTTTGCATGTTCTCCCTGTGTCTGCGTGGGTTTCCTCCGGGTACTCCGGTTTCCTCCCACAATCCAAAGACATGCAGGTAGGTTAATTGGCTTCTGTCCAAAAATTGGCCCTAGTATATGAATGGGGACCTTAGATTGTGGGCTCCTTGAGGGTAGGGACTGATGTGAGTGTGCAATGTATGGGGATAGGGACAACTGTAGACGCTCACTCAGGTTGAACTGGATGGACTGATGTCTTTATTCAACCTTACTAACTATGAAACTATGTAATGTGTATGCTATTATTACATTTTAAGAGACACAGAAAATTACGAATCAAATTTTTTTTTTACGAATGTACGAATTTTTTCGTTCAATCCATTCGATGAACGTTAAGCAACGCCATTGTAAGAGACACGGAAAATTACGAATCGAAAAAAAAAAAAAAAAAGTTACGAATTTACGAATTTTTTCGTTCAATCCATTCGAGGCACGTTAAGCAGCACCATTGTAAGGGACACCTAAAATTACCAGTTCAACAAAAAAAATAAGTTACGAATGTACGAATTTTTTCGTTCATTTAGATTTTCGTTGTTCCTGTTTTCATTTTTTGGATTTTCTTCTTTCGTACATTCGTTGTTTCCAATTAGTTTTCTTTGGATTTTCGTTGTTTTTGGATTCGTTCGATTCGAACGATTCGTTAAAATTTTTAGCGAATCATTCGTTCATTCGTACGAAAACGAATGAACGAAAATAACGAAAAAAAACTAAATGAATTGCACATGTCTACTGGTTGGTGGGATCCTCTGTACTGCTATAGCTACTGGTCTCAACTGGTGTGTGCTACTGGTCTGAAATGGTGTGTCCCCTAAGCTCCACATCAATGCATACCCGCTTGTGATGAAGTGAATGGCAGTCTCGCAGTCTCGGCCTGTGCTCCTCTCAGGCCACAAACGTGGGGCGAGGTGAAACGCATTAGAGGCGTAGCCTGGTGGGAGCCCAGGCTGAGACTGCCATTCACTTCATCACAAGCAAGTCTGTATGGATGTGCGGCTTAGGGGCCATACCATTTGCCAAACTGGTCTCTGACCATGACTGAATAATCTGGCCTAAACCCGTAGGCCGCTAAAGTAACTCTTGTGGCTCCTTTCAGACAGCAAATTGCAGTACTACAAGAGTTTAGTGTTACCTACCAAGAAAAATTTGCCAAACTTTATCACCAGGACCCATTAACAATGATACAGTTCCTCTTGAACTCCAATTTAAAGCTGATCATTGTGAGACTATTAGCTTTCAGTTGTATACGTCACCCAAAGTTCCTATCATCCCGGGCATTCCTTGATTTTCTACCAAAATTAAAAACAATAAGTGAGCACTTGAGGGTCCCAGCAGCTAGCACGCAAGGTGAATCCACAAACCTTGTATACTGAATAGCAAGTAACACTTAAAGGAGTATAGTAAACTTTAATACAATCTCTTAAAAATAATAATCATGAAAATAGTGTACAATACTCCAACAAAACAAGTCTATATAGGAGTTCAGTTAGAAAATATTTACAAGTGAGAAGAATCCAGCATGTGATGAAAAGGGTGCTATCAATCCATCACGCCTATACACTCAACAGAATTTAATGATAGAAACACATGTATTGTATGTATAATATTCACGACATGAGAAACAATGGTGCTATGCATGTCACAATCATCACTTAGTAAATTGGTCCTCCAGATCTCCAAATTATCCAATCCAGGGCACCACAGTACCTTCCAGAGTGCTGTAATAAACAAGCTCACCACACGGAGCCACAGAAGTCGTATATAGTGTAGTATTGATTGTACTCAATATCCATAAAAAGTAACAAAGCTGCAGCATACATAAATTATACAATATAAAACAGACAATCACGCCGGGACTTACTAAGATGGCTGCCAAACCATAAACTGGAAATGGTGGCTTGACATCAGCACGCAAAGCCCCTCCAGCCATACGTGCTGCTGTCACGCAGCCGTTTACAGTTTCTGGTTGCCATGTTTGCTATTCTTTGGTATTCTATCCATAATCCCTCCATTAAATTGGGAGCACATATAATAATATTTTACATCTTCTCTATAGCAAGGAACATTGTAGAGAACCTTGTCAAACAAGTTCTCCACCGATCAAGGAATCACAAGTTGATGTGGTAACTACCAAATCATATGACAACCTGCCTCCACAGCACCATGAGTTCTGGGTTGTCTGTGATAAAAAGAATGCTGATCAATTACCTCCTCATCACTCCTACAATTCTCCCATTTAGATACTCCCAATGGCAGAAATACCTTTTGGTCGCCTTTTCAATCTGTCAGAAACTGAAATAAAGGTGCTCAGGGAGTAACTTGATGAAAATTTAGAGAAGAGCTTTATCAGACATGTAATGTCTCCTGCAGGGGCAGCACTGTTATTCATCAAAAATAAGGACTCCATCTTGCATCCTTGCATCGATTACAGGTATTTAAATAAAATCACTATTAACCACTTAAGCCCCAGACCATATTGCTGGCCAAAGACCAGAGCACTTTTTGCGATTCGGCACTGCGTCGCTTTAACTGACAATTGCACGGTCGTAGGGCGTGGCTCCCAAACTAAATTTTGACGTCCTTTTTTCCCATAGAGCTTTATTTTTTTGGTATTTGATCACCTCTGGGGTTTTTATTTTTTGCGCTATAAACAAAAAAAGAGCGACAATTTTGAAAAAAACACATTATTTTTTACTTTTTGCTATAATAAATATCCCCAAAAAATATATAAAAAAAAATTATTTTCCTCAGTTTAGGCCAATACGTATTCTTCAACATATTTTTGGTAAAAGAAATCGCAATAAGCGTTTATTGATTGGTTTGTTTATTAGTAATGGCGGCGATCAGCGATTTTTATCATGACTGCGACATTATGGCAGACACATCGGACAATGTTGACACATTTTTGGGACCATTGGCATTAATACAGCGATCAATGCTATAAAATTGCCATTCTGCCGACGTATATCTACAGGAGCCGGTCGGCAAGTGGTTAAAAACTGGTATCCACTTCCCCTAAATGTTAGAAAGACTTCATTCTGCCAAAGTCTTTACAGAACTAGACTAAACTAGAGAAAACCGGGGGCATATAATCTTGTCCGCATTCTTCAAGGAGACGAATGGAAGACTGCCTTCAGAACCAGATATGGGGATTTCAAGTCCTTCGTTTTGCCTTTTGGGTTTTGCAATGCTCCTACAACTTTTCAACACTTCATCAATAATTTTTTTCAAAACCTGTTGGACCAGTTTGTCATTACATAACTGGATCCCGGGAGGATCAAAGCAGTGGTGGAATGGCCTGTTCCTCGAAAATGTGAGTTTGAACAAACCCTGATCCAGTTATCGGGATACATTATTTCTCCAGAAGACATGAGCATGGATCCCGGGAGGATCAAAGCAGTGGTGGAATGGCCTGTTCCTCGAAAATGTAAGGAAATACAGTGATTTGTTGGAATTGCTAACTTCTATAGATAATTCATAAGAAACGTCTTTAAGGTGATAGCACCAATTACGCAGTTGGTGAAGAAAGGTGCCCTATGTGTGGTCACCTGAGGCACCTGTCTCACTAAGGCTAATTTTATTCCAGTTAAGGGAGTACCGACTGCTGAACAAACTGAGAATCTGATGGTTCATAAAGTCTTTAAACTACATGTAAACAGTGGCGTCTCCAGCTTTCATATTTAGGGGGGCACATGGGGGGACAGGGACAAAATTAGGGGGGCAACTATAAAATGCAATTTTACTACGATCCCCAGGGTTGCAGAAAACAAGAGATATATGTCACCAGCATACCAAGAAAATATAAGGGTCCAAAGCAGTGGGAGAACTATCAGGGTTGCAAAGGTTGTCTTGCCACCAGGCCTTGGTGTTCTGCCACTGTGGTGTTCCCCAGCCTCCTCTTGCTGTCCTGCCCCTGCTATTGACAGCGCTGGTCTGGCATCTGTCTCCTTGGCAGCGGCAGCAGTCTATTAGGACCTAGGGCTGGTGACATTATGGGTGCATGCAGGGGAAGGCTGGAACTATTGGTTGTAGAGAGCCGAGCCCCCAGCTGGTCACCTAGCAGCAGTAATGCTGTATAACCTTCTCTGTTGACATGCTGATCGGGATGTGATCCAGGTGATGCTCTCAGTCAGATCTAATAAACACAGTATTTATTAGCATCAACAGTACAACCACATCCACCGTATGTTCAGCAGCCATGTGGGCTCTTTGCCTGTAAGGTGTGGGCTCTTTGCCTGTAAGGTGTGGGCTCTATGCCTGTAAGGTGTGGGCTCTATGCCTGTAAGGTGTGGGCTCTATGCCTGTAAGGTGTGGGCTCTATGCCTGTAAGGTGTGGGCTCTATGCCTGTAAGGTGTGGGCTCTATGCCTGTAAGGTGTGGGCTCTATGCCTGTAAGGTGTGGGCTCCATGCCTGTAAGGTGTGGGCTCTATGTCTGTAAGGTGTGGGCTCTATGCCTGTAAGGTGTGGGCTCTATGCCTGTAAGGTGTGGGCTCTATGTCTGTAAGGTGTGGGCTCTATGCCTGTAAGGTGTGGGCTCTATGCCTGTAAGGTGTGGGCTTCGATCAATAAAATCACTATGATATTTAACACTAGGATTTGACTAAGAGCATTACTTGGATTGCATCACGATCAGCATGTCAGAGAAGGCTGCACTGCTGCTAAGCAACCTGCAGGGAGGTCAACTGTCTACTCTACAACCATTAGAGATGGGCTCGGGTGTGTTTGAAATCCCACATGCCCGATCCCACCAGGAAGCCGACACTGCACAAGGCTAATCACAGGCAGTGAGACATTCCTGATCTGTGCAGCTAAGGACCAGGAAATGTCTCACTGCCTGTGCTTAGCGCTGTGCAGTGTGGGCTTCCTGGCGGGGTCGGGCATTTGGGATATTGAACATGCCCTGCCCATCTCTAACAACAAATTGTGCTGGCCCTCCTGTACATTAGCCCCATAAAGTAACCAGCACTGGGTTCCAATGTGCCGCCGCTGCCATGGAGACAGAGACCAGCGCTGTGAATAGCCGGGACAGGACAGCAGCCCTGGTAGTTCACTGGTCCACACTGCAAGGATTCCCCCATCCACCTATAATGTGTAGATGGGAGAATTGGATCATTTCTTTTTTTTTTTTTAATGCAACCTACTAGTTAAATTAAAAAAGTGGGGCTGCCTAAGTGCTAAGTGCCTAAGTGCTACGACCAGCCATAGGCAGTTTAAATCTCAGCCGGTTCATCAGGAACTGGCTGAGGTTTGAACCATTAATGAGCAGGCTGAATGTACCAAGTTGATCAATCAAATTGGGAACAACCAGCCTGCCAGATACTCTTATGATTATCACTAGTGGTTGCTATAGCCACTAGTGATAATTACTGTTTGTTGGGAGAATACAATTGCTGGGCAGGAAGGATATTCCCCTGTCACCACTGTCTGTGTTGATGGGGGAATCATGCAAGTTTCTTTCCTGCACTCTGTGGATGCAAGAAAGAAATTTGCTTAGTCTATTACCTGCCTAACTGAAAGTGAAAGTAAGTTGTGAAGGTCTTGAAAGAACAGGAGAGGGGAGGGACAGATGGTGGAGAGAAGAGATGGAGATAATGCAGTTCAGTGATTACAGTGTACTGCAGTGCACACACTTACCCACGCGTCCAGGCTAGAAGAATACTCCCCCTCTCAATAGAGACTGTGTTACTCCAGCAGCGGCCTGTGTGGCACATCCGCTACGAATGCAAACAAAAAGACATTGCCTTTTTGTTTTTTTTTTTGATGGGGGGGGGGGGGCACATCCAGCTACGAATGCAAACAAAAATGACATTGCCTTTTTGTAAGACTGAGAGAACCAATCAAACTCTGAAGCAGTACCTTCAAGGTTTCTTCAGTTATCTTCAGGATGGCTACAGCAGAATTTGCTTATAACAATTCTAAACATATCTCCACTGCTCAAAGCCCTTCTTTTCTTGTCAAATTTGTTTACTGAATTTTGAAATTAGCAAACATAAGTACATATGGTGGCAGAAAAAGAAAAGATCACAGATATGGTAATGATATTGAGTTGTAGCTCCAACATAAACTAAAAGTAGTTTAACTAAAACAATTTTAGCATGGATCTAACTACTCAAAAGGTTACGTCATACATTGTATAAGAAAGGATAAAACCAACTTAGACCAGGTTAATATAAGATGACCTCAAAACAAAAAAAAAAGTTTATTATAGAATCTAAAATCTTATACTACATATTGGAACTATATACAACTGGTATAATGATAACCAAGGAAATAAAAGTTCTACTACCAGGAGTAAATTGAGAGAGGAGAGAAAGAATAGGGGGGAAATGTAGAAGAGAGAAAGAAGATATAAGAAAAGGTAATCTTAGGTAGGAGAAAAATAGATAGGGAAAAAGCAATGAGAGATAAGTCCTTCTTTTCTTAAACATCGGGCATCATCCAGTTTTTACTCCTGATTTTCCTATCTCAACTCCAATTCCTGTTACCAAAAGATTAATAACACTGCAGGAAATGCAGGAGAAACTGAAAGAATTTAAGGATCGCTCAGGAATGCTACAAAACTGCTGCTGACAGACATCGTAGATCACTTCCTTCTCGTCACGTACCTGAAGGGAGACTGAGATGACGAGTTCGACGTCTCTTGTATCTCCAACGCAGGTCCCACTGAGAGTGGAACAGAGGGAAACGAGGGACAGGATGAACACGAGTGCCTGCAGGTGTAGACCCAGAAACTTGCAGCAGAGGATGCGACCTTGGGAAGGCAGGAGAACCATCAGATTAGGAAGGGCAGCCGTGCACCATAGGTCAGCTGGGTTTAAAGAGGCACTCTGCTTGTACTGCGGAACTGGTAAACATCTGGCCATGTAGAGTTTCTGGCAGGCTTGCAGCAGGAAGTTGCAGCAGGTCACAGGACTGTAGTCACAGACACTCGGATGGCAGTGTTGAGCCAAGCAGGGAACAGGAGCGAGGTCACTAGGATAGCCGGGTTAGGTAGCAGGCAGACATCAGGGTACCAAGGCATTAGGCAAAAGCAAGGTCAGAAGGAAGTCGGTAAAGGACCAGTAGTCAGGAATGTAGCACAACAGCAGGGTCGAGCCAAGTTCAGCTACAGGTATCAAGCAGGATATCAGCAGGATTCAGGGTATCAGGAAACAGCTGAAGACCAGTCAGCATTGATCAGGGGTCAGGACACCCTTTAAATAGGCCGTCTGGTGCCAATTGGGACTAGGGATGCACTCCCACGCATGCATGCAGCCCATGACACACGCGTATGCTCATTGGTGCCTATGGGCATCAGCTGTCACCCGTGAGCGTGCGCATGCGCACGAGTGGACGCCGGGCGTATTCCCACTAAGGAACTCTTTTCAGTGTGCAGATGAAGATAGGCTTTAATCAATCATTGAACATGCACATTGGAGGAAGGTTCCCATGAAGGTTTCTGGGTTTTCTTACACTACCTTTCATGTATGTGACAAAATTTGGGTATCAACCGAAAAATTTTAAGGTATAAGTTCCACCTACAAAAATTAGCAAAATGTTTGTGGGACCTTCCCAGATTGCAGCTCAAATTACCCAATAACTTTTCACTCACGGTATGAGGATTCACCCCATGTTTTAAGTATCCTTGCTCAGACCATTAAATGAAAACCCCTTTCGCTGGGAGAATTCTACCACCCCCTCCACCTGTTCGGGTGCAAGGTAAAGAAGAATTTCTAGTTGAGAAAATGTGTGTTCTTTACAAACAAATAGCAGTATCTGGTTCAATTGAAGAGATATGGGCCAGAAGAAAATTCTTGGGAACCTGAGGAGAACATTCATGCCTCTAGACAACCAAGATAATTCCACCAGAGGTTTTTATTTACAAACTTGGCTCAAAAGACCTCCAGGGAACATCCTGGAAGGAGAGGAGTACTGTCAGGACCGGGATCTGATCCTGCAACTTCTGCTGTGTCTGGCAGTGTCTCTTCTTGAGTACTGAGTGTTATCAATTAGCAAATGAGAGAGAGAGGTGAGCTATTATCTTAATTGGTGCCTAATTAGGGTGGTATTTAAGAGGAGTAGAGTTTACTCTGTGGAGTTTGCTCTTTGGGAGTGCATCAGGGCAGAAGTGCAGAAGGAAAAAAGTGCATAGTTTGAACAGCAAGAGTTTGGAGACAGCCAACTAATTTTGGTTAGTGTCTGTATTTGAGTGTAAGTTTTTCTTTTTTAAATGTCTGGTTTAGTTTAATGTAAATCTTGCTTGGCATTTGTTTTTCAATGTACTCTTTGGAAGCTGGGTTGTGGTTCCATTTGTATGCAGATGTCTAGTCTATGTGGTGATATTGCTTGCTTGTCTGAATTCCTTGGATTGTACCCTTTAGTCTGAGATCAGGAGCCATTTATTTCTATTGAGCTGCCTTGCAAAAAGCCAGTTCTTCCTCAAAGTCTGTGCAGGAGAAGAGCAGTGTAGACAAACGTTGTGTCTGGAAGAGTAAACATGTAGCTTTTGGTGTAACACTGCATAACCCTTATAGAGTTCTTCCTGAGCTATAAGCAGATACAAAGGTTAAAAACATAGCTGCTTGTGTGAATGTCAACTCTTCTCTGCATAGGAAGGAGGTCCGTGGGAAAAAAACCGCATTGCCAAACAACTGTTGTATCTGATGTTGCAAACCAGGCTCCTAAAAGGAGAAGGCATCTTCTTGTTGGTGATTCAGTTGCAAGAGGTATTTCTTTAGGAAATCATGTGGAAGTGTCAAATGAAGTTAAATGTCTACCTGGTGCTACTGTTGGGAAAGACGAAAGGCACTTTTTAAATATTGTCAAGAAAGCTAGTTAACAGTGCAACGTCGATGTTGTGCACATTGGCACTAGACATGTGCGATTAGTTTCGTACAAAATCTCTGGCTGCAGAGATCCTGTCGGTCAGGATACCCCTCATCCAGGCTAAAAAGCTGTGTGAATGCTGTTGCGCAGGGACGGATACCACGCCAGTGTGGATGGATATGTGTCTTACCTCCCTAACTACTATGCAAGTGGATAATGCACCTGTATTATATTAAAATGTTACAGTTCTAACTTGGAGGCGAATGTTTCTCTTTTCTTTGCATATTTGGAGTCTGCTTTCAACTTCCCCAACAAATGCTTGCCCTGGTTTCTGGACTGTTACACTATATACAGGTCTCCCTACTCCATCTCAGCCCCTTTATGCATTTATACTGAGTACTCCACTTAAAGGACTTACCTGATGGACTCATGTAATATCATACATACTATCTGGCAGCGCCACTATCCCAATTTTTCTTGTAATTCCTTTTAGCACATGAGGAATACAATTTTTATTTTTTAAATAGAGATGGATATTGCCTGTTCTCTTCAATTGCCTCCTATGTAAAATAATTAGATTTTGTGCAGCTGATCTTTATAATTTAAAAAATGGTGTATTCAAATAAATAACATGACAATTGAAGACTATAGGCTGCAAATATGACTTGTCTTTGCTTTTAAAATATATCCTTTTTGAAAGAAGGATATTTTGTGCCGAAATCTTTAAAAGGTTTAACCTATCTCTACAAAAAAATACTATGTGATTTTATTGTTATTGCTGTATTAGGAATACTCCCTAATAGAAAAAATAGAAAAAAAAAAGATTCAGTCAGTGCAACACATAAGTACCATATACCATACAATATACCTTCTTCAAAAATAAGGCTCACTGCTTGTTTCTGGCTAAATGTGATTCAATGCATGAAATATGTTCAATCTATAATTATTATTTTTTTTTATTTCCCCATACTATATGCACATTCAGTGGCTCAGAAATTTCAGCCTGAACATACAGGCTTAACATCTGTGGTGTAAATCCATAACCTCTTTCCATTTTTAGTCTCTGAAGAAGGTAGATTATTTTTAATTTTACATGTGATGTGCTTTCTCTCTTCCTCAGAAATTGTGGCCTATTCAATAAAGGCTTCAAAGGTGTGCTGCAAATCTGTGCAATTTTGTTTCTTTTCAATATGAAACAAATTTCTTTCAAAAAGATACAATATACATTCTCAGATCCTGGTAAAATGTGGCCTGTCCAAAAAGGTTTAAAGCATTTTTTACCCCAACAGTTCATATTCCTGATATGTGCCTGCTGTACCATGTACTTGTATGAGAAACTCTCCTGTTCTCTTTGTATTGCTTCCTTTATGTGAAATTCCTGCTAGTCCCCTTGCTTTCTTATTAAAAACTGACCACAATAAGCAGGAAAGCACATCATGGTCAGTTCTCTAGCTATGCTGGGAACTCAGTGTACTCTCCTTCAATGATCAGACTTGTCCTGACACTCCCCCCTGCTCAGCCTTTCACTGGGAAGCTCCGTGTGCTATACAAACATATTTTGCCTTTCATTTATATTTTAAACTAAATGGGTTGTTTTACAAGGTTATTGTTTACAATCACTTTAATAGCTGCTGTGCTAAACAGTAACAGCGACAAGTTTTCGGTCTTTAGTCTCAGAAACAAGATTTGTTTCCAGATGCAATGTGCTCACTTAGTCACTCAGAAATTGCAGCCTTACCATATAGACTAATCTGTGGTGCAAATCTTTAACATTTTTCCACCTAGACTCCTATAAATGTAATTAATTTGTAATTTCCAGATGTAGTGTGCTTGCTCTCTCCCTCAATTGTGGACTATACAATAAAGGCTTCAAAGGTATTCTGAAAAATCTGTAATTGTTTTTCATTTAGGCTTTATTCAAATGGCCATAAAAAAAATGCATTTGCAAGTGTTTTGTATTTATGGATCTGAAAGCAGCTGCACTGTTTTCAATAGAGACATTCACCCAGGTGTGTAAACAGGCACTGCACTCAGGTCAAAATTCGGGCAAAATCAAAAAATTGGAGTCTGAGGTTATATGTATACACATATGCTAAAAGCAGGAATTGGAACAAGAAAAAAAAAAGGGACAATTTTATGCAAGTATTTATTGGTCCTTACACAGACATTTTTGTGCTAGAAAAAACAAACATAAAAAGATCAACATAAGTTTTACTCCCCTGTGAATGTAGTGTTAAATTTGAAACAAACACAATTTTTTGGTTTTCCAGATACAATATGCCAGCTCAATCCCTAAGGAGTTGCAACTTGTTCAAAAAGGCTTTACAGCTGTGGTGAAAACTTCTTCAGTCTTTGAATCAGGACACAAATTTTTGGCTTCCAGATGCACTATGCTTTCTCATTCACTCAGAAATTGCAGCCTTAAGTCTTAATATCTGGGGGGGGGCTAAACTTTAAAATTGTTGCCTAGTCTGTCGCTGAATCAAGACACTCATTTGTATTTCCTGATGTAATAATAATGCAGGCTTAATCACTCTGAAATTGAAGTCTGACTATACAGGGTTAAGATCTGTGGTGCAAATCTAACATTTTACCATATTCAGTCTGTTATAAAATACATTATGTTTACTAGCTGGTGTCTAAGGCGACTTGTGTCTGAGGAAACTATGGTCCTCCAGCCTGAATAGCTACACTGCACAGCTCTAATAGTGCCTCTCTTCTGCTAGCTGGAGTCAAGTTAAAAACATTTTTTTTTTGCTAGAAAATGACTTTTATATATATATATATATATATATATATATATATATATATATATATATATATATATATATATATATATATATATATATAATTTTTTTTTTCTATCACCCTAGATAATAAAATGGCGGTCATTGTAGGGTTTACTACTATTCCAAAACCGAATAGGAAACCCCACTCTGCCTAGAAACTATAGCCCGATTGTTTCCTCAATTCTGACAATAAAATATATATAAAGGCAATATCCTTAGTCTGCCATCTTACCTCCTTGATTAATCCTGTCCAAGTAAGATTCATAAAAGGCCACCAAGCTTGAAAATGCCACCAAACGATTGTTCAACATTCTCAGATTTGTTGAATGTCACAAAACTCCAACCTTGCTTTTAAAGCTAGATGCAGAAAAAGCTTTTAATAGAGTGCATTGAGGTTTCCAAAAAGCAACCTTACTTTCATTGGGATTCACAGGGCAAATGTTATCATTGATAATGGCACTATACTCTAATCTGTTAGCAAAAGCCTACGCCTCTGGAGTCCTTAGACTTTCATATTTTGAATGGTACCTACCAAAGCTGCCCCCTATATCCAATTATTTTTACTGCTTATGGAATCAACCACTAAAAGTGTCCAAATAGGCCAGACCCATAATACATTTGGGCTTTTAACTGACAATGTCATACAGGTAGAGACAGACCCTCTCACTTCCCTGTGTTCAGATTTGGTATTTCGCTAAACCTGTGTCAAACCAAACCAGGGTACATTAAGCTCACCCTTAGTAAAAATAAGTACTCAAAAACACGCTCCATATTAAGTTTCCCTATACTTGGGCATCACGCTCTATTAAATATTTCGAAAATTTCCATCCCCACTCTTCCTCTAACTTATATAACCTTAAGTTTCTATTGAGTGATAACCTACCCATTTCACAATACTGACCTTATTTACAGACCAAAGTTTATTCCATTGATCTAAGAATGAAATGTTTACAATGTTTATCTTTATCTCCAATGTTAAGATAAACTTGGCAGGCTGCCTGGATTTTTTGTTTTCAGCTGTCAGAAGTGAGCAGAGAACTTTCTGCATTAGTTACATAGAATCGGGAAATGCTGTTTTAAGATTGGGAGGGGAGTAGAATCGCGATTCTGATTCTTTAATGATTAATCGTTCAGCTCTACCCCATGGCATTAAATTGGCTGCCTGCAAACAGCTCCAGTCACAGAAAAACAAAAATATGGTTCGCATTGTACAGGCCATGTACAGCCCCTGGACCTCATTCACACACAGAGCTTTATTTATTAAATACAGGTTTATCTTTTAGATTTAGCAGGAACTTTGTAAGTTACGTTGTGTTTGTGTAAACTAATAATGATTTTATTGTAATTTTTTGTGAAAATATGAGTTTAAAAAAATACACACAAAATGCAGGTAACTGCAGGTGTCTGCATTATCGTTTCTGCCTGACTTTTTTATTCACAAAGTGAACCAGTGTGAACCAGCCCTAAAAGTTAACTAATGATCCCCCTCTGAGGCCTTCGGTTCACTCTCTCAACTCGCCCTGCAATCTAAAGATTTTCACCCCTGACACCACCAGACGGCTTATACATAATCTTAATCCATACTTTCTCTCTTTCTGTTGTCTGTGCTCAGTACATGAGCTGTTTGTATTTCTCTGAGCTGATATATTATTTTGTTTGGCACATTCTGGTACTCTGTTCTGTATTACTGGAGTATATGTTTATCCTGTACATTACTGATCTATTTCTATCCTTCTTATGTGCCTTATAATTGACCATCTATACCTCTGTACCGCTTTCCTGGGCCAGTTGATAACCTCCCATAACTTACAATACCACCTATACGCCGATAACACCCAGATCTCTCTGTTAGGTCACCTGAGTCCAGGTGACAGATGCACTCCGTAGGAGTGCACCGCTAAGGTAGTGGGACAGACTGCTGCGGATTGAACTCTAGGAGGTTCAGGAAGCAGGTCTACTGGAGCTTCAACACAGATCCCACTGGAAGCTAGAGCATAGATTCCCCAGGGCGCGGAGTCTAAGAGCCAGCAGCTGTTCACTAGAGCCTCTAGTGGTGAGGATGGACTGCGCTACAGTCTGGCTCCAGGTCGCGGCCCCCAGGGTTTTACAGCTCATGCTCACGGTAGACTACAGGAGGAAGAGGAAGGGATCAGCGGGCTGGAACAACAAGGATAGTAAAGGGATTAGCCGAGGTCGGGGCAACTAGCAGACAAGGATAAACATAGAACACGCCAAAGGTCAGGGTCACAAGCAGACAGGGATAGTCGTGAACAGGCCAAAATCGGTAACTGGAATCAGACGTAGGAGACACAGCAAGTAGCATACGAAAGCTAAACACACAATGGTTGATCAGCAAGGTTGGCTTGCAATGCACAGGTTAATATAGTGTTCCTAATTAGAGGCTGAGGTGGAGCTATGCTGAGGGAAGATTATACAAGCAGTCAGGTGAGGGTGGCCGGCCTCTAAAGGTGAACACATGGGAGGAGAGGTAAGCTGACAGAGAAAGATTACTGCATAACCATGACACTCTCCACTTGACAACTCACCCCCTCGATCTCCTCACGGATCTCAAACTTACTGAATGGCATATCGGTATGGATGTCACACTACTTTCTCAAACTCAATCTTTCTAAAACTGAGCTTGTAATATTTCCCCCCCTTCCGGTCCCCCCTCCCATGACTTTACCATTAAGATCAACAGCACAACCATTGGTCCCTCCCCACATGCCAGGGTGCTGGGTGTAATCCTTCACTCTGACCTCTCCTTCAGCCCCCACATCCAATCAAAATCCTGCCGCCTTAACCTCCACAACATCTCCAGAATTCGACCCTTCCTGACTAATGACACCACAAAGCAACTTATTCACTCCTTGATTTTTTTTCCCGCCTTGACTACTGAAACTCTCTCCTTAATGGCCTACCCTTACGCAGGCTATCCCCCCTTCAGTCAATTATGAATGCTGCTGCTAGACTAATACACCTCACTAATCGATCCATGACTGCTGCCCCTCTCTGCCAATCCCTTCAATGGCTTCCCCTACCCCACCGTATAAAATTAAAAATGATAACCACAACATACAAGGCCATCCACAACATTGCCCCCAGCTACATCACCAACCTCATCTGCAGATATCATCCAAATCATCCTCTTCGCTCCTCCCAGGACCTCCTGCTCTCTAGCTCACTTGTTATCTCCTCTCATGCTCGCCTTCAGGACTTCTCCAGAGCCTGTCCCATCCTCTGGAACTCACTGCCCTGGTATATCCGATCAGCCCCTAACCTGTCCACCTTTAGGAGATCCATGAAAACTCATTTATTCAAGGAAGCCTATCCCACACCCACCTCACAACTGTCCCCGAGCCTGGAATCTATTACCTTTTGTACCACCACCCCCCCCTCCCTTTAGAATGTAAGCTCTAAGAGCAGGGCCCTCCTGTCCCTTCTGTATTGAACTGTACTATAATTGTGCTGTCCCCACTCTACATTGTAAAGCGCTGTGTAAACAACACTTGCCAAGTCTCTCCATCTTCCATCGTGGCCTAATAAAAATAATTATATGGTGTGTAGATTATCCATGAGATATTTCTGGCTGCTGACTGTGGAATAAAACATTTTCTTTAATAAAGCCTTTTTTTTTTTTTTAAATCAACCATATTGGATTTCTGCTGTTGCTGTATGTAAGCCACTGAACAATGTAAAACTAAATTATTACATATGCAATTTATGTGATGCCACAATATGGTGTAACCAATACCATCCCTGAGAATAATGATGTTCTTTGAAGCCATGTGCACCTTTAGGACATCCCCTATACATGTTTTTGAAAGATTTCTGTAATTTCAGTGTTGCCCTTAAAGCCATCTGAAAAGAACCTCTCCTCACTGGACGATAGATTAAATTCGTTTTTTTTTTATTGGTGCCCAGCTCACCATGCCCTTTTGTTTGACAATCCCAGTACATGGCAATTTCTTAATTTCTAAGATTCAGCTCTCATTAACTCCAACAGTGTTCAGATTTGGTATTTCGCTAAACCTGTGTCAAACCAAACCAGGGTACATTAAGCTCACCCTTAGTAAAAATAAGTACTTTTCCACTGACCAGCAATGTAAAAGGGGAATTCCTCCACTGAACACTAATATAAGGGGACTCTACAACTTTTCCTGTCTGTGTTTCTTTTCTGGTCATTATAATTTGTTTAATTTCATGATTATTACTGAAAATATTTTTTTATTTAGAGGAGGTACAGTAGGTGTTAAACTATCTAGCCTGGGTGTCAAATACTTTAGGTATGCCTCATTCATTTGCAGTTATTTATTATTTTATTTGCAACTTACAGATCACACTAATAGACTGTGAGCTATAGATGTAATTGTTTAGTTGGGGGTTCCCTGAGACATGAAACTGAACATGACATTTTAATGGTGTTAAAAATGTAGGGGTAAGTAGGTAAGATTTAAGAACTCTTGGGATGTCTTTTTTTGTTTTTATGTTTATTTATTTTTTATCTGTCTATGTCCTTTGTCCTTACATTTTGATGCAGTTTTCCCCTTGGGGGCATACCCCGTTCACAACTGTGTAGGACCAGCACTTGTGCATTAGGGGCCCCTGGCACTGTCTGGCTGACACATGCACAGTAAAGGCTGTTTTCTTTCTGAGATCTTGAGCTGGCCAGCAAATGTGTAGTAGGGCTTGCTGATGCTGTGCATGGCCAGTGTATGTCCAGCACTGTGCTTAGATTTCCAAGCCCAGTACTTCAATAGGGGCTCAGAAAGACAGCAGCCCCTATTGCACATGTCCCAGCAGGTACATCATCACTGGGCCCTATTAAACATGTGTAGCGGCCATAACCCCTCAGGTTGGCCTTGACTTTTCTGGGCTTACCAATTACCTCCTCGTGGCTTGTCGGTTGTTTTCTAGGGGTTCCCAGGGTTAGTACCCAATGACTTCAGATGCTGACACATAAAAGTCCTTTTCAGGGTTTTTATTTTGCAAGGGTAACATCCAACAATAACACAGTCTCAGGTGGGAATAGAGGGCACGGGTGATAAAACTCAGGCACTTTGAACTGCTGACATCCACTGAATGTCTCTTAGTTAGCCCAGAGAGTAGCCACTCACAACTGGGTGCTTCACTGCTGGATAAATCTCTACCATAGATTTAGCAGCCAACATGTGATCCGGAGAACTTGCAAAGTCTCTGCCACAGACTAGATTGTAACTGAAGATAAGTAGGAACCTTTCCCACAGTACCTGGATCACTCAGCCTTGGCGATACTGTAGGAAGTGTGGATTCTCTAGTGTCCATACAACTCAGCTCCCAGGCTCTTACCGAGCAGCCAGCTTCCTGGCCCTCCTTCGAAGAGTCCTCCCCTGGTCACTTGTACGAGTTGCCGTGTCCCTCCAATACCGAGAGCATACCGAGACACCTCCTGAATCCTCCTTCAGTTACTGGGCCTCGAACTAGCCTAGCCGTGGCTCGGAAACAGATAGATCCCCACCCCAGACCATGAGGGCCTCTGGGGCTGGTCAGTGTGACCATGCTTGCGGGGACGGCAGACACTCCTGGGTCTGGGACCCCTCATGGGGCTGGCCCGGACCGGAACCAGGAATCAAAGCAGCAGCCGAACCCTTAACACGTGACTTCAGCACCTTAAATACCCGTTCCTAGACTACGCAGTGGGGCCAGACGCACCCACTGATTGGCTCCGGGAAAGATTGGTACCTAACACGTCCAACCAGGCTTGGTTCTCAGCCTGTCACAGGTGCCTCACTGCACCTATGACCAGGTGGAACTTCAGTACAGCCGAGCCAAACTGATGCCAAAGTAAAACCTGTACAATTAACCCCCAGAACTCTTTTATAGTTCTGGGAAAAACAAAATTTACATTGATAGCGCACACTTTAGTAAAGTGTGGACGCTACACATGCACTGGCCTGACACAGGGCTAGAGCACTGAAAGCAGTTGCCCCTACTGTGCGTGTGCTGACAGGGAACACAGCCAGCAGCCCCTACTGTGCGTGTGTCATACACGCAAGGCACCAGGAAGTGGGAGCCTGCATATTGGGGTGGCACTAGAGAGACATTGGAAACTAAAGACGCACACTATAGGCCAAAACTCAACAGAGAAAACTTTCATAGGTTAGCAATGCAGTAAAGGCTGCACAAAACTGAAAACAGGAAGCAATGGTGACATAACCCAGATAACAAACAATTGTTCTGCAAGTTTGAAAATGAGTTGCTAAGCTATTGCTAGACTTGCCAGGGTTCACAAGTTTGTTGCACAATTGCAGCAAGTCTGCATTGCAAGACTCCAGATCAACTTTCTTTGCAAACATTCTGCAAGTCTGCTGCAAGTTCTGGTTCAGTTATGTTGTGCAATAGTCATCCTACCCTAGGGGTCACTGTGTTTGAATTTGCATGCTGTACACTTACAGAGCTCTTGCTGTAGACTCATCACTGCAACTTTGCTCGTTAGAGACTTGCCACGCAAATTTGGTACAATTTGGAAAAGTGTCAACTAGAATTTGTGCTTCAAATGTACAACTTGCCAGTGAAAATGTGCAGCAAGTTAATAGACTTACAATTCAACACTGCCACAAATTTGTGGCAAGTTATCCTTTCTATCTTGGAAGGTATGCAGCTATATTTATTCATTTATTTTTTCTAGAAGGGTTTAATATAATTTTAACTGAAATCCTCCCTATGTACTCAGTACAAAGAATACGTAGAAGGTGTTTTTCTAAGACTAATAACTTTTTGAAAAGTGTATCTTTTAATACAAAAAGTCAAAAAAATGACTAGTATTAAAAAAGAATTATAATTCATATGACTGTGGTTAAAAAAAAAAAAAATACCTTTTTAAATTAATTATATTAATAATCTACTAGGAACAAATACTAGCAATACGAACAGAAAATCCATATTTAGAGCAACAGAGATTTCTCAAGATTTTCTTTATTTTCTCAGCCATGTCAAATAAGAATGAACCAGTACTTCCAAGTAATATATCTGTTTGAAGCTCTTTTCAGTGGGGCATATTGACTTTTATTGGACAGTATTTTGACAGGCCTTTATCCATATAATTTGCCCCTGTTATAGGATGTAATGCAGGCACTTCTAGCACTCTGACTCCCCCACGCCTTCTCAGCTACTCGACTCCCTGTACTGCAGTGCCTCTTCTTTTAATGCCCACATCTCCTCGATCAGGAACAAATCTGATTTCTGATTGAACATCACTTTATCTGCCAGCTCTCTGGTCTTTTCTTATCTTGTTCCACACTTCTCAGGCTTTGTGCTTAAATTATGTATTAAGGTCAATGTCAAAACACGGAAGATCTGTAATCTACAGGGAGCTCCCTTTTATTCGTTATTACAGTGAATGCTGAGCATAACTGTCAGAGAGCTTGGGATGTGCACAGCATGGAAGCTTGCTACACAGCGGGGCTCTACAAAGCCTCTCTCCTTGTTCTCCCAGGACGAAGCCTTGATAGATTTACCCAGATAACCCATCGCACATTAAAGCACTCTTGTCTCTTCTTCAATCTGAAAGCTGTCAAGTGCACCTATATAGTAATGTCATAAATCAAACGTAAAATGTGTACACTGGAGACAATGCGGATGTCATGTATTCACTTGTAGTTTGAGATCTTCTAAACTAAAATGATATCAGAAGAAAAGGAAAAAGCTGAGAGGGATGTTTTCCTCTTGAACAACCACAAAAGATGTGGAAAAGGGGGTGGCTGTAAACTTTCTCTTCATTTGAATACTTGTAAAGCACTTGTTCTAGGTTTACTCTGCATTAATCAGAAGGGCATCCTTCTAAAATATACAGAGGAACTGTTGTCTCTAAAATTTACGTTAGCTGTAAATAAGAGAAGGGATTTAATGCAAGTGCTGACTATTGATTTTACAAGATCTCCTTGACAAGCATTTGTCAACAAGGGTTTGTATTGGATTCCCCTGGTTTGTTTAGAAAAAAATACATGTTGTTCTTTGTATTGTCTCAAGAGTGAA
The DNA here is from genome assembly GCA_028564925.1 of Lithobates sylvaticus. Lineage (NCBI taxonomy): Eukaryota > Metazoa > Chordata > Amphibia > Anura > Ranidae > Lithobates > Lithobates sylvaticus. Next base: position 409,263,285 of record CM053027.1, read on the forward strand.
ATACAGTATTAATAAAGGAAAACTGCAGTATCACAGGCATTCAGTCTGCATTACACCTGCCCATACGCAGAGAGAAATACCTACACTGACAATTTCTAAAGCAAACATTTTCCTGGTATATAGAAATATGCGAGCCAAAATGCTGTGGGCTTAGACTGATAGTGCTTCTAAATTTCTTGTTTGCTTCCAGCTAACAGGACATGCTGGAAATACCACATCATGTTCTTCGCAAATTACAAACATCAAGAACATTGTTTTTTTTTCAAAATTTTGAATTTTTTTTCAAAATGTGCTTTTCTTCATAAGGTACTTTATAATAAACAATTTATTTTAATTCATTACAAAATAACTCATGTCTGTTTTCTGAATATTTTTGTCATGCTATTAAAACATATTTGGGTATATAATGAAGCGTCAAAAAGAAGCATGGATGTGATACCGTAATGATTAACTATTAAAAAGTATGTGAAGGCAAGCTTTCAGAAGCTGTGGTCCATTTGGTAAAATCCTAGTAGGGGATTTTGGTCAGTCGATTGTAAAAATCAAGACCTTGAGAAGTAGACATTTTACATGCATATCAGCAAATATAGTGCTTGTTGGATTAGTCATGTGTAAAACGTTGGATTATCTCTGCGTGAATAATAGAGAATCAGCAGAGAATAAGAAAGTAAGGCCCGGAGCGAGAGAATTAAAATATAGTGCAGGGCCAGCATGACAGGGTGGGGAAGGGGAAGCAACTATGGGGTTAAGGATTGTAGGTGGTGAAAAGGGGAGAGGTAGGATTGGTTGAAGCAACAGGATGAGGAGGGGTTTGTGTAGTTCATTTAAGGGATAGATGGGATCTCCTGGGCAGCAGAGGAGGGACAGGTGGCAAGCAGGCAGTTTATTCCACGCTGCTACTTGTCCCGAAATATCAGAGCATGGCCGAGGTGGACAGGATCCTGGCACAGCTGCAGGCTGTGGCAGCTTCCAAGGGGCCATAGTGGCTTCAGAGACAGGTATCTGCCCTACTAGAGGATCAAGCGTCCAGGTTAGCAGCGGGGGGGCAGGGCATCCCACGCGCACGGCAGTCTCGGCCCCCAGAGCGTCTTTCCCCTGGATCCTCCCCCGAGCTTTGCGCTAGTGTAGGAGCCCCTGGGGACCCGTCAGTACCACCAGTGAAGTGATCACCAGCTTCCGCGGGTGGTGGGCCTGGACGGAATACTCGCGTAGGCAGAGCTCGGCAGGCGGGGCATCAGAAAGCATGCGCAGGCCTCCTCCGCCCGCCATCACTGTCCGGAGCTCACGACTCCTCCCCCTCTGATGCTGTGGAAAGGGGGAAGTCTTGGCGTGCGAGGAGCAATGGTGACCCCTGCCAGGACAGAGAGGTGTGGAAAAGGCAAGGAAAAGGCAGAGACTGCGGCCCATGGTACTGTACCTGCTGGAGGTCTGTGCAGCATATCGATGGGTGGATCTGGTGTTGGGAGGCGGAGCCAAGTACAGTGCAGATCCACAGCATCCGGGCCTTCCTCACCTGGGATGCTTCAAGGTGAGGAACCACAGATTCCAGATGTGCATTCAGAGTATGAACTGTCCTGCTCTGAAGAAGACGAATCGCAGGGACATCCGGCATCGGGGGATTCTGGAGCGGCGGCTGTTAGGGGTCAGCCTGGTAAGTCGACTAATTTAATTAACAGCTCTGTTGACAATGTATTAGGTTGCTTGTTGGGGTTAGCTGATGGGAGCCCCTCACAGTGCCATGTCGTGGGTAGGGATGGGCCCGGTGCTCGATTCAAACCCACGTTCGAATCGAGCACCGGGCGTTCGCTCGCTCGGCGAGCCCAGAACTATTTGGGCCGTTCACATCACATTCGTGTGATGCGAGCGGCCCCGCAATGCATTGCGGCCGGCGCGGCCGGCGCAGTGCATTGCTGGCTGATGATTGGCCAAGCATGCACTGTGACCCCGCATGCTTGGCCAATCACAGCGCCGTAAACTCGGAGAGCAATAATTGGCTACAGGCAGGACGCCTGTAGCCAATTAAAGCTCAGGGGCTTTAGTACACGCCCCACCATTTAAAAGGCCGCCACGCTGTCGGCCCGGTCACATGTGTTCCGGCTTTAGGAGAGAGCAGTCTGCTGATTCTGTCTTTGCTTGATTGCTATTTCTTTGCTAAACCATTGGCTATTTCTTTGCTAAACCATTGCTACCTGAGTCATTCATCATTAGTGATCGTTCATTGCTGCTGATTGCACAGTTAGTGTGTTATTAGCTGCTGCTGGGGATTAGTCTGGTGCGTGCTTACTGTTAGTACTGTATTGCAGTAGTAACAACCGCAGTGCTGTTAGCACAGCATTGCACCCCAACAGCACCCATAGGACTTCTAGTGTGTTAGTGGCAGCAAACAGAGCTCCTATATTTTCTTCTCAGCAGCACCCATAGGACTTCTAGTGTGTTAGTGGCAGCAAACAGAGCTCCTATATTTTCTTCTCAGCAGCACCCATAGGACTTCTAGTGTGTTAGTGGCATCACACAGAGCTCCTATATTTTCTTCTCAGAAGCACCCATAGGACTTCTAGTGTATTAGTGGCAGCAAACAGAGCTCCTATATTTTCTTCTCAGCAGCACCCATAGGACTTCTAGTGTGTTAGTGGCATCACACAGAGCTCCTATATTTTCTTCTCAGCAGCACCCATAGGACTTCTAGTGTGTTAGTGGCAGCACACAGAGCTCCTATATTTTCTTGACAGCAGCACACATATTTTACCTATTGTGTCAGCAGCACCCATAGGACTTCTAGTGTGTTAGTGGCAGCACACAGAGCTCCTATATTTTCTTGACAGCAGCACACATATACTACCTATTGTGTCAGCAGCACCCATAGGACTTCTAGTGTGTTAGTGGCAGCACACAGAGCTCCTATATTTTCTTGTCAGCAGCACACATAGTACCTATAGTGTGTTAGTGTCAGCACCCATAGGACCTACAGTGTGTTGTGAGCACACATAGGAGCTCTATTTTTTATACTATATACACTACCGACTACAATGGCTGGAAGACCGCCAAGGAGAGGCAGAGCGTGCTGAGGCAAGAACACAGGGCAGGCAGGCTCTGTTTCTAGAGACAACAGTGCTGGCCGTGGTCGTGCATCGTCGTCAGCGCGTGGCCATGGGACACGCTTGTCTTTGTTTTCGGCAGCTGGACATGTGGAGCCGCATCATGCCGAAGGCTTGGTAGAATGGATGACCAAGCCCTCCTCATCCTCCTCATCCTCTCTCACCCAGGCTGAGGGTACTGGCAGAGCAGCTGCCAACGCGTACTCAATGGCATCATCAGCCACCCCTTCCCTAGACCCACCATGTCCTCCTGAGGAGTCCCCCGAACTGTTTGAGCACAGTGTTGGGTACATGCTCCAGGAGGATGCCCAACGATTCGAAGGCTCGGATGATGATGATACCCAGCTTGAGGAAGGCAGTAGTGTGCGCGCAGAGAGAGGGGATTCTGAAGGACAGCAATCTGGCAGTACTGTTTCACCAGCTGCAGCTTACTGCCAGGTTTGCTCTAGTGGTGAAGAGGGAGGGGATGATGAGGTCACTGACTCCACGTGGGTGCCTGAAGGGAGAGAGGAGGAGGAGGAGGAGGAGGAGGAGGATGCGGCATCACATGTCCAACGAGGCAGGATGCCCCCTGGAGGCCAGCTAGAGGCCAGCACAGCAACTGCACCACACCGCAGAGCTCCGCCTGTGCAGGGCGCTGCCTCTGCACGTTATCACAAAAGTTCTTTGGTGTGGGCCTTTTTTGAGACGAGTGCATCAGATCGCACCACTGCTATTTGCAATATTTGTCTCAAGCGTATCTCGCGTGGCCAAAACATCAGCCGCTTGGGCACCACAAGCATGAGCAGACATATGTCGACCTGCCATGCAGCTCGTTGGCAAGCACACATAAAAGACCCACACCAAAGAACAAAGCGGACCTCTCCTTGCTCCTCATCAGCTGGGATCTCCATCCCCACTATATCTTCAGTCCTCTCTGAAAGCTGCTCTGAGAGGACTGAAGGTGTAGAATTAGGTGTGTCACAACCAAGTACTTGCAGTACACCGACGTCAGATTGTAGCAGGCAAATTTCCCTGCCCCAGCTGCTGGACCGTCGAAAGAAGTATATTCCCAGCCATCCACATGCCCAGCGGTGGAATGCTAGCTTGGCTAAATTGCTAGCACTTCAACTGCTGCCTTTTCAGTTGGTAGACTCGGCCCCCTTCCATGAGTTTGTTCAATGTGCGGTTCCTCAGTGGCAGGTTCCCAAACGCCACTTTTTCTCACGGAAAGCGATTCCGTCTCCCTACCGGCATGTGGAAGGCAATGTCCATGCCTCGCTGGACAGGGCGGTCAGCGGTAAGGTGCATATTACCGCTGACTCATGGTCCAGCAGGCATGGACAGGGACGTTATCTTTCTTTCACGGCCCATTGGGTCACTCTATTGGCAGCTGGGAGGGATGCAGGACAAGGTGCAGTAGTGTTGGAGGTTGTTCCGCCACCACGCCTCCAAAATGCTACTACTGGTTGTGACACACCTCTCTCCTCCACCCCCTCCTCTTCTTCTTCCTCCAGTGCGCTGTCCTCGGAACCAGCGGTGCTCCGTAGGCATACAAGGGGCTACGCGAGTACGCAGGCAAAAAGATGCCATGCCGTTGCTTGCGCTGGTGTGTTTGGGGGACAGGAGCCACACTGGGGCAGAGGTTCTGGCAGCTCTGCAGGGGCAGGCCGAGAGGTGGTTGACGCCACGCCAGCTTAAGCCAGGAATGGTCGTTTCTGACAATGGCACCAACCTCCTCTCCGCCCTGCGACAGGGGCAGCTCACCCGTGTGCCCTGTATGGCTCACGTCCTCAACCTGGTGGTGCAGCGGTTCTTGGGCAGGTACCCAGGCTTACAGGATGTCCTGAGGCAGGCCAGGAAAGCCTGTGTGCATTTCCGCCGATCTTATAATGCCAGTGCTCGGCTGACTGAGCTGCAAAAGGAGCTGAACCTGCCCAAGAACCGCCTAATATGTGACATGCCCACCAGGTGGAACTCAACGTTGGCCATGCTGCAGCGACTGCACACGCAGCAGAGGGCCATCAATGAGTACCTTTGCGACTACAGCACCAGGACAGGGTCAGGGGAGCTTGGCTTTTTTTCCCCATGCCAGTGGAGCATGATCAGGGATGCATGCACTGTCCTCTCACCATTTGAGGAGGCCACAAGGATGGTGAGCAGTGACAGTGCATGCATCAGTGACACTGTACCTCTTGTCCACCTGTTGGAGCATACGCTGCGTGGGATAATGGACAGGGCACTTGAGGCAGAACAGAGGCAGGAAGAGGAGGACTTCCTTGCCTCTCAAGGCCCCCTTTATCCAGACAGTGTTCCTTCTGTCCCACCCATCACACAGGAAGAGGATGAGGAGGAGGAGGAGGAGGAGGATTGTGTGAGCATGGAGGTGGAGCCTGGCACTCAGCATCAGCAGCAGCAGTCTTTTAGGGATGATGTACAGTCCCAACAAACCAGTGGACTTGTACGTGGCTGGGAGGAGGTGGCTGGCGATCATGTCATCCTCAGTGACCCTGAAGACTCCGGACCGAATGCCTCAGCTAACCTACGTAGCATGGCCTCCCTGATCCTGCAAAGCCTGCGGAAGGATCCTCGTGTTCTTCGGATCAAGGAGAGGGACCATTACTGGCTGGCCACTCTCCTTGATCCACGGTACAAGGGTAAGGTTGCGGACCTTATCTTGCCGTCGCAGAGGGAGCAGAGGATGAGACATCTCAGGGAGGCCTTGCAGAAAGGTCTGTGCAACGCGTTCCCAGAAACTGGGAGGTTACAAACTCCTGGTCCTGGACGACGAGTTGCTGAGGCTTCGGTCAGTAGCAGAAGGAGCGGTGGGGAAGGTGGACGTCTGACCGATGCGTTCAGACAATTTTTTTAGTCCGCAGCCCCAAGGTATGATCGGTTCCAGCAACCATCGCCAGCGTCTGATATACATGGTGCAGGAATACCTAGGGGCAAGGTCAGACTTGGATACCTTTCCCACCGAAAATCCTCTGGCTTACTGGGTCCTGAGGATGGATCACTGGTCAGAGCTTGCACAGTATGCAATTGAGCTACTGGCCTGTCCTGCCTCCAGCGTTCTTTCCGAACGCACATTCAGTGCTGCTGGAGGATTTGTCACCGATCATAGGGTGCGCCTGTCCACCGACTCGGTTGATCGACTGACCTTCATAAAAATGAATCAGTCTTGGATCACCACCAGCTACCAGGCACCTGAAGCGGATATAACGGAATAATTTATAATGTCACATCCCTTCAAGACTGCCTATGCTGATGCTGAGTGACTGTCCTGTTATGTTCACTGACTATCCTCTTCCTCCTCCTCAATGATCCATGCCACCACACCAGTGCCTAAGGCACAATTTTTCAGCCCCTGTATAATAGGGGCGTGTACTTACAATTTTTTAAAAAAATGCTTCGCAACAGGTGTGACTGCTGTGCTCCAAGTACAGTATCTGTGAGGGGTTGCAGTGTTGTGGCACCAGCACCAGTGCTTAAGGCACAATTTTTCAGCCCCTGTTGGGGCGTGTAATTACAATTTTTAGGCAATGCTTTGCAACAGGTCTCATTGCTGTGCTCAGAGTACAGTATCTGTGAGGGGTTGCAGTGTTGTGGCACCAGCACCAATGCCTAAGGCACAATTTTTCAGCCCCTGTTGGGGCGTGAAATTACAATTTTTAGGCAATGCTTTGCAACAGGTCTCATTGCTGTGCTCAGAGTACAGTATCTGTGAGGGGTTGAAGTGTTGTGGCACCAGCACCAATGCCTAAGGCACAATTTTTCAGCCCCTGTTTAACAGGGGCGTGTAATTACAAATCTTGATCTAATAGTTCACAGCAGGGCCCATTCCTGCACCCACCAAGAGTAACTGTGAGGGCTTATAGTGTTGTGGCAACACCGTCCACCACCACCATCAAAGGCCCTATTTTTCTGCCCCTATTCAACAGGTGCATGCAATTACAATTCTTGATCTAATAATTCACAGCAGGGACCATTCCTGTGCCCACCAAGAGTAACTATGAGGGCCTACAGTCTTGTGGCAACACCGTCCACCACCACCAAAGGCCCAATTTTTCTGCCCTGTTCAACAGGTGCATGCAATTACAAATCTTGATCTAATAACTCACAGCAGGGCCCATTCCTGCACCCACCAAGAGTTAAGCCCCATACACACGCTCGGACAATCCGCGGACCAGGTCGGTCGGATTTTGTCCGTCGTACTTTGTCCGATGTTGGTGTTGCGTACACACGGTGGGACTACGTTGTCGGAATATCCGGTCCGGAAGAACGTCGTGACGTAAGTCGTCGTCCACGAGATTACAAAAGGGAAGTTCAGCACCACGTCAGGCACCCGTTGGGCTCCTTCTGCTGATCCCGTGTTTATCGAGAGTTAGTGGAAGTTTGGTGACTTAAGATTCGCGCTTCTCAGTTTTCTGACTCAGATCGTTACTGCTCTTCAGTTTGTGCTTGTCGTGCGTATCTGTTTATTAGTGCGTGTAGTCAGTTCGCATTTGTTGGTCATTGCGGCTAGGGATGAGCCGAACACCCCCGGGTTCGGTTCGAACCAGAACCTTCGAACGGACCGAAAGTTTTTGGAGAACATAGGGAGGGGTTATCACCCCTGTAACATTTGCTGTCTTTGCACATCTGTTCAGAACATGTCACCTCACTTTCCGTACCCAATGACAAATGTTTTTGGAAAAGTGGGGTTTTAATTGAAACAAGGATTGGTGATAAAGTATCAGTAGAGAGGAGATACCTTTTTCCCAAATTAAATCTAACAGGATAGAATTTCCCTTCCTAGGGTAGATTTCCTCTCACTTCCTGTTTTCTCTTTCCATTTGCAAGTAGGAGTCGTTTGTAAGTTGGATGTTTGAAAGTAGGGGCCTGGCGTATATACTCTGCAGAAATTTGCCCTATTAGATGTTGGTGTAGCCACAAGACTGGTGGGCACAGGAATGGGCCCTGCTATGAGTTAATAGATCAAGATTTGTAATTGCATGCACCTGTTGAACAGGGCAGAAAAATTGGGGGTGGTGGTGGTGGGGACGGTGTTGCCACAAGACTGTAAGCTCTCACAGTTACTCTTGGTGGGCGCAGGAATGGGCCCTGCTGTGAGTTATTAGATCAAGATTTGTAATTGCAAGCACCTGATGAACAGGGCAGAAAAATTGGGCCTTTGGCGGTGGTGGTGGACGGTGTTGCCACAAGACTGTAGGCCCTCATAGTTACTCTTGGTGGGCGCAGGAATGGGCCCTGCTGTGAGTTATTAGATCAAGATTTGTAATTGCAAGCACCTGATGAACAGGGCAGAAAAATTGGGCCTTTGGCGGTGGTGGTGGACGGTGTTGCCACAAGACTGTAGGCCCTCACAGTTACTCTTGGTGGGCGCAGGAATGGGCCCTGTTGTGAGTTATTAGATCAAGATTTGTAATTGCAAGCACCTGATGAACAGGGCAGAAAAATTGGGCCTTTGGCGGTGGTGGTGGACGGTGTAGCCACAAGACTGCAGGCCCTCATAGTTACTCTTGGTGGGCGCAGGAATGGGCCCTGCTGTGAACTATTAGATCAAGATTTGTAATTACCCGCCCCTGTTAAACAGGGGCTGAAAAATTGTGCCTTAGGCACTGGTGCTGGTGCCACAACACTGCAACCCCTCACAGAGACTGTACTTGGAGCACAGCAGTCACACGTGTTGCGAAGCATTTTTTTAAAAAATTGGAAGTACACGCCCCTGTTAAACAGGGGCTGAAAAATTGTGCCTTAGGCACTGGTGCTGGTGCCACAACACTGCAACCCGGCCCTCACAGATACTGTACTTGGAGCACAGCAGTCACACGTTTAGCGAAGCATTTTTTTTAAAAATTGTAAGTACCCGCCCCTGTTAAACAGGGGCTGAAAAATTGTGCCTTAGGCACTGGTGCTGGTGCCACAACACTGCAACCCGGCCCTCACAGATACTGTACTTGGAGCACAGCAGTCACACGTGTTGCGAAGCATTTTTTTAAAAAATTGTAAGTACCCGCCCTGTTAAACAGGGGCTGAAAAATTGTGCCTTAGGCACTGGTGCTGGTGCCACAACACTGCAACCCGGCCCTCACAGATACTGTACTTGGAGCACAGCAGTCACACGTGTTGCGAAGCATTTTTTTAAAAAATTGTAAGTACCCGCCCCTGTTAAACAGGGGCTGAAAAATTGTGCCTTAGGCACTGGTGCTGGTGCCACAACACTGCAACCCGGCCCTCACAGATACTGTACTTGGAGCACAGCAGTCACACGTGTTGCGAAGCATTTTTTTAAAAAATTGTAAGTACCCGCCCCTGTTAAACAGGGGCTGAAAAATTGTGCCTTAGGCACTGGTGCTGGTGCCACAACACTGCAACCCCTCACAGAGACTGTACTTGGAGCACAGCAGTCACACGTGTTTGCGAAGCATTTTTTTAAAAAATTGGAAGTACACGCCCCTGTTAAACAGGGGCTGAAAAATTGTGCCTTAGGCACTGGTGTGGTGGCATGGATCATTGAGGAGGAGGAAGAGGATAGTCAGTGAACATAAGAGGACAGTCACTCAGCATCAGCATAGGCAGTCTTGAAGGGATGTGACATTAAAAATTATTCGGTTATATCCGCCTCAGGTGCCTGGTAGCTGGTGGTGATCCAAGACTGATTCATTTTGATGAATGTCAGTCGATCAACCGAGGCGGTGGACAGGCGCACCTATGATCAGTCACAAATCCTCCAGCAGCACTGAATGTGCGTTCGGAAAGAACGCTGGAGGCAGGACAGGCCAGTAGCTCAATTGCATACTGTGCAAGCTCTGACCAGTGATCCATCCTCAGGACCCAGTAAGCCAGAGGATTTTCGGTGGGAAAGGTGTCCAAGTCTGACCTTGCCCCAAGGTATTCCTGCACCATGTATATCAGACGCTGGCGATGGTTGCTGGAACCGATCATACCTTGGGGCTGCGGACTAAAAAATTGTCTGAACGCATCGGTCAGACGTCCACCTTCCCCACCGCTCCTTCTGCCACTGACCGAAGCCTCAGCAACTCGTCGCCCAGGACCAGGAGTTTGTAGCCTCCCAGTTTCTGGGAACGCGTTGCACAGACCTTTCTGCAAGGCCTCCCTGAGATGTCTCATCCTCTGCTCCCTCTGCGACGGCAAGATAAGGTCCGCAACCTTACCCTTGTACCGCGGATCAAGGAGAGTGGCCAGCCAGTAATGGTCCCTCTCCTTGATCCGAAGAACACGAGGATCCTTCCGCAGGCTTTGCAGGATCAGGGAGGCCATGCAGCGTAGGTTAGCTGAGGCATTCGGTCCGGAGTCTTCTGGGTCACTGAGGATGACATGATCGCCAGCCACCTCCTCCCAGCCACGTACAAGTCCACTGGTTTGTTGGGACTGTACATCATCCCTAAAAGACTGCTGCTGCTGATGCTGAGTGCCAGGCTCCACCTCCATGCTCACACAATCCTCCTCCTCCTCCTCCTCCTCCTCATCCTCTTCCTGTGTGATGGGTGGGACAGAAGGAACACTGTCCGGATAAAGGGGGCCTTGAGAGGCAAGGAAGTCCTCCTCTTCCTGCCTCTGTTCTGCCTCAAGTGCCCTGTCCATTATCCCACGCAGCGTATGCTCCAACAGGTGGACAAGAGGGACAGTGTCACTGATGCATGCACTGTCACTGCTCACCATCCTCGTGGCCTCCTCAAATGGTGAGAGGACAGTGCATGCATCCCTGATCATGCTCCACTGACGTGGGGAAAAAAAAACAAGCTCCCCTGACCCTGTCCTGGTGCCGTAGTCGCAAAGGTACTCATTGATGGCCCTCTGCTGCGTGTGCAGTCGCTGCAGCATGGCCAACGTTGAGTTCCACCTGGTGGGCATGTCACATATTAGGCGGTTCTTGGGCAGGTTCAGCTCCTTTTGCAGCTCAGTCAGCCGAGCACTGGCATTATAAGATCGGCGGAAATGCACACAGACTTTCCTGGCCTGCCTCAGGACATCCTGTAAGCCTGGGAACCTGCCCAAGAACCGCTGCACCACCAGGTTGAGGACGTGAGCCATGCAGGGCACATGGGTGAGCTGCCCCTGTCGCAGGGCGGAGAGGAGGTTGGTGCCATTGTCAGAAACGACCATTCCTGGCTTAAGCTGACGTGGCGTCAACCACCTCTCGGCCTGCCCCTGCAGAGCTGCCAGAACCTCTGGCCCAGTGTGGCTCCTGTCCCCCAAACACACCAGCGCAAGCACGGCATGGCATCTTTTTGCCTGCGTACTTGCGTAGCCCCTTGTACGCCTACGGAGCACCGCTGGTTCCAAGGACAGAGCACTGGAGGAAGAAGAAGAGGAGGGGGTGGAGGAGAGAGGTGTGTCACAACCAGTAGCAGTAGTCGCGTTTTGGAGGCGTGGTGGCGGAACAACCTCCAACACTACTGCACCTTGTCCTGCATCCCTCCCAGCTGCCAATAGAGTGACCCAATGGGCCGTGAAAGAAAGGTACCATCGCTGTCCATGCCTGCTGGACCATGAGTCAGCGGTAATATGCACCTTACCGCTGACCGCCCTGTCCAGCGAGGCATGGACATTGCCCTCCACATGCCGGTAGAGAGACGGAATCGCCTTCCGCGAGAAAAAGTGGCGTTTGGGAACCTGCCACTGAGGAACCGCACATTGAACAAACTCACGGAAGGGGGCCGAGTCTACCAACTGAAAAGGCAGCAGTTGAAGTGCTAGCAATTTAGCAAGGCTAGCATTCAACCGCTGGGCATGTGGATGGCTGGGAGTGTACTTCTTTCTACGGTCCAGCAGCTGGGGCAGGGAAATTTGCCTGCTGCAATCGGACGTCGGTGTACTGCAAGTACTTGGTTGTGACACACCTAATTCTACACCTTCAGTCCTCTCAGAGCAGCTTTCAGAGAGGACTGAAGGTGTAGTGGGGATGGAGATCCCAGCTGAGGAGGAGCAAGGAGAGGTCCGCTTAGTTCTTTGGTGTGGGTCTTTTATGTGTGCCTGCCAACGAGCTGCATGGCAGGTCGCCATATGTCTGGTCATGCTTGTCGTGCCCAAGCGGCTGATGTTTTGGCCACGCGAGATACGCTTGAGACAAATATTGCAAATAGCAGTGGTGCGATCTGCTGCACTCGTCTCAAAAAAGGCCCACACCAAAGAACTTTTCTGATAACGTGCAGAGGCAGCGCCCTGCACAGGCGGAGCTCTGCGGTGTTGTACAGTTGCTGTGCTGGCCTCTACCTGGCCTCCAGGGGGCATCCTGCCTCGTTGGACATGTGACGCCGCATCCTCCTCCTCCTCGTCCTCCTCCTCATCCTCTCTCCCTTGAGGCACCCACGTGGAGTCAGTGACCTCATCATCCCCTCCCTCTTCACCACTAGAGCAAACCTGGCAGTAAGCTGCAGCTGGTGGAACAGTACTGCCAGATTCCTCAAGCTGGGTATCGTCATCCGAGCCTTCGAATCGTTGGGCATCCTCCTGGAGCATGTACCCAACACTGTGCTCAAAGAGTTCGGGGGACTCCTCAGGAGGACATGGTGGGTCTAGGGAAGGGGTGGCTGATGATGCTCTGTCAGTACCCTGAGCCTGGGTGAGAGAGGATGAGGAGGATGAGGAGGGCTTGGTCATCCATTCTACCAAGCCTTCAGCATGATGCGGCTCCACATGTCCAGCTGCCGAAAACAAAGACGCGCGTGTCCCATGGCCACGTGCTGATGACGATGCACGACCACGTCCACGGCCACGTCCACTAGAAACAGAGCCTGCCTGCCCTGTGTTCTTGGCTCTGCACGCTCTGCCTCCCCTTGGCGGTCTTCCAGCCATTGTAGTCGGTAGTCCTGTGGGTGCTGCTGAGAAGAATATATAGGAGCTCTGTGTGATGCCACTAACACACTAGAAGTCCTATGGGTGCTTCTGCAAAGAAAATAGAGGAGCTCTGTGTGATGCCACTAACACACTAGAAGTCCTGTGGGTGCTGCTGAGAAGAATATATAGGAGCTCTGTGTGATGCCACTAACACACTAGAAGTCCTATGGGTGCTTCTGCAAAGAAAATAGAGGAGCTCTGTGTGATGCCACTAACACACTAGAAGTCCTGTGGGTGCTTATGCAAAGAAAATAGAGGAGCTCTGTGTGATGCCACTAACACACTAGAAGTCCTGTGGGTGCTTCTGCAAAGAAAATAGAGGAGCTCTGTGTGATGCCACTAACACACTAGAAGTCCTGTGGGTGCTTCTGCAAAGAAAATAGAGGAGCTCTGTGTGATGCCACTAACACACTAGAAGTCCTGTGGGTGCTGCTGAGAAGAATATATAGGAGCTCTGTGTGATGCCACTAACACACTAGAAGTCCTATGGGTGCTTCTGCAAAGAAAATAGAGGAGCTCTGTGTGATGCCACTAACACACTAGAAGTCCTGTGGGTGCTTATGCAAAGAAAATAGAGGAGCTCTGTGTGATGCCACTAACACACTAGAAGTCCTGTGGGTGCTTCTGCAAAGAAAATAGAGGAGCTCTGTGTGATGCCACTAACACACTAGAAGTCCTATGGGTGCTTCTGCTAAGAAAATAGAGGAGCTCTGTGTGATGCCACTAACACACTAGAAGTCCTGTGGGTGCTTCTGCAAAGAAAATAGAGGAGCTCTGTGTGATGCCACTAACACACTAGAAGTCCTGTGGGTGCTGCTGAGAAGAATATATAGGAGCTCTGTGTGATGCCACTAACACACTAGAAGTCCTATGGGTGCTTCTGCAAAGAAAATAGAGGAGCTCTGTGTGATGCCACTAACACACTAGAAGTCCTGTGGGTGCTTATGCAAAGAAAATAGAGGAGCTCTGTGTGATGCCACTAACACACTAGAAGTCCTGTGGGTGCTGCTGAGAAGAATATATAGGAGCTCTGTGTGATGCCACTAACACACTAGAAGTCCTGTGGGTGCTTATGCAAAGAAAATAGAGGAGCTCTGTGTGATGCCACTAACACACTAGAAGTCCTGTGGGTGCTTATGCAAAGAAAATAGAGGAGCTCTGTGTGATGCCACTAACACACTAGAAGTCCTGTGGGTGCTGCTGAGAAGAATATATAGGAGCTCTGTGTGATGCCACTAACACACTAGAAGTCCTATGGGTGCTTCTGCAAAGAAAATAGAGGAGCTCTGTGTGATGGGACTAACACACTTCAAGTCCTATAGGTGCTTCTGGGAAGAAAATAAAGGTCTGTGTGATGGGACTAACACACTTCAAGTCCTATAGGTGCTTCTGGGAAGAAAATATAGCTCTGTGTGTGTGATGGGACTAACACACTTCAAGTCCTATAGGTGCTTCTGGGAACAAAATATAGCTCTGTGTGTGTGATGGGACTAACACACTTCAAGTCCTATAGGTGCTTCTGGGAAGGAAATAAAGGTCTGTGTGATGGGACTAACACACTTCAAGTCCTATAGGTGCTTCTGGGAACAAAATATAGCTCTGTGTGTGTGATGGGACTAACACACTTCAAGTCCTATAGGTGCTTCTGGGAACAAAATATAGCTCTGTGTGTGTGATGGGACTAACACACTTCAAGTCCTATAGGTGCTTCTGGGAACGAAATATAGCTCTGTGTGTGTGATGGGACTAACACACTTCAAGTCCTATAGGTGCTTCTGGGAACAAAATATAGCTCTGTGTGTGTGATGGGACTAACACACTTTAAGTCCTATAGGTTCTTCTGGGAACAAAATATAGCTCTGTGTGTGTGATGGGACTAACACACTTCAAGTCCTATAGGTGCTTCTGGGAACAAAATATAGCTCTGTGTGTGTGATGGGACTAACACACTTCAAGTCCTATAGGTGCTTCTGGGAACAAAATATAGCTCTGTGTGTGTGATGGGACTAACACACTTCAAGTCCTATAGGTTCTTCTGGGAACAAAATATAGCTCTGTGTGTGTGATGGGACTAACACACTTCAAGTCCTATAGGTGCTTCTGGGAACAAAATATAGCTCTGTGTGTGTGATGGGACTAACACACTTCAAGTCTTATAGGTGCTTCTGGGAACAAAATATAGCTCTGTGTGTGTGATGGGACTAACACACTTCAAGTCCTATAGGTGCTTCTGGGAAGAAAATATAGCTCTGTGTGTGTAATGGGACTAACACACTTCAAGTCCTATAGGTGCCTCTGGGAACAAAATATAGCTCTGTGTGTGTGATGGGACTAACACACTTCAAGTCCTATAGGTGCTTCTGGGAACAAAATATAGGAGCTCTGCCTGCCTGCCACGAACACACTACAAGTCCTATAGGTGCTTCTGGGAACAAAATATAGCTCTGTGTGTGTGATGGGACTAACACACTTCAAGTCCTATAGGTGCTTCTGGGAAGAAAATATAGCTCTGTGTGTGTAATGGGACTAACACACTTCAAGTCCTATAGGTGCCTCTGGGAACAAAATATAGCTCTGTGTGTGTGATGGGACTAACACACTTCAAGTCCTATAGGTGCTTCTGGGAAGAAAATATAGCTCTGTGTGTGTGATGGGACTAACACACTTCAAGTCCTATAGGTGCTTCTGGGAACAAAATATAGCTCTGTGTGTGTGATGGGACTAACACACTTCAAGTCCTATAGGTGCTTCTGGGAAGGAAATAAAGGTCTGTGTGATGGGACTAACACACTTCAAGTCCTATAGGTGCTTCTGGGAACAAAATATAGCTCTGTGTGTGTGATGGGACTAACACACTTCAAGTCCTATAGGTGCTTCTGGGAACAAAATATAGCTCTGTGTGTGTGATGGGACTAACACACTTCAAGTCCTATAGGTGCTTCTGGGAACAAAATATAGTTCTGTGTGTGTGATGGGACTAACACACTTCAAGTCCTATAGGTGCTTCTGGGAACAAAATATAGCTCTGTGTGTGTGATGGGACTAACACACTTCAAGTCCTATAGGTGCTTCTGGGAAGAAAATAAAGGTCTGTGTGATGGGACTAACACACTTCAAGTCCTATAGGTGCTTCTGGGAACAAAATATAGCTCTGTGTGTGTGATGGGACTAACACACTTCAAGTCCTATAGGTGCTTCTGGGAACAAAATATAGCTCTGTGTGTGTGATGGGACTAACACACTTCAAGTCCTATAGGTGCTTCTGGGAACAAAATATAGCTCTGTGTGTGTGATGGGACTAACACACTTCAAGTCCTATAGGTGCTTCTGGGAACAAAATATAGCTCTGTGTGTGTGATGGGACTAACACACTTCAAGTCCTATAGGTGCTTCTGGGAACAAAATATAGCTCTGTGTGTGTGATGGGACTAACACACTTCAAGTCCTATAGGTGCTTCTGGAACAAAATATAGCTCTGTGTGTGTGATGGGACTAACACACTTCAAGTACTTTAGGTGCCTCTGGGAACAAAATATAGCTCTGTGTGTGTGATGGGACTAACACACTTCAAGTCCTATAGGTGCTTCTGGGAAGAAAATATAGCTCTGTGTGTGTGATGGGACTAACACACTTCAAGTCCTATAGGTGCTTCTGGGAACAAAATATAGCTCTGTGTGTGTGATGGGACTAACACACTTCAAGTCCTATAGGTGCTTCTGGGAACAAAATATAGCTCTGTGTGTGTGATGGGACTAACACACTACAAGTCCTATAGGTGCTTCTGGGAACAAAATATAGGAGCTCTGCCTGCCTGCCACGAACACACTACAAGTCCTATAGGTGCTTCTGGGAACAAAATATAGGAGCTCTGCCTGCCTGCCACGAACACACTACAAGTCCTATAGGTGCTTCTGGTAACAAAATATAGGAGCTCTGCCTGCCTGCCACGAACACACTACAAGTCCTATAGGTGCTTCTGGTAACAAAATATAGGAGCTCTGCCTGCCTGCCACGAACACACTACAAGTCCTATAGGTGCTTCTGGTAACAAAATATAGGAGCTCTGCCTGCCTGCCACGAACACACTACAAGTCCTATAGGTGCTTCTGGTAACAAAATATAGGAGCTCTGCCTGCCTGCCACGAACACACTACAAGTCCTATAGGTGCTTCTGGTAACAAAATATAGGAGCTCTGCCTGCCTGCCACGAACACACTACAAGCCCCTCTTTCTCAATCAATCTTTGTAACTGAATCTATCTATATCTTGATATAGGACGCTTTGATTTTCACTGCTGAGCTATTGTCTGCTCGTTG
This sequence comes from Lithobates sylvaticus, assembly GCA_028564925.1. Taxonomy (NCBI): domain Eukaryota; kingdom Metazoa; phylum Chordata; class Amphibia; order Anura; family Ranidae; genus Lithobates; species Lithobates sylvaticus. The sequence continues at coordinate 409,280,539 of CM053027.1, forward strand.
CTGGTATTCAGTTCGTTCTTTCAGGCCTTGCTGTTTATCGGTGCTTTCTGTTTGTCCCCGTTCTGACCAGCCGACCTTTTGTGACCTTGTGAGCGATGTTTCCCGTGCGTACTCGTCGCCGAGTTCGTGCTGTACGCGGAATTGGTGTCGGGCTTTTAGCTTTGAGCCAAGACCCGTCCATGAACAGAGTGACGAGGAGTATGTGGACCAAGAATTGGTTGCTTCAGCGTGACCAGTTCTCGCACATGCCTTTGCTTCGTGAGATCCGGGAGAATAATCCTGATGATTTCAGGAACTTTCTCAGGATGACGGACCCCGATTTTCACCGTCTTTTGGCTTTGCTGACCCCCTTTATCAGCCGGCAGGATACCTGCATGAGACAAGCCATTACTCCGGAGCAGAGGCTTGTTGCCACGTTGAGGTACTTGGCGACAGGGAGAAGTCTTCAGGATTTGAAGTTCTCTTCAGGTATCTCTCCCAGGCCCTGGGAATCATTATTCCAGAGACCTGTTCTGCCATCATTCAGGTCCTGCAGGAGGACTATATTAAGGTAACATTTCTACTTGACTATTCCCTTCTATGTATGCTCTGTTTGCTAATGTCTTGTATTTTTGACCTCCTTCCCTAATTACCATGATTGCAATATGTTCTAATATGCTGCCCCTTTTCTCCTTCATGCATTTTTCCCTTCACTTACCTCACCAGCATGCTCTTCTGCCCCAATAGACACCTATGGCCTAGTCACTTAATCAATGTCTTTTGTCTGCTGCATAGTATTGTTTGCCCCCAAACACCCCCTAAAATATGCACAAATGTTTGCTGTGTGGTTTACTTCATGTAGAGTCCCTTTAGAAATTTTTTTTTTTTTTGGTGGGGGGGGGGGGTGGCAAACTCATTAGGAACCCCCTCCCCCAACTGCTCTGTCAGATGGTACCAATCCTTTATCTGCTGGCTTTCCCAAGGTCCATACACACTATATACCTACCTCTTTATAGTGGGCATCTTTAGGGATGAATTCAGCAAAGCATGTAGTGCAAGGGGCTGCCTCCATACATTCCATTTCCTAATTTTTTGTCTTCTTTCCCTCCTATTAGCTTTCTTGGTAATTTCAGAATGTCACAATGTGCGTGCCTTTTTTTGGGGTGGGGGGGTTGAAATGTTATTTTATCTTTCCTGGGGGCTGCCAATAGTGTTAAGTACAGAGGGTCTGGCCAAACTAGCACACATTATTGAGCCATTTGCCAATCAATGAAGTGCAGAGGGTTACCTGTCCCCCCCCCCCCAAAACCCTAGTTATTGCCAATGGCCCATCAGAAGTGGGGGGATTGATGGGGGGTGAGTCATCTGTGAAGGGGAGCCTCTACTTTTCTGTGCAAATACTTTCCAGCCTCAAATTTTATACAATGCTCTTGTTCCAAGATGTTGATTGTCTAATCTGCTTGCAATGTTTAAGTGCAAAGTGACTAATTTTTTTTGCTTGTTTCACTCCACAGTTCCCTTCCACGCCACAGGAATGGCAGACTGTGGCCTCCCACTTTGCCAGCCGTTGGGACTTTCCTAACTGCGGAGGGGCAATTGATGGGAAACACGTCCGCATCGTCCCACCGCCCAACTCGGGGTCCTACTATTATAATTATAAAGGGTTTAATAGTGTAGTGATGTTGGCGGTGGTGTCGGCAACATACGAGTTTATGTATGTGGACGTGGGGATGAACGGCCGGATCTCGGATGGTGGTGCCATTACGCACACGGAGTTCTACTGGCGTCTCCAAAGTGGCAGTCTGTGCTTGCCACCTCCAGAGGAGAATGCCGAAGGACTCCCCTTCGTCTTTGTCGCAGATGAAGCGTTTGCGTTGACTCCCCATGTGATGAGGCCGTTCCCGATGAGGACCCTCACCCCGGACCAGAGGGTCTTCAACTACAGGCTGTCCAGAGCCAGAAGAGTGGTGGAGAACACTTTTGGCATCCTGGCCAGCCGCTTCCGCCTGTTCCTGACGGCATTTAACTTGGCGGAATACAAACTGAACCACATAGTTCTTGCCTGTTGCATATTGCACAACTTCCTCAAAAGACATAACAGGAACTATGTGGTGCCCGTTGGCCCAGATGTGGAGGGCCCTCCAAATGCGGACCTCACAGCCCTTCAAGTGCCACGTCCAGGCTTGCCCCCTCTAAATGCCCGCGTGGTCCGCGAGCAATATATGGCGTACTTTGTGGGTAGGGGGACCATTGCTCTGCCTGACGATGTGTGAGAGGCATTTTTTAATAAATCTGATATTTTAACCAACCTCTGATTTCTTGTCATTTCAGTCTTCTTTTTAGCTTATTTAACTTTGACATTTTTTCCCTTTGCCTTCGACAGTGGGAATGCACTTTCTGGGCTAAAGGAGGTAACAGTCTCTTCTTCCCAAAAAGATTATTCTCATGTTGTGTGTTTGCTACCTAATCTTTGCTCTAGAGAAGGTTTGTCCTGCATAACTGACAGACAAAATACTCCTTTTCATCACCAGGTCTGACATGTGTGTGTATTCTCAAAAATGCTGTGCTCCGTGTTTTCGTACAAAGCACTGTGGGTGTCATTTACATAAGTCAAATCCGCTATGCTCTACAAATGCATTGAAAAAGTTCCCTGGGAAAGGAAATTGCAGTGCAAAGTGGATTTGCCTTTAGTAAATAACACCCATTGCCCCCCATATCCTTTACATTTTACATACATAATGCATTGTTTTTTAAATAAGGAAGCCACACATTTAGAAAAATAAAAAAGTTTACTTGGAAAACATTCACAAGTGCGTTTACAATCTTCACGCCAAAACTGACAACATCTTGGTTATTTACAACATTGTTTACAAACATTCCGCAATTGGTAAAACCAGGCATGGAGCTAACCAGAACCTATGAACTAGGAAAGTTCAACTTTGTAAAGTGAAGACAAGATCAGACATGACTATATGTTCAAAGTGTGTTTGATCTTGCCTTCATCACATGGGGGGGTCACCCCCGAAAAGTGGAAATTTCGAACATGCACACAATTTGGGACTGAAAATGGTCATTAGATGGTAAAACACATGCCTAGAAGCTTCAAAAGTGCCATTTTCCATCATGGGGATGAATGGACGTTTTTTGGGGGTGCAACCCCTTCACCACAACCACTTTCGTAGTTCGTAAAGTGTTTGCACCCCCAAAAAAACGTTGGCATTCATCCACCATGATGGGAGCTAGTACATGTGGACACAATGTGTGCATGTTCCAAATTTCACACAGTTTTTAAGTTGCAAATGTGTTCAGAAGCTGGCACAAATGTGTGTTAATTACTTGGTGCGTTTTCATATTTTTCCTAAAACATCAATGATGTTCTTCAATTTTTGTTGAACATCATTGATGTTTTGCTTTATGTAATCTAGATCTCTATTGCAGACCATTATCTCTCCGATGAGTACGTGGGCACTCTCTGTGGTAAAGTGCGATTTTTCTTCCACAACATCCACGTCACCTAAAAACCACAAACAAACAAAAATGGGGTGTTGGAAATGAGGCAGCCATACATGGATTAGCTTACCAGTAGCTGTGTTCTCCCACACTCACCTGTTGTGGTGACAATTTCTCCAAGTTCGATGATCTCTCCTTCCTCCTCCTCCTCCTCTGCTTCTGCTCTTTCCCCTTTTTTGGGAGGTGTTGGTTTGGGGGTTTCCTCAGACGGCCCAAGTTTTCGCTCCCCTATGAGAATGTACAAAAGGAAGATTTAGCAACACAATCTATTGAGGGCAGAAATAGGAAATGACAAACATTGGTTGAAAGTGACGGACACTATTTTAGTTTGGCCAGTTACAAATGCCAACTACATGAATGTAGTCACTTTGTAAAGGTGCTAAACTGACTAGCTTTTTGGTAGAAGTTTGTGTGATGGAGACACCCCTCTAGTATCCACTGGAGCACATGTGTGGAAAAGCCTAATAAAAAGGGGGTTTGGGTGTCCCAGCACTAGTGCTCTAGAGTCCAGATGGGTAAACAGCTACTGGGTGACCTCTCCTTTACATTGAATAAATTGGCTTTACATTCTTGATGACATTTCTAGTGAGAACAAACTTCCTTTCCCCCAAAAAAACACCAAACATCGTACTATAAGTGGCCGAACGATCGAGGTTGCGTACGATCGAATGGACACACACACACGACCATGACAGTGGCAGAAAGATCGAGGCTGAGTACGATCGAATGCACAGACGAACCTGAAAGTGGCCATTTTGGAATGTACAACATTGTAAACATCAAACCACAATGGAGCAGTATGCAAGCAAGAAATCAAACACAAAACACAACTACTTACTTTTTTGAAGAATTCGCTTGATCTTTCTGTACTGATCGGCCTCCCTCAGTTTCAGGTCTGACCAGCGTTTCCTCAGTTGCTCCTTGGATCGTTGTACCCCAAACTGATTGTACAGCCTCCTCACAACTTTAGACATGATCTTGGCCTTGCGGACATTGGGGTTGAGGTAAGGCCCATACTTCCCATCATAGTCGCTCCTCTTTAATATGTCCACCATCTCCAACATTTCTCCAAATGACATATTGGAGGCCTTGAATTTCAGGCTCCGGGATCGGGACGTTTCTGCCTCCGGACTTTCCTCGTCCTCCTCCTCGTTGGTGGGATATTTGGGGCGCACCTGCTGTGTCCACGCCATGTGCTCTCCCCACTGCGCCGTAAAGAGAAGGGGTGGGGAATAGACGAGAAAGATCGTCAGGGGCGGGCGGAGTTTGACGCATGCGCACTGTATATAAAACGTCACACGCCTGTGTCGTAGCCACGATCTGGGAGACGAGGGGAGAGAAAACTCACACGAGACGATCGCTACAAACGAAGGTACAATTTGACGTTGGTACATAACTAGCCTAGACTGATTTGAACTTGAGGCTTCTTTATGGAGAAGATTAGGAGAGTTTAGCCTGACATAATTGAGAGGGTTTTGTGTGGTGTTGTGTCGTACAGAGATTATGCAGGGATTCAACGACATGAGTTTTCTCCCCCTCTTCATTGCCAAATTCAGGGAATTTCCCGTTTTATGGCAGGGTAAACACCCACATTACACCAACAAACCAAAGAGGCACGAAGCCCTGGAGGAACTTGTGGAATTTGTCAAGCCAAGGTTCCCCACGGCAACTGTTGATGATCTAAGAAAGAAAATTGGCAGCCTGAGGAGTGCGTATATCAGGGAGCGGAAGAAGGTCGTGAAGTCTGAGGAAACTGCAACTTCAGCAGATGAGGTCTATGTCCCCAAGCTCTGGTACTATCAGAGTCTCCATTTTCTGAAAGACCAGACTGATGTCACGGAGCCAACCTCGACTCCTCCTTCCACGCTTCCTTGCGCGCAGCCCACCCCTGTTGAGGCTTCCGAGGAGCAACCTGGGCCTTCCAGTATGGAAGAGGTGGAGGAGCCCAGCTTGTTCCAGGTATAGTAGTTTTGTTACCATTTCTGGGAATAATGAATGATGTTCACTTAATTCAGGATCCCCAATTGCTTAGTTCCTAACGTGTTTGACATATCAACTGACAGTAGTGTTGGAGACATTTGGGGCCAGAATCTAAACTGCAGGGCTGAGAATTGTATGGTTTTCTATTTGTAAACATTTTGCAACAGTCACAAGATGAGAATTGTGTGTGTTTGATGAACAAATAACTGAAACTATGTCCCTTTTTCATACACAGGAAGACCTCAGCCAGGAGGTGGCTGTGGAAGGTGGCAGTCAGGAGGAGGCAGGGGTTAGTGGCAGCCACCAGCTGGGTAGTGGCAGCCAAGAGGGGGCTAGGCCGCGGAGCCTGACTGACACCCAAACCCCTCCCCTCCGCCTTCCGTACAAAAGGGCGAGAAGGGGGGGTTATGCGGCACAGTCAGCGCTCCGCATGATCAGAGAGGCTTCAGACTCCCTACATGCCACACCCGCCGACGAGGAGACCTTTGGCTCGGTGGTTGTCACAAAAATGATGGGTATGGAGGTGAGGCAACGCAACATGTGTGAGGGGCTCATCCTCCATGTCCTAAATAAGGGTAGGGCTGGGGAGATGACCCCAGTCACACATGTTTGCCATAGCTACCATGCTCCGCCTCCTCCTCCTCCTCCTCCTCTGCCACCCCACCAGCACGACAGCCACAGCGTGCAAGGAAGCGTGGAAGGAAGACCTGAGAGTGACGACCTGCAATCAGTCTGGTCTGAGAGAAGATGGAGCCTCTTGTAGTACCAGAGCCTGGGGACCTAGATGGCATCTGCTGCAGTTCCGGATACTTTGGACTTCACGACCAGATTGCACTCCCCTTAATATACGTACTCCTCAGGCCCCCAATTTTCTACGCTTGAACAATGATGGTTGCCGTGGGGGGCCAAGACTTTGCAAATTCCCCAAGTTTCACCATGGCTGCGTTCCTCTTTGGTTTGTTGGTGTGACCTAAATAAAGGTTTTTTTGATTTGAAATAATCATTGACTATTGTGTTTTACTTTTCTACAATGACAGTTTTTCTTTGACTAGGCAGGTACATTTCACTAATCCTAAAGTAGAATTAACAAGGGGCACCAACAACAAACAACCTCCTAGTAAATGTAAGCAAGAAATACAAATGTTAATAATGTGTTTTTGGTAATTTGAGACACACAACTCCCCTCAAAAAAAAAAAAAAAAAAAACATTCCAATATGTATTCCCCAAAAAAAAAAAAAAAAAGACAAAAAATGGTAAAAAAATAACAAAGATTCTTTTCCGTTCACAGTCAAAATAAACATGTAGTGTATAAATGCTGCAAAGTAATAAAGAAGTAAGTTTGTGAGAAGTGCGGGTGAATAGGAGCAGCTAAAACATGTCATTCTTGTTGCATTGTAAAGAAAAAGAGAATGCGCTGCATTAAAGACATTTTAACATTGCAGCGTGACGAATGTGCTGTGTCGATTAGGAAAGGTAGTTTTACCTGACCGAGCGCTTCCGTCACAGAATTTCTTCTGAGCATGCGTAGCACTTTGTCCGTCGGACAAGCGTACACACGCTCGGATTTGGTGTGATCGGACCGTGTTGACGGCAAATCTTTCCAGCAGGAGATAAGACTTTGTCCGTCGGACAAACCGACGAACACTGTCCGATGGTGCATACACACGGTCTGATTTTTCAACAACCTTGTCCGATCGGACAAAATCCATGAAAAAGTCCGACCCTGTGTATGGGGCTTTACTGTGAGGGCTTACAGTCTTGTGGCAACACCGTCCACCACCACCACCACCACCACCAAAGGCCCAATTTTTCTGCCCTGTTCAACAGGTGCATGCAATTACAAATCTTGATCTAATAACTCACAGCAGGGCCCATTCCTGCACCCACCAAGAGTAACTGTGAGGGCTTACAGTCTTGTGGCAACACCGTCCACCACCACCACCACCACCACCAAAGGCCCAATTTTTCTGCCCGGTTCAACAGGTGCATGCAAGTACAAATCTTGATCTAATAACTCACAGCAGGGCCCATTCCCCCATTCCTGCACCCACCAAGAGTAACTGTGAGGGCTTACAGTCTTGTGGCAACACCGTCCACCACCACCACCACCACCACCACCAAAGGCCCAATTTTTCTGCCCGGTTCAACAGGTGCATGCAAGTACAAATCTTGATCTATTAACTCACATCAGGGCCCATTCATGTGCCCACCAGTCTTGTGGCTACACCAACATCTAATAGGGCAAATTTCTGCAGAGTATATACGGCAGGCCCCTGCTTTCAAACATCCAACTTACAAAAACGACTCCTACTTGCAAACGGAAAGAGAAAACAGGAAGTGAGAGGAAATCTACCCCTAGGAAGGGAAATTCTATCCTGTTAGATTTAATTTGGGAAAAAGGTATCTCCTCTCTACTGATGCTTTATCACCAATCCTTGTTTCAATTAAAACCCCACTTTTCCAAAAACATTTGTCATTGGGACGGAAAGTGAGGTGAAATGTTCTGAACAGATGTGCAAAGACAGCAAATGTTACAGGGGTGATAACCCCTCCCTATGTTCTCCAAAAAGCTTAAAAATAGATTTTTTTGGGATGGAGCTACACTTCATAATGTACCTGTTCAGATTCTACTTAAGAACAAACCTACAGTCCGTGTCTTGTTTGCACCACCTATATACTGCTGTTCAGAGTATATAGGGTTGTAGGTATAGGGTTTTATTTTGGGTGTGGGGTCCCCCTTAATATCCATACAAGACCCAAAGGGGCTGGGGTGGGGGGGGGGTGATGGGGTAGCCATGCCATTTTTCTCAAGGATTTTCAGCCATATGGCGGCCAGGACAAGACATGACATTAAAGCCGCAAGTGGCTTCTTTTTTTCCTTTACAAATGTCATTTTGTGCAGGGACAGTTCTAAACACGGGAAACACATGCCACTTCACAGGCATACTTTAGACACCCCCCAGGTACCATATTTAAAGGAAAATTTCACTTTTTTTTTTTTCACTTTATGCATCATCAAAATGACTGCTCCCGAAAAAACGTTAGTTTTTAAAAGTTCTTTTTGCATTGATATATGTCCCCTGGGGCAGGACCCGGGTCCCCAAACCTGTTTTATGACATTAACATGCATATTAGCCGTTGTAATTAGCAATTTTGATTTCTAACGTTCGCGTCCATTATAATGAATAGGGTTCGAAAATTTGCGCGAACTTTCGGTCCGTTCGAAGGTTCTGGTGCGAACCGAACCCGGGGGTGTTCGGCTCATCCCTAGTCGTGGGTGGGGTCCGGCCCACAGGTGGCAGGTGTTGCACCTGCCATGTCTGGGATGGACGCACAGTTGTGGGATTTATTAGGGGGGCTGCGAGATTTGGTGCACCGTTTTGCAGGGGAAATGGGGACAATTCCCTGCAGGTGGCGCGGAGTAGTCGTGGACGGGATAAGGATGGGACCCAGTGTGGTACTCCCTACCCTCCCCCTGGTTACGACAGTAGCACCAACTACCACGGGGCCCATAGTATCTCCCCCCCGGATCCAGTGGCTGCTGTTGCAGTGTCAGGGGAGAAGGACGGAACGTCGCAGGAGGTCCCGGGAAAGGTGGACACTGTGCGGATTGCCGAGGTTTATGTGTGCTTTGAAGGGCCGTTAGGGGCACACTTAAAGCAGGATGTCCGGGATAAGATTTGCAAGGGTGAGTAAGTAGAAATTTTTTCCCTGCTACCTCTTGAAGAGTTTAACCTGGATAGGGTTAAGCCTGGTGACTCGAAGGAGGACGACGAGGAAAGGCGGCAGTACAGACTGATACAGAGGACTTTCGCCAATTGGCTACAGGCGTTTGCCATCATGGTGAGCGTCATAGAGGAGAAGAACCCAGAGCACAGTTCAGCGCTCTTTTGTCATATGGATGCTGTCTGGGAGGTCCTCTATGGGGCATCTGCTTGGCTGCGATACAATGAACAGTGCCGGCAGCGCAGGGCCGTCCGTCCTCCCCTTTGGTGGGACCACAAGGACATCAGCCTCTGGATGCGGCTCATGTCCTCAGCTCGGGCTCCAAACCAGTTTTTCCAGGAGGGGCCGGGGGTGCAGCTTCCCCTGGACAACGGCCCACTAAGAAGTGGGGTTTCGGTTAGCAGTACAACGAGGGCTCTTGCAAGTTTGTGAGCTCCTGTTTTAAAGCAGGATTCCAGCGACCTATCGTTTTTTTTTTTTTTTTCAATTCATTGATAAACTGTACTAATGAAAATATAATACTCACTTTTTGTATTAGATTTGTCAGCATCTTTATGATTTCGTCCACAATAAAAACGTATATAATCCGATGCAGGCAGTTTCCATCTCGCTTGTGGGCACCTGAAGCCCACAAGCATCTATTTCCGGGATGCAGTGAATTCTGTGCTCCCAGCATTCACCGCTCATTCCCGCGCATGCTCAGGTAACAGCGAGCAGCGCCGTGAAATTCCGGGTCGGAAGTTCCCGACCCGTTGTGATGGCAACCAAACATATACAAACAAGATAACCAAGGAAATGGCGATTTCGGACACGCCCTCATCACGTGACTTTAGCATGACGGCGTTCCGCACTGTATCATGGGAAGCCTGACACTAAGCTCCCAGCAGACAGTGCGAGCCCAGGAAAGGCTCTGTCACATCCAGGATAGGCAAATATGTTGACCACTATCTTCAACACATCGTCCAAAAAATTCCTTCGTATCTTAAGGATGCAAAGCATGCTATTAATATCCTTTCATCAGTCAACATTGACGGCGATTACATCATGGCAACTGTGGATGTGGCCTCTCTGTATACCTGTATTGCTCACTCAAAAGGTTTGGAAGCAGTAAAAATCTTCCTCGAAAGAGAGCCCACTCTAGTTAAATCACATACCAATTTTATTATGGAACTTTTAAACTTTGCCACACACCACAACTATTTTTGGTTCAATGGTCGGTTTTATTTACAAGAGAAAGGAGTAGCCATGGGAGCAAAATTTGCCCCTAGTCTGGCTAACATCTTTATGGCCAAGTGGGAGGAGGATGTCGTCTACGCTGTTCAGGCACCACAGCTAGTGCTGTGGGCGCGTTACATCGACGACATCCTCCTCCTATGGAATGGTTCCTTGGATTTGTTGGAGAACTTCTTCACATTTCTTAACGATAATGATAGAGGCATATCCTTAACATACGAATCAAGTAATACCAAAATACACTTTTTAGATTTAGAAATCAAGCTTTTAGGACACCGTTTTGAATTTAGTACTTATTTTAAACCAACTGATCGCAACGGCTTCATACCAATTGATAGTTGTCTCCACCACACTTCGTTCCATCCCAAAGAGTCAGTTTTTACGCTTACGCAGAAACTGCACAGACATTAACGTTTTTAAGGCACAAGCAAATACTTTGAGGAAACGTTTTGAAGAGAAGGGATATGACATGCATGAGGTTGATTTAGACTTGAAAAAAGCACTGGAAGTAGAGCGCTACTCATTGCTGATCGACAAACCCCGGCAAACCACAAATGATACATTTAAGTGGTCCTTCCTCACCTCATTTTCAGTTCAGCATAAACAGATAAAATCTATCCTTTCACAACATTGGGGCATCTTAAAAGGGGGCGTGACCGGATGTGAGAGGCGGGAGCATGGAGAGACAGGAGCGCGAGTGTGAGTGAGGATGTGAGGATGCGAGCGGCCTCTCTCCCCAGCTCTCCAGACCTTCCCCTCGTGACTACCCGAGGCCCCTGCACTACATATGCAGCCTAACTGACCGCGCTGTGGCGGAATCGGCGATCGACGGCGGCGCTATTACAACTACCTGTCTGGAAGCCTCCCCGGGCATTGAGTGCGGAGGACGCCGCATGGGAGCCTGCTAATCCTCGCTAACCCCCCGCTGTGCGTCGCTCCGGTCACCTGACCTTCTAAGTGAAGCCCTCCTCACAGCGGGAGAAGGCTCTGCTCCGTGAGGACAAAAGATCTCTCTCCATAGAAGAGTACAGAGACGCTCGTGGAATAACAGGCTGACTTCTAACGAGTGGAGGGGGTGAGTTATGTATCGTTCCAATATGTGCCAGCAGTGCTAGAGATGCAATATGATGAGAATGTCTAACTATGCTAACAGTGCTATAGATATAGCACTACGAGAGTGACTAACTAACTAACTAACTAATATTGTGGAACAAAAAAGCTCTGGAGCTCTATGCTGTGAGACACCCACCCCCCAGGCTAGAGAGCGCCCTCGCCCCTGCCTAACCTAGTCCAATTTAGCTACCCGGAGAGATCCTACCCAGGAGCCTGGTCTTCTCAGGGACAGGGAAGGGGAGGAAAAGGAGAGGAAAAGAGTAAGAGGAAGAGGAAAAAGGGGGAAAAAAAAAAAATTTTTTTTTAAATCTCCAGACGAATGAGAAAAATACATTGGTACACTTTGTCATAAACCTTCCTATGCATAAACTGTCGGTGATACGGCCTACTGTTATTATTAGTACCACAGCGGTCATTGGAACGGGTATAGCTATATTACCTTGCCCATTTTTTCTTCTCTCCCTTCCTCCTCTCTCTTCCTTTCTCTTTTTTTTTTTTTTTTTTATGTTGTTTGTATCGCTGCCTGGCGATAGAGGGTTTAAATAAATAAATAGGCACAGGGATATTTTATTAAACCATCTGCTATCTGCCTGCCTAGGTTCGGCATACCCTGATTGCTTTTTGATCCTCCTATCCTTCTATACCATATGGGGGAGCAGATAGGGTACAGTGTATAAGATACAAAAACCCCTTGCTATTCACTGGCCAGTGTGGTCTATTGTTTTACTCCCACAGTGTGACCATCATTCTCGGTGGGTGGTTAAGGGGGGAACCCCACATTGCTAAGCAAATTTGCTATGTCAAGGAGAAAACCCCCAGAGGAGCAATTACCTCAGGAAGGGTTTCAAAACACACGGTCTGTAAAAGAGAAAAATAACCAAATCGCAGTGGCTACTGCGACGAAGCTGGAGAAGTACGCACATTCAGCACCAGTCTCTCCCAGTGGGTCTAAATTACACCAAGCCCCTCAACAGGCTAAGGAACAAAAAAACCCCATGCTGGATAGAAAGAGCCAGGGTGGTATAGCTCCCAGCCCAGCTCTTAATACATCCTCTCAAACTCTCCTGAAAAAATCTACAAACAAGGGTTCAGGGGGATCCAAAAACTTAGCAACTACTACCAATTCAGAGGAAAATACACCCTTGACCCCCATACCAACCACTATACTTCCCACGGAAAAGACTGTGGTGATTATGGAGGGTGAACCTACATTAAGGGAGATACTGAACGCAATAAACGACTGTAAAATCTCAATGCTGAACTTTGATATCCAACTGAAGAGCATCAAGGATGAATTGGTTTCTATAAAACAGGATTTAAGCAAAACAGCACGAAGTATTGTAGATCTGGAGGGGCGGGTAAGCTCCATAGAAGATGAATGGTTCCCTGCTAAAAATGAAATTGAAAGGCTTAGAGATACAATAAACGCACAAGTCGCTAAATTGGACGACAGGGAGAATAGAAGCCGTAGAAACAATATCAGACTCATTGGACTTCCCGAGCGCAGTGAGGGTCCCAATCTAATAAAATTTTTGGAGGCCTGGTTTGGGGAGATTTTTGGAGGATCTTTCTTTACCCCCCTATTTGCCATTGAACGTGCACACCGCATTTTCTCAAGAGACCAACGCGAAGGAGCCCGCCCTAGGCCAATAATACTAAAAATTCTAAATTATAACGATAAGGTTACTTTGCTAAGGAGAGCAAGGGAAGTGGGAGACATTAGGTTTCAAGATGCAAGAGTATCATTATATCCAGACTTCTCTCCGGATCTCCAGAAACCCAGGGCTGAATTTACCCCAATTAAGCGCATCATGATGAATCATAAAATGCACTATGCACTTTTATATCCCGCCCGGTTGAGAGTCACGGCTTTTGATAAGACCTTCTTCTTTAATTCCCCAAGCGAGGCCTCGCAATGGTTCGAAGATGTCAGAAAGGACTTATAAAGAGAGGGAGCTACTTTAGCTCTGTTCCATTTTTATTATTTTTATTTGCTTATTTACTTATTTGGGTTTTTTCTCTTTCTTTTTCTTTTTTTGGATTTATTTGTTGTGTTATTTGCTTTTCCTGGATAAGGCTGCAATCAAATAATTAGGGGTGAGAATGGGGGTGTTGGGGAGGGTAGAGGGAGCCTACTCTCTGTGAGGGAGGCTATATGAATACAGGTATGTGTGAGAGGGGGAAGTGTGGATCCCCAAGATCATTTGCACGGGCACTAATCACTTTAAAAAAAATATTGCTTTGGGATAGAAGAGTGCGAGTAGGAAAGGTCACGAAAATACCCCCTAGGGGGTGCCCAGATGGGTTGAGGGGAGGGAAGGGTGGGATGGGGACTAGGGGCATCGGGAAGGAGGTGAGGGTAGGGGGGGAGGGACGAGAAGAGTGGGCAGGGGTTAAGGGGTAAAGGAAGGGACGAGTGGGATGGGCAGGGGATTAGGGGTATAAAGAGCAAAGAGAGGGTAGGGGGGAGGGGAGAGAAGGGAGGGAAGTGGTCAAGGGTTAAAATAAGGGAAAGGTTGAAGGCTGAGCACAAGACACAGATTTTGAATACACAAATGCTATTTAAAAGAGACTTGAATAAGATTATGAACAGGGGGAATCACGTATATCGATGTAACAATTTAAGACAAGTAAGGGTGTTTCATGAATCAAAATTGTTTGGGCACTATAATGTTTCTTGGACTAAACTTTTTTTACACACGTCGGCACCAAAATTGGATCCCAGGCTATGGGGGTCTAATAGGAATTTCGCCTATAGAACGCACTTTCAGGAGTTAAGGGAGAAGGGGACGGACCACCAGAGATCGGAGGTCCCCCCTCCTCCCGCCCCAGTTTTGTTTTGTTTTTTCTTTTTTTTTTTGTATCTCTCTTTTTTATTTGCTAATTTCCCAGAGGGATTCATGCTCCTCAGCCAGAAACTTGGCTGTGCTGGTCTGCATCCGTTGCTTGCTGCATATTCAAGTATAATTGCAGATGCAGGCGAAGAAGCTTGACCTAATCTCCTGGAATGTCCGGGGTTTGGGGGATCCGGCTAAAAGAGCTTTGGTGCTATCATTCCTGGGGGAAGGGGGGCCGAGAGTCCTATGCCTGCAGGAGACACACTTAACTCGGGAGACAGTTTTATTGCTGCGTAGCCGACAATTTCAGGCCCAGTATCACTCTGTACATTCTTCATATTCAAGAGGAGTAAGTATTCTGATAGGAAGGGGTATACGATTTGTCTGTTATAAAGCACAAATAGATCCAGAGGGTCGCTATGTCTTTCTTTATTGCTCAATCGAAGATAAACCATTGGTTTTGGCAAGTATCTATGTACCTCCACCATTTAAACTAGAGATCCTCTATGAGCTGGTTGCATTTATAATAGACAAAGTAGGGGTCCCAGTAATTGCAATGGGGGACTATAATGAGGTTTTAGATAAATCCATCGACAGGTTTCCCGCTCCACATCAACTCACTAAGGGAGAGGAGGGTAGACTAGCCCGGTTTCTACGAGAAACTGGGTTAATTGAAGCTTGGAGATTACGGCATCCTATGGAAAGTCAATATTCCTGCTTCTCAAGCTCCTTTAAGACGCTATCCAGATTGGATATGGCTTTTGTCAACTCCAACGCCCTCCCCTTGTTGGATGCAATAAATTATGCTCCTAGAGGTGTCTCGGACCACTCACCCCTGATTCTCACAATGAAAGTGGGAAGAAAACCTCATCGCAGGGAGTGGAAAATAGATCCATCCTGGCTGGAGCTAATTGATAACCCTGAGGAATTAAAGTCTTCCCTAAAGGAATTTATTGGTATCAACACAGGGACGGCCCCCATGGGAGTGGTCTGGGACTCCTTGAAGGCCCACTTCAGAGGCCTTCTTATACAACAAATCGCAAGAATTAAGAGCAAGGCGAGGGAGCAGGAGCAGGAAGCAAGAAGGGCTGTAACCCTGACAGAACAAGAATATATTCTTAATCCAAATACAGTAACCCAGAGCAAGTGGCTAGAAAAGCAACAAGAGTACAAATTAGTGACTATAAGGATCAGCGAGGATAAACGTATAACCCAGCGGCAAACACATTTTGGTGAGGGGGAGAAGGTGGGCCGTATGTTATCCCTGTTGGTCAAAGTGAATATGTCTCCCTCGACGGTCCTGGCAGTTAGGACTGATCGAGGAGACATCTCCGCTGACCCTACTATTATAATGAAAACCTTCAGCGACTTCTATATGTCTCTATATAAATCCCGGATAGCTGTTGACGAGGGGGAAATGTCGCTATTTTTAGATAATATAACCATTCCAACTCTATCTGATACTGATCGACAGTTAATGGATGCCCCAATTACCCTACAGGAGTTAATGGATGTGGCCGCTGGGATGTCAAACCTGAAGTCGCCCGGCCCGGACGGGCTCCCAATCGAGATATATAAGAAATATGGGGATATTGTACTGCCGGAACTGCTGAAAACACTGAACCAAGCGTTTTCCATGGGATCTCTTCCTGCTTCAATGACGGAGGCAACCATTGTTGTCATCCCGAAGGAGGGAAAAGACCCCATGGACCCCGCCTCATATCGTCCTATCTCTTTACTGTGTACAGATGTTAAAATCTTGGCCAAGGTCTTGGCTGCCCGATTGAATACTTGCATACATAATCTTGTGCACCCGGACCAGTCCGGGTTCATCCCGGCGAGATCAACTAGCATTAATATCCGCAGGACCTACTTGAATATACAACTACCAATAGACAATACAGGCTCAAGAGCCATTATGGCATTGGATGCAGCCAAGGCATTTGATAGCCTCGAATGGGCTTTTCTCTTTAAAACTTTGGAAAAGTTTGGTTTTGGACCAAACTTTGTCAAGTGGGTGAGACTACTTTATACAAAACCTAGAGCAAAATTAAAAATAAACAATGAATATTCTGACTTATTTAAATTGGAAAGAGGAACGAGACAGGGGTGCCCCCTGTCCCCTCTCCTTTTTTCTTTGGCTATAGAGCCATTGGCTATCGCAGTAAGGACCAATGGGGATATACAAGGCTTCAGGAGGGGGGTATTTGAAGAGAAGTTAGCACTATTTGCAGACGACGTTTTATTCTACTTGGCAGATGTTCAAACTTCGCTTAGAGCAGCAATGCGAATGGTGGGAGATTTTGGCAAGATATCCGGGTTAACTATTAACTGGGAAAAATCGGCCCTTCTCCCAATAGATCCTATTCCACTAGACATTAGGCCACAGGAACTTACCCTTAATATAGTTGATAATTTGAAGTACCTCGGGATCTGGATCTCCAGAGATCCAAGTGTGTACCTTGAAAATAATCTGGCCCCGTTATTAATAAAGCTGAAACACAAGTCCGAGGTGTGGGGCCGTCTCCCTCTATCCGTTGCTGGACGCTGTAATCTCCTTAAAATTATTTGGCTCCCCCAGATTCTATATTTCCTTCATAATGCACCTGTGTGGATTGGACAGAAATGGTTTAAAAGAATAGATTTTCTTTTTAGGGACCTGATCTGGAAGAGGGGACACCCTAGGATTGCACTGTCCACACTTCAGTTGCCCTTTGAGGGGGGGGGGGGGGTTGGCGGTCCCACATCCTAGACGGTACTTTCTGGCGTCTCAGCTACAGCACCTAGCAGGGAGAGGCACACCTATGGGAATAGTCCCAAACTTGTTGCTGATAGGTTGCCCACATGACACACTTCTAGAAGCGCTCGAGGCTAATTCTTTTGCCATATCCTGCCCAACGGCAAAATTAGTAACAAAGATCTGGCAAACAGCAAAAACCATTTTAGGATATCAGGGCATATCAGACCTAGCTCCCCTATGGAACAACAACAATTTACAAGAATTAGCTAAAATCAAGGTGCCTCGGGAATGGGTGAATCGGGGCCTCACGCGGGTAAGCCAACTGTTTATTGGCAACAATATGAAATCATTCGCTGAGTTAAAACAGGACTTTTCTCTCCCTAATAAAACATTTTATAAATTTCTCCAGGTGAGACATGCAGCCCAAATGCAATTCGGACAACAGATTCCTAATTGGACACAAATTACTACTTTGTCACAAATGGTGCTGTCAGATTCAGCGAAGGGGACAATCTCTGGGCTGTATGCCAAGCTTGGGGAAAAAAATATGGATCAAAGCGGACCATGCAAGATTAGGCCAATATGGGAGAGAGAGGTGGGCCCCTTTTCTCCAGCGGAATGGGATCGGGTCCTGGGTCAAGTAAGGCGGGTTTCAATTTCTCCCTCACATAAAATATCGCATCTCTATTTCCTATACCGTGTATATTATACCCCAAAAAAAAATGTTCAGATTGGGATGGCGCGAAAATGATCACTGCCCCAGATGTGGATCAACTGGGGACTTTATACACATGCTTTGGAAATGTCCAAAGCTCTTTAGATATTGGACTAATATAATTAAAGAAGTCAATAAAATAGCGGAGTTAAATCTACAGGCAACGGTTAGAACATGCCTCTTGGGTTTGTTTGAACAAGGATCGGCCTCAAACGACGTGGTCGATTCGGCTTTAAGGGCTTTATTCCAGGCCAGAAAGCTCATCGCTCAACATTGGCAGTCCCAATCCCCCCCGACATCGGAGAACTGGTTGAGGAGCATGAACTCAATAATTGGCAATGAGAGAGTATATTTTACTAAACAGGGGAACCACAAAAAATTCCAGAAGATGTGGGGCCCTTGGATTGAAAATATATCAGAATAAGTAAACTAGGGGATATAATATTGTCTCCCCTATCCCTCGATGGGACTTTTTCCCCACTTTTTTCCTGGTTTTTCTTTTTTTCTTTACTTCCCTTTTTTTTTTCTTTTTTTTTTTTTTTTTTTTTTTTTTTTTGGTGATCCAGTTTTTTCTTTTTTCTGTGTCTTTTGGTTGGACCTCTTTCTATATATAGGATATGGCGAGTATAAGATACCAGCACGGGAAAACGCCTCTAAACCTGGGGTGAACGGGAGGGCGTAGTTTAGGGGGGTAAAAGTTAGCCAGCAGCGATAAATAGAACAGCAGGTGGCATTGGTATACCCAAGGAGTAAACTATATAATTTGCCCATAAAGGCTCCTCTCTCTTCAGTCCTTCTTTTTTAATATAAAGCTGTAACCCTCTTTAATGTATAAGAATAAAAGGTAGTATTAAATGCAAGAGGAAAATATAAGCCACAATGATGACAAGACTGAGTAGGGACGGAGAAAAAGGCCTTGCTGACCTGGTCCTACACACTAGCTTTTCTGAAGTGGCAAAAAAAAAAATAGCTCACCAAATCATCATAACATTTATGCACCGTTGTTTTGTATTTTACAAATATATACGGTTTTAATTATTTATCCTTCTATTTATGTGATAGTGACGGTCACTTCCGGTTCTCGTCCGGAGTGTCAGCAGTAAACATCCCTTTGCGGACATGTGACTGGGCCGCGCAGCCGCCGTCCCACGTTGCCACTTCACAGCAGATTGAAAGCGAGGCTTGGCTACCGCCGGAACTCGCTCTGGATTCAGCAACGCATGCGCCGCAATGTGTTTTAACTCCCCATACCCACAGCGAGGCTTGGTTCTCCACCTCTGTGGTTGGTTAGATGAAAGACGCATGACGTCACAACGTCACCTATCCATACAAGCGGCAATGCATTCTTCCGGAAACAGAAGCTGGCTGCTGCAAAAAATTTATGACTACATTTAACTATAAAAGGCACACTTATTAATCCCCAAATCAATGTGTACAATAACTGGGTCACAATTTCACAAATACGGCCGCGATTTTGACGACCGGCCGGACCGGAAGTAACGTTCACTTCCGGTTTATCGAAATTCAATTTGGGGTCACATTCTAAATAAAAGCGTGCTGCTGGAGCTGATGGTCCATACCCCAGATGATGTCTTAGAGGACAAAACGCGTCGGGTGGATCACAGCATCAGCACTACGCTACTACTCAATGGAAAATCCTTGCCGCATTCTTTCTACTCAAATGTGAGCATTTTACCTTGTTTATTACTAATAAATTGTTCAGTTAAAACGTTATTACGCCATGCGAGTTCTGTTTTTATCCTATCCCGGTACACAGAAATACGCATGATTACACAGAGCTTTTGACGTCCATCCCCTGTCCATTGCTACATACCCCGAGGGAAGCCCAGGAAACAGTCAGCGGAACCGCGATCCACCAGCCTTTTAACCAAAGCCTATCACGACTTGCGAGGCATACGCCTTCCCAAGTCTGTGATTTCCGGTAAGCTGCATTCCTACAAGCCTTGATGTCATCTAATCATCACCATCGCACTTAAAGCACTTTCTAGTGCTGCTGGATTATTGCACGAAATTTCCACTCCACAAAGGATCTCACTATCCACATGGACTTTGTTGCATCCAGCATAAGATTCACAAAGCACATAGTCACTTTATACTAAGTTCATTAGCTAATTTTGACCTTCTGTTATCAGATCACTGTATATCCATATTTGGATCACTCACAAGCACTTTAGACTGATACTCAGTCTTTTTCTTCATCACAATTTTATTCATTTATATGGGTTTACGATTTTATGATTATATGTTTTTAGCCGTTTATATGTGTTCTTATACCCAATGATTATAATTTTATCAATTTTACTTAATAACACATCATTCATCATTGTATGGTTGACCAATATCCATAAGGCCACACGCACATTAGCACTTTAGCGCAACATTATTTTACTTTTCCAATTTTATATACCGCTAGTCTTTCGGCAAATGTTTGCAGCTCTCTCCATACACTAATTAGCAGAAACAGCGCAGTATTTCCCCTCTTTTTTTCCAAAAGCAATAAACACGCCTACTCCCATGGGAGGAGAGACAGGAAGTCCATCTACAAATTAAAATATAAAGGTAATTACAGCGATATCATTTTTTTAGTGTGGCATTTGAGCATGTGTGACATTAACTGCATGGTATAAGATCAAGTTAAAAATTTGGGTACAACACCGCTTTAAACACCAGTGCTCTGGGTGTGGAGGTTCTCATCTTGGGTCCTGATGTTTTAAAAAAGGCACGGGACGTGCCGGTGAGTCTGCAAACAAGAGGGAAGACCCCAGTGAGGGGGGAAAGGATGCAACGTTTCCTAAATAGGTATCCGGACAGTGAGACTGTGCAGTTGCTGCGGGAGGGGTTCTTGGAGGGTTTTAGGATCTCTTGTTCCTTGAGTGCGGATCCGCCTACTGTGCTGAATTTTCATTTCACTTTACAACATCCTGGGGTGGTCTCTGCAAAACTGGGTAAGGAAGTAGCGCTGGGTCGCATGGGCGGCCTTTCACGATGAAGCCTTTGCCGGATTTAGTAATTTCTCCTCTATGGGGTGGTGCCTAAGAAGGAGCCAAACAAATTTCACGTTATCCATCACTTATCCTTCCCAAAAGGAGGTTCAGTTAATGACGCCATTGATCCAGAGGCGTGTACAGTTTCGTACACTTCTTTTGATGCGGCGGTTGGCTGGGTTCGCCGCTACAGCAAAGGGGCTCTGATGGCGAAAGTAGACATTGAATCCGCTTTTCGTTTGCTCCCTGTCCATCCGGACAGTTTCCGCCTGCTGGGGTGCTGCTGGCAGGATGAATTTTATGTAGGTCTCTGCTTACCCATGGGCTGCTCAGTTTCCTGTGCTTTATTCGAGATGTTCAGTTTCTTGGTTGAATGGGCGGTCCGTGATGTATCAGGGATGAATTACGTCATCCATTACTTGGATGATTTCCTTTGCGTGGGGGCCTCCTTCTGCTAAGGTGTGTGGGATACTTTTGCCTACATTACAGCACATTGCAGGCAGATTTGGTATTCCCTTGGCGGAGGATAAGATGGATTTCCCGATTACCATGCTTAGTTTTTTAGGCATAGTGATCGATTCGGACACTATGGAGTGTCGGTTGCTGGAGGATAAATTGTTGCCCTCAAGGCAGAGTTCCTTGGGACATTGGGACTGTGCAAGATCCAGCTTAGGAAGCTTCAATCCCTGTTGGAGTTCCTTGTCCCGGGTGGCTGTGGGAGATTGCCTTGGAGCTGTAGCTGGATGGATCAGGAGGTCGGTGAGTGTGGCTACATGGACAGCCTACACCAACATATGGCGGGAGTGGTTGGAGATGTGGCAGCTAGCTGGGGTAGATTCGGAGTTAAGTTTGATGGTCCTTTACTTCGTCTCTAGGAACATGGAGCAGGGTGTGTCTGCCATAGAGAAGAAGCAGGCGGGCTTAGCGTTTTTCTTTAGGTTACAGGGCGGGGTGGATTTTACAAAAGATTTTTGGGTTCGACAGGCAGTAAAAGGATATCGGAAGTCACATAAACGCAAGGATGCCAGGCGACCTGTGTCCTTTGACAATTTGCAGGCCATTTTTGCGCAGCTGGGATCGTTATGTTCATCCAGCTATAAAGTTGCCTTATTTATTTATTTATCACGGGCTGGCCAGAGGAAGAGAGGAGTGTTCAAAGTGAGATATCCCGAGTATCCAGTCATCCATCAGGGGAATTTCCATCCTAACAGTGCGGGTGATCCTCTAACAGGGCTACCAACGGCTGTCTGCTGACTGTTTGCAACTAAGAGCCTCATATGCTCTTCCTTCTGGTAAGGGCACACTATATATGTGGTGGAGGGACGGTTTTCTCACACATTGCAGAGTGATCACGGTGTATCCCCTTACAGTTCTTTTGACAAAGACTATTTTATGTGTACAATTTACCTACACTATTCACCTGGAGGTCTCAACGAATTGTATATACAAGGTCTCAACCCCATTGTGAACTATATCCCCACCTGGGGTGTTTATACGTTTTAGTGCATATGTGGTTGTCAGGATGCCATATGCAGCCATTTAATCAGAGGTTGAGACGTTTTTTGCTTGTTTTGTTTTTTTTTTCCTAGTTTTACTTGGCGCTGTTCCCTTTCTTCCAATATGCCTTATTTAAGGCAGCTTTTTCACTGGCCTTTTTTTGGGCATTTTGGATCAGTGAGTTGGTCAGTCCATCTAGGAAGGTTCAGGAGGGCAATGGTGCATGGGTACAACTGTTTCCACCAGGTTCCCCTGTTTGTCCGGTGAGGGTGGTGAGGGAGTTTTTGAAGGTTCGCCTGCAGAAAGCCGCTCGGTATGGGTTGTATGAGGCAGCTGAAGATCCTGTACTTACATTCGCCCTCATTTGTTGGCTTATTAATTGTTGAAAATGGTGGGGGAGAGAATTTATCATACTGGGTGAGTATTCATGGTGGTGTGGGTGTTATCCAGAGGTTTTGTTCTTCTCTTTCAGATGGAGTACAGATATGCCTCATCTGGATCTTGGGCCACTCTTATGTTTTTTAGAGAGCCAGGCGAGCTGACGTTAGGCTGGATGGCGGGCAGCTAGGTATTTCCAGGAGGGAGGTGTGTATCTGCTGGTTGGGGGTACCGGGGATGATGTGGAGCAGGGTTGTCCCCGAGGTGCATCACTTTGTACGCCTTGACAGGCCACCGGACATTCTGGTACTACATGTTGGTGGGAACGATCTGAGGGTTCACTCCAGGAGGGAGCTGATCCAGGAGGTTAAATTAAATTTTCTGCGGCTGTGTACAGCCTTCCTGGATATGCTGGTCTTGCGGTCCGACATGGTGGCTTGGATGACTTGGCGTATGACACGGTTGGTAGTGAGACTTAACAAAACTTGGATAAAAGTTAATAAAGTGGTGGGTTGATTTTTTGTCCGGAATGGGGGCATGGTCAATCGCCATTTAGAATTAGAGTGGGTACCGAGCTGTACCTAAGGGGGGATGGGGTCCATTTATCTGATTTGTGGTCCCTGGGGTTGCAGGATGGCATTCAACGTGCGGTAGCGATGGAAGTGTGGGGGACTCATCGGTGGTATGTGCCGCTCTGCTTTATCCCAGTTAACTAAGGTTAGCTTGAATACAGTAATGGTTGCACTGCGGGTTTGGGTTGTCTCCGAGCTGGTGTGTCATGGCTGGAGGCCTAGTATGGTAAAAGGTCCTGCAGTGTTACAAGTGGAACAAGTTGGAATTCTGGGTGCCATCAAAGACCAACAGGCTGAAGACTGTTAGCTGTGTTTCAAATGTTGATGGAAAATAATGTGAATTTTAATAAGTTGTTTTTTGTTAATAAAAAGGCTGCTATGGCCATTTGTACTCCAGTTCATGTGTGGTCTCATTAATTTAGGTAATATCAATGGGGGATGGTGAGTACTTATGGTCGGGCAGACACCAGAGAAGGTGGGACATCTGAGCTACACTGGTCATGGCCTAGGAATTTTCTGAAGCATCAAAATGGCATATTAAAGGTTAACATTCATCTGTTGTTGCTGCTTTGGGGACATACATGGTAAGATAGTAGCATGACTGTAAAACTGCATTGGAATTGTTATACAGCATCTCACAAAAATAAGTACATCCCTCACATTTTTGTAAATATTTTATTTTATCTTTGCTACAATTTAAAGTAGTGAGTGTACAGCTTGTATAACAGTGTAAATTTGCTGTCCCCTCAAAATAACTCCATTAATGTCTACACTGCTGGCAACAAAAGTGAGTACATCCCTAATTGAAAATGTCCAAATTGGGCCCAAAGTGTCAATATTTTGTGTGGCCACCATTATTTTCCAGCACTGCCTTAACCCTCTTGGGCATGAAGTTCACCAGAGCTTCACAGGTTGCCACTGGAGTCCGCTTTCACTCCTCCATGACAACATCATGGAGCTGTTGGATGTTAGAGACCTTGCGCTTCTCCCCCTTCCGTTTGAGGATGCCCCACAGATGCTCAATAGGGTATAGGTCTGGAGACATGCTTGGCCAGTCCATCACCTTTACCCTCAGCTTCTTTAGCAAGGCAGTGGTCATCTTGGAGGTGTGTTTGGGTTTGTTATGTTGGAATACTGCCCTGGGGCCCAGTCTCCGAAGGGAGGGGATCATGCTCTGCTTCAGTATGTCACAATACATGTTGACATTCATGGTTCCCTCAATGAACTGTAGCTCCCCAGTGCTGGCAGCACTTATGCAGCCCCAGACCATGACACTCCCACCACCATGCTTGGCTGTAGGCAAGACACACTTATCTTTGAACTCCTCACCTGGTTGCCGCCACACATGCTTGACACCATCTGAACCAAATACGTTTATCTTGGTCTCATCAGACCAGAGGACATGGTTCCAGTAATCCATGTTCTTAGTCTGCTTGTCTTCAGCAGGCTTTCTTGTGCATCATCTTTAGAAGAGGCTTTCTTCTGTGATGACAGCCATGCAGACCAACCTGATACAGTGTGCGGCGTATGGTCTGAGCACTGACAGGCTGACCCCCCACCCCTTCAACCTCTGCAGCAATGCTGGCAGCACTCATACGTCTATTTCCCAAAGACAACCTCTGGATGTGACACTGAGCGCGTGGACTCAACTATGTTGGTCGACCATGGCGATGCCTGTTCTGAGTGGAACCTGTCCTGTCAAACCACTGTATGGTCTTGGCTACCGTGCTGCAGCTCAGTTTCAGGGTTTTGGCAATCTTCTTATAGCCTAGGCCATCTTTATGTAGATTTTTATTCTTTTTTTAGATCCTCAGAGAGTTATTTGCCATGAGGTGCCATGTTGAACTTCCAGTGACCAGTATGAGAGAGTGAGAGCGAAAACACCAAATTTAAACACACCTGCTCCCCATTCACACCAGAGTCTCACCTGCTCCCCATTCACACACCTTGTCATTGTTTTGTCTTGCGCCAACAGAACTGAGTCAAGTTTACACTTATGTCAGGTGGATGTTGTCATATACTGTAACTACAACACATCTTATTTGAACTTTCACCGGGTCTGAAAAACTGCTCCTTTTACTGATTTAACCACTACATCATCAGAATGGCACTCCTGCGCAAACTGACGTACCTGTACGTCAGTCCGCAAAAGCAGGATAGCGGGCGCTATTTTTTTATTTATTTTTTGTATTTGTTGTTTTGTTTCTTATTGATGTTCTGATTTGCGGTACATATTTCTCTTTTTTCAAACCCCCCCTCCCCACCGTTTGGACAATTCAATGGACTCTTCACTTTAAATGAATTATTGCCCATCCAGTGGGTGGGGTTCCTTAACTCCCCTTTCTGTACTCTATATATAGTATGCTTCTCATTTTAATTGTGTGCAGTGATCAAGGCGGTGTGACGAAACGCGTCTGCTTTTTTATTTTTAACATGTGCCAATAAAAGTATTCACATTGGATATGAACATGGATTTGCCGACCCTTCTCTCTTCTACTATTGTCTAAGTGTTGTTCGGACAACACAGCAGCCAGAGCACCCTATCGTGCACTTCATTATAAATCCAGGAGGCTCCCTTTGTGAGAGCGCTGCAATCCCTTGTCTACTTTCGGTCTCAAAATAGTGTCAAAAGTGTCCGATCTGTCCGCTGCAATGTCGCAGTCCCGATAAAAATCGCAGATCACCACCATTACTTATAAAAAAAAAAAACATTACTTATAAAAAAAAAATCATAATAAAAATGCCATAAATCTATCCCCTATATTATAGATGCTATAACTTTTGCGCAAACCAATTAATATACACTTATTGAGATTTTTTTTACCAAAAATATGTAGAAGAATACATATCGGCCTAAACTGAGGAAGAAATTCGTTTTTTTATATATTTTTTGGGCATATAGAAAGTAAAAAAAAAGATATTTTTTTCAAAATTGACGGTCTTTTTTTGTTTATAGCGCAAAAAATAAAAACCGCAAAGGTGATTAAATAACAGCAAAAGAAAGCTCTATTTGTGGGAAAAAAAAGGACGTAAATTGTTTGGGTACAACGTTGCACGACCGCGCAAATGTCAGTTAAATCGACGCAGTACCAAACTGTAAAAAGTGCTCTGGTCAGGAAGGGGGTAAAATCTTCCGGGGCTGAAGTGGTTAAAGCGGACCTTCAGTGATTTTTCAACTTTCCATCTGTTAAATCTTCTGCCCTTGTTGTTTTAACTTTGGATAGTAAAACTTTTTTTCTTCCAGTAAATACCTTATACAGCCCACTTTCTGTTTCTTGTCTGGACATTAGCTCTCTCTCTCACTCTAGTGAGAGTTTGCCAGGAAGGGATTGGGGATGAGCCATAAGAGAGCCAATGAAAGCTGCAGGGCTGCAGAGCTGGAGGTGTGCATCTTGTGTGTCTGTGTAAATCCAGGAAGTGAACAGGCAGCAGCTTCAGCTGCCCACAGTTAAAATGGCTGCAGCCAGACTTAGCGGAGGGAGATTTCTGCAGCATATTTGGCAAGTACATAATCACAGTATATATAAAATAATATGCAAAGTGGTTGGAGGGAAGCTACAGAATGGCAAAGATGTTTTTATTACAAATTATGTGAGCAGACTGCAGTTCCTCTTTAAGTATTTTATTGTTTTTTATCTTAGAAAGACACTTAATTTCAATGAATGTTGCACAGTTGTCACTGTCAGCCTAATACAGACAGGTTTACTTTTAATATAGTATCTCTCCTGTTGCTGTCTATGTGGCTCCCAAGAAATTCATCCAGCACTGCCTCACTTCTGGGATCACAGCTGTCATTTCTCAGCTAGTGTAGCTGAATTGGAGGGCAGGGGAGGCATTGGTGTCAAATATCTCCACAAAGAGTACCTGTCACCTGCCCATGCTATCAATTAAGGGGCTTGTTAGCCCTCTTGTAAAAAAATAAAAATAGCAAAAAAAAAGTAATACACCCCGCCCCAATACACACCCCATACAAAAAAACACTGCATAGGGCGAATACATGTATGTAACATCAATTGCACCTTACATGTGAGGTATGGTCATGAACGTCAAATTGAGAGCAATATTTATAGGGCCACAGTTCATTGTTACCTCTAAACTGATGACCTGTGGATTTTGGGTATTTTAGTTTTTTAACAATTCCACATGTTTGGGCAATTTTAAGATTTGACACGTTTGGTATCTATTTTCTTGATCAACCAAATCCTTTGTATTTTACCCAAAAATTGGGTATGATATTCTGTTTCTTTGCTCACAAATTCTTTTTAGTGTATTTTCTCCTGAAAATATTTGTTTAATAAAAAATTGCCCAAATATTGTGCAACTAACACAATTTTATTATCCAGGATCTGCTTTACAGTAATTTCTACCACAACATGCTGATTGTGTGCAAAACTTGCCCCAGTTAATGATAATGATGTTTATATTGTTATGAATACGCTTGGCATATATTGGCATGAAATTGGGTTAGCACTGCAAACACCTTGTGACATACCATCCAGCCTAAGCTTAAAGTGATAATAAAGTCTAATTCCTTTATTTGAAAAAAAACAAACATGTCATACTTAACTGCTCTGTGCAGTGGTTTTGCACAGAGCAGCCAAGATCGTCATTTTCTCGGGTTCCTCTTCAGCGCTTCTGTCCCCTTCCCCTGCTGAGCCACTATTCTGTGTGTCCATTCAGACACGGAGCCGTGGCCCGGCACTGCCCCCTCTCTTTCCTCATTGGCTCACTGACTTTGACAACAACGGGAGCCAATGGCGCTCCACTGATGTCTCAGTCAATCATGAGGGAGAGTCCTGGCCAGCCATGTCTTTCCTTCAACATCGCTGGATCAGGATGGGCTCAGGTAAGTATTAGGGTGGCTGAGGGGGGGTGCTGCAGCACACTGAAGGTTTTTAATCTTAATGCATAGAATGTATTAAGATAAAAATCATTCTGCCTTTACAACTACTTTACTTGTTGTATAGAAAACCAGTTTATGTATTAAAATCAATATAAAGTCTAATGTTATACTTATTACCTGCTTTGTGCAATGGTATTGCACAGTGCATCCCCTGAAGATCCCCTCCTGGGGTCCCTGTCCAGCACTGTTGCCTCCTCCCCTTCTGTGCCACCATAAATACCAGTTTTCTTTGGGCGTGCACATGCAGGCTTGCTCCTGAGCTGGGCTGTATGTGTCCATAGACACACACAGCCTTATTCAGCCCACCACCCCCTTGTCTGCTCACAGAATTTGAATGACAGCAGCAAGAGCCAATAGCTCCTGCTGCTGCCTCTCTGCCCTGTGAATGCAGGGAGAGAGGAGAGCGACATTGCAGATGAGCAAGGTTGGAGTAAGGACATATGTAGGAAATATGTGTGATGGGGGGGTGATACAAATACTGGGACTTTTTTTCACCTTAATGCAGGACAAGCTATGGGTAAAAAATGTCATATCTTCACAACCACTTGAATGGCATTGAATTGCGCAGAAATGGGAAGTAGTATAGCCTTTTTTTTTTTTTACACAAATGTGCATTTATTTGTCAAGCAATGTCAAAATTCCCCTTGCTCATTGAATGGTATTGAGGTAATTATATTTTACCCTAAAAATAAAATGCACACATCAATGTAAACATAACTGACATTTTCACTGTGCTTGCTAAATCACACTAAACACGCTGAATTATTTCTCTAAGGCTTCAAATGGATAAAGCAGATGGTTTATAAATAATGCCCCAAATAAAATGGAAAACAATACAATAAATATACAAATTGGGGTTGTTGTCATGAAAATGTACACAGTAGCACAGCCTGGAGAGGTGGTTATGGAAATGTTAAAAGGTTTTCTTAGCATGGATTCAGTTCAACAGGAAATGAATTGAAACAAAAATAATTTTGCAAAGGATCTATTTAGCATTGAAGTTGTCCACAAACAGGATAGTTTCATGTTCCAGGAAACACGCTGGACTAAGATCATTTTAATAAATGCATTTTGCAAATCAGTCCATGATTAACTGGACTTACAAAATGAAAAATTCATCACCAGCTTTAATTAGTGGTACAAGTAATTTACCGGAGTGTTAGGAGATGTTCAGGTGTTATACCACTAATGTGTCTGTCAATACTACAATTGCTTTATTAATTTAGACATGATAGATTCAAACATTTTGTCTTCCACTGCATCCTACAGGTCATTTATTTTAAGCTGAATTTAATTAAGAAATTTGTTATAAGCAAATAAGGATTTTACCAAAGCAGGCAAGTGTACAGTTAGAAAATGTAAGTAATACCATTTCCTCTATGTACACTAAAGTGACCATATTTTCTAAATAAAATCTAGTGACACTCTATTGACCTTGCTCACTTTTAAATACACCCACAAAATGGCATCCCCCTCTTAATCAATATTTAAATTGTACAAGCAAAATGTAAATGTTAAGCTACATCCATACTGGTAAAATAGGCCAAAGTGAATTGCAGCCTCGGAAAATAGCGCCAAATTAAGACCAATTAGGACTTCAACTCTCAGAAACTGGGTGCAAATACAAATGGAAAGTCAATGGGGCTCGAACCTGCAAAATCCAAAGTTCTCACTGAAGGCTTATGCAAGTTCTTTGCCATAAAAATTGTTTGGGGATCTGGGTCCTGCCCCAGGAGACATGTATCAATTGGAAAAAATGATTTTAAAATGCCCGTTTTTTCAGGAGCAGTGATTTTAATAATGCTTAAAGTGAAACAATAAAAATGTCCTTTAAATATCGTGCCTGGGGGCTAAGGACTAGTATGCCTGTAAAGTAGCGCATCTTTTCTGTGTTTATTACTGTACCACAGCAAAATGATATTTCTAAAGGAAAAAATTTCATTTAAAATTGCTTGTTTTCCCCCACCAGTCCATACCAGGTCCTTGGAGCCTGGTGTGGATATCAAGGGGAACTCAACGCCAAAATGTAAAAAAAATTACGTAGGGGTCCCCCCAAAATCCATACCAGACCCTTATCCGAGCATGCAACCTGGCAGGCCAGGAAAGGGGGGCGAGCGAGCTCATGCCCTCAATATGGGGAGGGTGCTTTGGGGTCCCCCCGAATCACCTTGTCCCCATATTAATGTTGACAAGGGCCTCATCCCCACAACCTTTGCCTGGTGGTTGTGGGGGACTGCAGGCAGGGGGTTTATCAGAATCTGGAAGCACCCTTTAACAAGGGGGCCCCCCAGATCCCGGCCTTCCCCTATGTGAATGGATATCAAGTACATTGTACCCCTACCAATTTACAAAAAAAGCAGTGAAATGTGGCAAAAAAACAATAGCTGGTTTTTGACAATTCCTTTATTGTAAAATAGCTCTAAGCAGTCTTCTCCCCCGAGCCGTGTCTCCCACCGTCATCTTCCTCTGGTGCTGTCTCTCTTGCCACCATCTTCTGTCTCCACCTTCTGTCGCCATCTCTCCCGCCACCGCCTACTTCTCCCGCTGCTGTGTTCTTCCTCACAGCCATCTTCCTCCATTGTGTGGTCACCCGCTGTCTGGCGTCTCTTACACAGCCATGGGGTGTGACCATCCATTGACGTCATATGGAAAGCCCGTCCCCTTTTTTCCAAAAATAAAGGGGACGGACTCTCTATGTGACATCCACGGATGGTCACGCCCCATCGCTGTGTAAGAGATGCCAGACAGGGGGTAACAACACAACGGTGGAAGATGGCGGCGAGGAAGTACACAGCAGTGGGAGAAGTAGGCGGTGGCGGGAGAGGCGGCGACAGAAGATGGCAGCAAAAGATGACGTCAAAAGTTAAAAAAAATGGCGGGAGTCCCCTCCGGGTCCGTTATAGACCCGAAGGGCCTGGTATAAACCTGGGGGGAACCCCACGCTATTTTTTTTTTTTTGGCGTGGGGGGTCCCCTCCAGGTCAATACTAGACCCAAAGACCTGGGGGGGGGGGGAACCTCACACCATTTTTTTTTTAAATGGACCTGGGGAACCCCATGCCATTTAAAAAAAAACAAATTGGCATGGGGGGTCCCCTCCGAATCCATAATGTACCTGAAGGGCCTGGTATAGACTTTGGGGGGAACCCAAGACCATTCTTTTAAATGTTGGCGTGGGGGGGTCCCCTCCAAATCCATACTAGAACCGAAGGGCCTGATATAGACCTGAGGGGAATCCCCATGCAGTTTGGAAGATTCCACCTTTATCATTTACTTGCAGGTGTGCAGAAGAGATTTGTTTTTTTTTTGGTGCACAAATACATATAGAAATTATAAGATATAAAAGAAAGATATTGCACTTCCTCAAAACCACCACCCCCAAAACAAATTAAAAGGAGAAAGAAAAGATTTAAAAAAACAACAAACAAGCTCAATATACTTTTATTTTGCCAGCAGAAACAAAATTATGTACATTCATTTACTAGCTTCAAAACGTATGCTACATTTATCAAAAAAGTTAGCAATTGGGTTGTAAAGGCCCTGCTCATAGGATCGTACAATCTAAAATGTATCTAAACCTTAGAATGGACACAGCTTTACTTTCGGTGTATAACGGGTAACATTTCATAGTATAACTACTCACCCACCAACCCACGTCACATTTTTAACTGCAAGATTATAGAAACATACTTAACAGTCATTATTCTTACAAAGCATTCCAACATAATATTAAGAAAGGCACATATTCAAAATATAACACCCACCACCACTCCCTCCCCCCCCCCCCCCCCCACAATCCACACATGCATTGGTGACCATATTCTGCTGGAAGCTGCATTTCTGTGTACATGATTAAGCAATGGGATCAAAGAGTAGAAGGTCAGCAGATGCTTCCAAACCATGAATGCATGGTCAGACAGGAACAATACACACAACATTGACAGCATGGCCACATAAACCCACGTTTGATGGAAAAAAATGCACAAGAATTTCAGAAAACAAACAGCACTAGTTGGGCATTTGTCAATATGCACAATACCATTCCTTCTTCCCCACAAATCACAGCAAAAAAACTGGCCTCTCCACGGGCCAAACAAACCCCACTTACTGCAGCCCTTTATATAAGATAGGTTGTATTGTTAGCACACTGACACACACCCAATAGAAGTACACGCCCAACAGTATCTTTCAATCTGTCTCTTCATGTAAGTGATTGCACCTGATGAGCAGCGACACAGGTGACAAATAATATGCCAGCATGTCTTTGGATTGTGGGGAGAAACCCACACAGGGAGAACATATAAACTTCAACACAAGAATTAGGATGTTGGGGAATTAAACCAGCAACCCCAGTGCTGCTAGACGAAATTGCTACCCATTTAGCCAGCAGGCAGCCTCACACATGTTGTCTGCATCTCTGTGGTGTGAACCAGCCTTAAGTCCATATGTCATGAAGATCTTGCCAGAAACTGGAACCCTGGGCCCCTTGGTCCGCGGGCGCTATTGCCCGTGCGAGCGGGCACATGCACATGCACGACCGCGCACGGGAGCGCGCGCCCCTGTTGGCGCCAGGTAGGCTATTTAAACCCAGCCAGAGCAGACGGTCCCCGCTGTCTGCTCTACAGCGTTTTGGTGCCTGAAACCTGATCTGTGATACCTCTTACCTGTGTTTGACCCGGCTTACCTGTGACCATCCTTCTGTCTGCCTGTACCCGACCTTGGCTTGTCTGTGACCATCCTTCTGCCTTATCCACCTGTACCTTGCTGCCAGCCTGATACCCGACCCGGCCTGTCTTGAATATCCAGCCTGACTACCAGGGATCCAGTCTGCTGTGCTGTCCACTCTACCTTACTGATCCAGTCTGCTGTGCTGATCCGGTCTGCTTTGCTGATCCAGTCTGCTTTGCTGATCCAGTCTGCTTTGCTGATCCAGTCTGCTTTGCTGATCCAGTCTGCTTTGCTGATCCAGTCTGCTGTGCTGTCCAGTCTGCTGTGCTGTCCAGTCTGCTGTGCTGTCCAGTCTGCTGTGCTGTCCAGTCTGCTGTGCTGTCCAGTCTACCTTACTGATCCAGTCTGCTGTGCTGATCCAGTCTGCTGTGCTGATCCAGTCTGCTTTGCTGATCCAGTCTGCTGTGCTGTCCAGTCTGCTTTGCTGATCCAGTCTGCTGTGCTGTCCAGTCTGCATTGCTGATCCAGTCTGCTTTGCTGATCCAGTCTGCCTTGCTGATCCAGTCTGCTGTGCTGTCCAGTCTACCTTACTGATCCAGTCTGCTGTGCTGATCTGGTCTGCTCAACTGATCCAGTCTGCTGTGCTGATCCGGTCTGCCTTGCTGATCCAGTCTGCTGTGCTGTCCAGTCTGCTGTGCTGTCCAGTCTGCTGTGCTGTCCAGTCTGCTGTGCTGTCCAGTCTACCTTACTGATCCAGTCTGCTGTGCTGATCCAGTCTGCTGTGCTGATCCAGTCTGCCTTGCTGATCCAGTCTGCTGTGCTGTCCAGTCTACCTTACTGATCCAGTCTGCTGTGCTGATCTGGTCTGCTCAACTGATCCAGTCTGCTGTGCTGATCCGGTCTGCCTTGCTGATCCAGTCTGCTGTGCTGTCCAGTCTACCTTACTGATCCAGTCTGCTGTGCTGATCCAGTCTGCTTTGCTGATCCAGTCTGCTTTGCTGATCCAGTCTGCTTTGCTGATCCAGTCTGCTGTGCTGAACCGGCCTACCTACTTACCTTGTCCGCTGAGCTGATCCTGGGGTCGATCCACTGGTCTGTTGATCCGGCCAGGCACCCTTGCTCCTCCTCACTCCTGGGTCTCCTGTCACCCTACCAGGGAGCCGGGAGTGGGAGCCGCAAGGGAGGCCCCCCTCTGCAATTCGGGCTCAACACCGTCAGGTACGTGACACCATATCCATGCTCAGTGTCACAAGCAATATACAATATATTGTCCTAAGTATTGGGACGCCTGCCTATATACGCACATGAACTGTAATGGCATCCCAGTCTTAGTCCATAGAGTTCAAAATTGATTTGGCCCACCCTTTGCAGCTAAAACAGCTTCAACTCTTCTGGGAAGGCTGTCCACAAGGCTTAGGAGTGTTTCTATGGGAATGTTTGAACATTCTTCCATAAGTGCGTTTGTGAGGTCAGGCACTGATGTTGGACGAGAAGGCCTGGCTTACAGTCTCCACTCTAATTCATCCCCAAGGTGTTCGGTTGTGTTGAGCTCAGGACTCTGTGCAGGCCAGTCAAGTTCATCCACCTCAAACTCACTCATCCATGTCTTTATGGACCTTGCTTTGTGCACTGGTCCAAATCATTTGGTGGAGGGGGATTATGATCTGGGGTTGTTTTCCAGGGGGTAGGCTTGGCCCCTTAGTTCCAGTGAAGGGAACTCTTAAGGCATCAGCATACCAAGACATTTTGGACAATTTTTATACTCCCAACTTTATGGGAACAGTTTGGGGATGGCCCCTTCCTTTTCCAACATGACTGCACACCAGTGCACAAAGCAAGGTCCATGAAGACATGGATGAGCAAGTTTGGGTGGAGGAACTTGACTGGCCTGCACAGAGTCCTGACCTCAACCCGATAAACCTTTTGGAGCAGAGAATTTGAGCCAGGCCTTCTCATCCAACATCAGTGCCTGATCTCAAAAATGCACTTCTGAAAGAATGATCAAACATTTCCATAGACCCAAAGCTGTTTTAGCTGCAAAGGGTGGGCCAAATCAAATTTTAACCCTACAGACTAAGACTGGGCTGCCATTAAAGTTCATGTGTTTGTAAAGGCAAGTGTTCCAATACTTTTGGCTAGATAGTGTATCTGGCAAGATTTATAATGGTGGTGGAACCCTCCTACACATAAATACTACATTTAGACATAGTTTTAAGAACTGGGAGATGAGACAACTTCTCTACATGAAGCAGCATGTTTGGGATTCAAACCCAGATGCTCAGGAGAAGTTCTAACCTCTAATCTACGGAGATGCCACATGTGAAAACCTCCCATACATAAATACACATAAATACTGCATTTCTTTGGGCATACAGGTGGTGGAATTACATTACTCAAGAGTTATTCTTCTTGATTTATTCTGTGATATTTGGTGGTTCTTTGTGGGTGAGTGTAGAATAGTGATATTACCCTCAGATTTTTGGGTATTACATTTTGATTTCTGATGTTATTACACAACATTTTTTGGGTTTAAATTATGATTATTTGGAAATAATAAAAAAGCACAAAAAATTGTTACTCATTTTAAATTTGCATTAGCAATGTTATTGTTTGTGGTTTGTAAAGACACCTGTGTGAGTTTGGGTAAAGATTGTTGTGAGATGGAGAGTAAAAAGTGAAAGTGACAGAGAAAAATATATTTTACCAAAACATAAAAACATTCCACATTCTAGCATTCTTGAAAACAAAATAGATTAAGTAGAAGCAACAATGTTGCAAGGAAAATTTATTTCAGAGAAAGATACATTTCATCTCAACATTAAAAGGATTTATTTGATGTACGTCGGCAGAATGGCACGGACAGGCATAAGGGCGTACAGGTATGTCCCTTTAAGAATGGCGCTGTGCCATCGCGCATGCGCTGGCAGCAGCGCGCGTGCGCCAGGTCGGGACCCCCGTGAGTCCTGGCCGCGTGTCTCGCGGACTCAATCGCCACGGGGATACCCGCGATCGTCTCACGGGAAGGCTGAACAGGGGAGATGCGGAAGTAAACAGCATCTCCCCGTTCTGCCTAGCAACAAGTGACACTGATCTCTGCTCCCTGTGATTGGAGCAGATATCAGTGTTCACTAACACACAGCCACGACCCCCCACAAATAGAAACACGCCCCTAGGACACACTTAACCCTTACTCTGCCACCCCTGGTTAACCCCTTCACTGCCAGTGTCATTTACACAGGAATCAGTGCATTTGTATAGCACTGATTGCTGTATAAATGACAATGGTCCCAAAAATGTGTCAAAAATGTCCGACGTGTCTGCCATAATGTCCCAGTCACAATAAAAATCGCTGATCGACGCCATTACAAGTAAAAAAAAAATTTATAATAAAAATGCCATAAAACTATCCCCTATTTTGTAAACGCTATAACTTTTGCGCAAACCAATCAATAAAATGCTTATTGCGATTTTTTTACCAAAAATATGTAGAAGAATACGTATCGGCCTAAACTGAGGAAAAAAATGTTTTTTTTTTATATATTTTTTTGGGGGGATATTTATTATAGCAAAAAGTAAAAAAAAAAATCAAAAATGTCACTCTTTTTTTTGTTTATAGTGCAAAAAATAAAAACCGCAGGGGTGATCAAATACTACCAAAAGAAAGCTCTATTTGAAAAAAAAGGACGTCAATTTTGTTTGAGAGCCACGTCGCACGACCGCGCAATTTTCAGTTAAAGCAACGCAGTGCCGTATCGCAAAAAGTGGTCTGGTCTTAAGCCAGCAAAATGGTCCGGTCTGAAAGTGGTTAAGGCTTACCTGTAGGTGCAAGAAATATCTCCCAAACCTAAAAGGGGTTTAGGAGATATTTGAGCGCAGGCGAACTGAGCATGCCGTTTCTAGCAGCGATCATGCGCGGGAGTGACGTCATTGCAGCTCCTGGCCAGTCACAGCGCCGGAGCCGCGATACCCGGAAGTCACTTCGGGATAGATTGCGGCGTCAGAGGCGGTGAACGAGAGCTGATGCTGGGGCTTTGATCTCAGGTAAGTAATTCATAATGAGCTAGTATGCTATGCATACTAGCTCATTGTGCCTTTGACTTGCAGGGTGTATTTTTTTAATTTTTTTAAAGAGGCTTTACTTCCTCTTTAATTAGTTCTAATTTGCAGTAATTAGCGCAGTGGCTCTATAGTAAATGACCACCTAGGTTCCTATTTTTAGGCACTACGTTTCATAGACAAAACTGATATGAAACGTTATAGGCTTCATAAAGTAATATTTTGGTTTTGTGGATTGTGATTAAGAATTAGCTTGTAAGATGCCTAGGTTTAATAGTTAGAAAAGGGTTGTGTTTTAAGATTAGTGTGGTGTTATTTTAAGGCTTAGCTTATGCCGCATACACACGGTCGGAAGTCTCGTCGGAAAAAGCTCTGACGGTTTTCCCGTCGGAATTCCGACGGAATTTTGCTCAAACTGTCTTGCCTACACACGGTCACACCAAATTCCGACGGTCAGTAACACAGCGGCATAAAACACGTTCGACAGCACTATAAAAGGGAAGTTTAATGCTTCCGAGCATGCGTCAAATTGTTTCCGAGCATGCGTCTGAATTTTGCGTGTCGGAATTGCCTACACACGATCGGAAAATCCGATAGAATGGTTTTCCGTCGGAAAAATTGAGAACAGGTTCTCAATCGAAAGTCCATCGGAAATTCCGACAGAAAAAGACCGATGGGCATACACACGGTCGGAAAATCCGTTGAAAAGCTCCCATCGGACTGTTTCCATCGGAAATTCCGACCGTGTGTACGCAGCATTAAAGTAGAACTGTACGCAAAACTTTTTTGGATAGAGTAAGGGATGGTTTATTTTTTGATATCTGTATCCCTTTGGGGAGAATTCCATTCACATCCTGTCCCATAGCCAAAATAGGAAGTGAGAGGAAATCCCTGCAAATTAAGGAAATTCCCACGGGACCCCCACCAGAACTAGTGTCCCCTTTGGAAGACTTCTCCTCTGTTACTTTTCTGGGGATGACACAAAATTTGGTATTTTCTTATACTTTCAATGATAATGGTTAAGGTAAAAAGAACAAATAGAAAGGGTGAATCTAGCTAATGGGGGAACAGACAGCAGGAGAAATCAAATCCATATCCACTTGATCCAAAACTAAAATAAAAGTTTTGCCATGAGATTTACTTTAGGTGTTAGCTATGTTAGGGTTTCTGTATTGGCAGTACGTTAGTGTTAAAGTTAGTGTTGGAGGATAATAAGTATTAGAGATAGGTCACAATTA
This sequence comes from Lithobates sylvaticus, assembly GCA_028564925.1. Classification (NCBI taxonomy): domain Eukaryota; kingdom Metazoa; phylum Chordata; class Amphibia; order Anura; family Ranidae; genus Lithobates; species Lithobates sylvaticus. Next base: position 409,318,689 of record CM053027.1, read on the forward strand.
GGGACACAAGGGATAACAGGGAAGTGTGTATTTGTACAATATTTTTCATGAATACACAGCAGATCCTTCTGCTAGGCACACACAATCGTTGGCACACTAAGTAAAACCCCTTCTGCCAGGATCCCCACAAAGAATAGTTTTCTATTTTCATGGCACTAATCTGGGTTAGAACATTGCAACAATGTGTGCATAAGAATATAATGCATGTATGATGTTTGTCTGATGATGGCAAACATGTGTGGCAAAAAGTACACGGCAAAAAGTACACAGCAAAAAGATACTTTTTTGTCTCTGTCACCTATAGGCATGTGCCTAATGAAAATTCCAGTACTGGCTGTAGATACTTACAATTATTTAAAAAAATAATGTTACAAAATATGTATTCGGTATTAAAATTAAAGAAACTGTTATACAGTATGTGCATGTTGTATATTCCCGTGCAAGCTTTGAAAACAATTGTTGGATAAGCTATGGCCATCTGTTTTAATTGTACTCAAATTCAAGATATTATTCAATGGATTTCTAATCATATCTCTCTAGGTTCATAGTGATTTTAAACTCATTGCCTAGATGTTATTGATTAAAAGCTTTTGTATACTACACTATGATACATTAGACCTATATATAGCACAGGGTGACCTTTAATTTGTGCTTGTTTATTTTCTGTAACAGAACACATAAGGCAGAGTTCAGACTTCATTAAAATACCAAAGATAGCTACAGTAATTCCTTTTGCACCTATTGGGGAGAATACAACATGCCATATCTTGATTATAAGTTATTACATTATGGAACTGAAATGTAGTCAAGCTTGGCCTCAGTCTGATGGATAGCGCAAGTTATCTGCAGAAGAAGTTTCAAATGTACCTAGAAATTCTACATGAGAAATATGCCACTAGAAAAATCATTATACAGCTATTTTTAAATGGAGTTATTTGTAAGGCTCATTACTGTGAATATAGTTTATACTGTTGGAGAAACACAATATACTAATCAACGTTTTTTTTTAAATGAAGCTAATTTTAGAAAAGAGTCATCTAAATAAGTTACTGTCAAATTATTTTAGCATCTTTGTTAGTAATGTCATTTGTTTATGTGACATTTATAATCTCAGTTTCTTACTTTTACATTTTACAAAGAAAACACAATAGCAAACTAAACAAGTTGCTCACTTTAGATATACCAATACACGACCACCACTTAAAGCATACGTAGAGCCAAAACAATTTTTGTTTAGTTTTAGATGGATTGTAGAAGGATCAAAGTGGGGTTGCACACAAAAAAAAAATAATCATTAATATTCCTAAAAAAAATAAAAAATAAACATTTTGAATTTTTTTTTTAATTCACCTCTAAATGGCTGTTGCTAGAGGTTCCTTATAGTCTGCCTCCTTCAGTGCCTGGGCTGGTGACATCACTTCCCCTCGGCGCAGGAGGGGCTCAGCTCTGCCCCCTCCCTCCTGTCAATCATCTGGGACAGGTGACAGGTCCCAGATGACTGAGCGGCCAATCACGGCACGCGGCGCCGCTCGCGCATGTGCAGTGGGTGCCCGGCTGTGAAGCCGTCTTGTCTTATTGCTGTCTGTGTTCGTGCTGGAGAGGTTAACTTTCCCTATCAGTCCTAGCGGCCATCGTCCTCAATACAAAAAGTAATAAGAGACCCTACATTTGTGAAGTGCCACAGAAATAGGTGTGGAGAAATCTTGCAGTGGAGAAACCTTTTAGGAGGGAACATCCATTCACCTTGGTTAGAGTTCATCTTACTTCCTGCTGAATTCCCTACTTGAAAACTTGAGAAATATTTGACTTTGCATTCACTGTCATGACGAAGGATGCCATTATACATGGTGAAGTAGACAACAATGGGTTTTCAGTTCACATAATATTTACAAATTGTAATTCATTATTTACCCATATATTTCTATTTACACTTTCTAGTGGACAGCATACAAGAAATATTTTCAGAGATGTTCTGTAATATTGAATTAGGTATAGTTACAGATGGAGACTTCGCTGGGTGTGTATGATGTGTCCATTACCCTGCCAGGTGTATTTAGGTTTTGTGCTGCCCTAGGCCCTGACTAAACTCATGTACCCACTAATTTAAATATGACCCACCCCTTCCTGTCAAGGCTACACCCCCGTTTAAGACCCGCTCTGACATTTTCCAGTGGGGACACTAGTTCTGAGGGCCTTGGGGGGGGGGAGGGGCAGTGAAGTCCCTTAATTTGCAGGTATTTCCTCCCAATTCCTGTTTGGTTATGGAGCCCGTTAGCTGACTTTTTGACAGCTGTTAGCCTTCCGACATGGCATCCGTCTCTCTGTAGCTGAGAACTCAGGTGAGAGGGTCGCTTTTATGATAAGGCAGTCAAAACTAGAAGCAGAGCCCCCCCAGTTGCGGAACGCCGTCCGCCCACACAATAACTCATTGGTTGGGGTCCACCGCCCAAGCCTCCTACATGTGTATGGGCTGCCCCCCCCCCCTGATGGCGGCCCTGCCAGTATTATTACACTAGCAGCAGTGCGGCTGATTTATGTGGGCGCTAGACTGATTTGCCTACCGGCCCAGTCCAGACTGGAGCTACACTAAAAGTGTAGCGCAAGCCTTGGGCACTCTTTTAGTGCTGCCCACCTTCAAAGTGCCGCCCTAGGCCTGGGCCTTGTCGGCCTAGGCCAAGATACAGTGTTGCAGTAAGGTAGCGTATAGTGAGATGTAAAGTATATCTAAATCCAAGAACAAAAATGTTATATATTTCAGCTTTGGTCCAAAAATGTGGATTGCATTCGTTTTCTTTTTTTTTTACTTACAGTAAATTTGCTGCAAGTACAGAAACACCTGTTGATCCTGATAGCAATTCAGTACCCTTGTAACCTTCTGTGTACAGAGCTGAAATCTCAAACAATGTTATCAGCTGCTCCATCTATCTTTTGTGAACTAAATTACACATCCTCCCTATGTAATGGATATGAGGGGAGGTAGAGGTCTTAGGAGAGCAGCCTAGGGTGACTACACTGCCCCTCCTTGAATAAAATATAGTGAATAAGAACTCTCACACTAGCACAGGAAGCATGTCACTGCCAGGATCAACAGGTGAAATAAAGGAAGAAAAACCTTAAAAAAGTAGACAAATGCAGCCCCCCAAATGTATGGATTTGAAGGTTTCAATATACTACTAGTTTGTTTTTGGGTTTAGCTACCCTTTAAATTTCATGATGCACTGGCGGTGCAGCAATCCTAACCTGTACAGCCATAGGGCACAAAACCTAAGCACTCTGTCATCTTGGAACAGTGATGATGTTCTGCGAGGGAGAGAGCATTTATAGTTTTATTCCTATAGTTCGGTTCTATAGCTGTAAGAAGAGTCTGAAAATGTTTGTCACACTGTACTGCATACCCATAATGAATATAATATCTCCTCTCCCTCAGAACATAACCAGTATTCACTGTAGAGCCACTGCAGGGAGATGCTTGCAGTACAAACCAACATAGTGGTAAGGTTAAAGTGCACCTGTCATGAATGAGTACAAGGGTTGAGATTTTGAGAATAACTACGAAAATGCGTGTTGCCTGGCTGTCTCTTGCTTCCACACTTTTTGAGTGACAAACCCAGAAGATGCAAGTAAATGTTTGAAAATAGTCCTTATTTCTATACTTCACTTCTGTGGTGAATTATGTTTTAAATAGTAATATTCCTGTATATTAATATAAAAAACATTGTGGTTTAATGGGGTGTGAGTCTACACCCCTCCAATTCTCCCAGAGATGCCATCTAGGTATATTATGGGTGTGGCCTGGTATTCACATATCAAGAGAGATGGTAACCAACAACTAAGTAAAACAAAAAAAATTATTTCATATATAAAAATTCCATTAGTTTACCAATTTGTTTAAATTATTAAACCAAACAGTCAGTCATAAAGTCAATGAGAACCAGTAATGTCAATTATGTCTTCAACCACTGCTCTGATAATAAAAAAAAAGGCAGGGGCTGAAACCTTAAGCGGGAAATTCAAAATTACCATACGACAAACAAATGCCTTGAGAGCTGTACACACAAGCCGAATATTGGGTAGTATTGGCCGGGTTAGTAGAAACTGGCCGACTTTCGGCCTGTGTGTGTGGCAGACAGTCTACCGGAAGCAGGGGCATGACCGAAAAAGGCCTGTCGATCAGCATCCAATCAGCGCTCTCACTTGTAAACAGGTGCTTCAAAAATGCCCTGTGTTACAAGGTTTTTTACTGTTGGGTTATAGGCCTATTTCAATTGTATTTGTGTACGAAAAGCTATTTCTTAGAATGTAAGTATATTACCAGTTGTCCTTGGTTAAAGTGGGGTTACACACAAAAAAAAAAATGATTAAAATTTTCCTAAAAAAAAAAAAAAACATTTGGAAAATTTTTTTTTTTAACTCACCTCTAAATGCCTGTTGATAGGGGGTCCCTCGTAGTCTGCCTCCTTCAGTGCCTGGGCTGGTGACATCACTTCCCCTCAGAGCAGGAAGGGCTCAGCTCTGCCCCCTCCCTCCTGTCAGTCATCTGGGACACATGACAGGTCCCAGATGACTGCGCGGCCAATCACGGCGTGCAGCGCCACTCGCGCATGTGCAGTGGGTGCCCGGCTGTGAAGCCACAGCCGGGTGCCCACAGTTGCAATGCCGGCGCCGCTGAGCGGAGGGGGGACGAGCGGAGGGGGGGACGAGCAGAGGGGGGACGAGCAGATCTTCGACCCCCCCGCATCGCTGGACCCTGGGACAGATAAGTGTCCGATTATTAAAAGTCAGCAGCTGCAGTATTTGTATTTACATTTGTAATGTCATTTTTCAAATGGAAACTCCTCTCCCCTCCTTTAACCTGTGAGTTGGTTGTTCCTGAGAAGGATAGGCCAATGCTACTAGTCAGGTTTGTCTGCTCTTTTTAGGAAGATTACTGCCTCCTACAGGTAATTTCATATAAATAGGGGCTCATTAGTGCTCTAGGTCAGTTAGGGGAAAGACTGATAAAATGTTGCTGTTATTTTGTACCCATTTAGAGTTCCAAATGGGGTAGTGAGCCTATGGACTTAAATGGACTTGTGCTAGCTGTTTGTGGACTCTTGCTACTGCATGTGAATTTATTGCCAGTTATGGACTTTTGCATTGGAAAGGACTCTTGTATGAGTTTACTACCTAAACAAGGTATGACTACCTCATGGGACACTATTCAAGGGCACTTAGAAAACTCTGTCAGGGATGTGTTGAAGATGTAATCTAGTACTGCTCAAATGTCTAATTTAACTACCTTTAATTTGCCAGGTTTAAAATCAATAAAGGGGTGCATGTAAGGCGTATCAAAAGAACAGGGATTACAACAGGGGACTGAAGAGAAGTCAGAGAAGATACAGCACACGGGTCTAATGAACAGAGAAACTATAAGGAGGCTAGAATTTCGTTGATAATCACTACTATATTTGTGTCATTTGCTAGTAGACACCAAGTAGACAACCACATACTGGGGCCGACTCGTAGCAGCAGCACCTAAGGACCTAGCCTAGAGTCACAGAGAGATGTAGAAGGGGCCCCAGAAGGCGAACAAGCATATAGTAATGGATAAATGTGTTTCCAGCATCCATAAGTAACATATAGTACATGGCCACAGGGAGTGTTGTGACGGGACTGCTGAGTTGGTGACGACTGGTAGAAGCTCGGCATTAATGGCTCAGAAAAGCTGTACACTGGGGGAGAGGTGATCTTTAACAGACAGAGGGAGTTAATTACTAAAGGCTCAAGTGGACTTGGAAGTGCAGTCGCTGTAGATCTGAGGGGGACATGCAAGGAAAATAAAAAACAGCACTGCTGCAGTGTGAAAGCCCTCAGGCTTTCGCACTACAGACAATGGTACAGCTGTTTAAGGGCAGATTGCAGGCGCTATTTCTAACGCTATAGCGCCTGCAAAATGCCCTTGGTGTGAAAGGGGTCTTACAGCTTCAACTCTTCTGGGAAGGCTGTCCACTAGGTTTAGCAGTGTGTCTATGGAAATGTGTGACCATTCTTCCAGAAGTTCATTTGGCTCGCAGACGCGCTCTAATTCCTCCCAAAGGTGTTTATCGGGTGGAGGGTTTCATTTTGGTACACTTCAAATAAAGTAAACAGTGTGTTGGTGGAGCTTTAGGTGCCTTTGTGGGGACACTGAAACAGTGCTTGTAAATGCCTGCATGGCAGGCAGAATCTGCGGCCATGTGAATTCAGCATTAAGGCGGCATTCTACACATAGAAGCGAGCAGAGAAATTTGCACAGTTAACACTTTGTAATCCATGGCCATACTTCTTACACTGTTGATACTACTGTATTATGGACACAATGGGGTTGATTTACTAAAGGCAAATCCACTTTGCACTACAAGTGCACTTGGAAGTGCAGTAGCTGTAGATCTGAGGCGCAAGGAAAATAAACAGCATTTTAGCTTGCACATGGATTGGGTGATCAAATAGGCAGAGCTTCCCCTCATTTCAGATCTTCCCCTCAGATCTACAGTGACTGCACTTCCAAGTGCACTTGTAGTGCAGAGTGGATTTGCCTTTAGTAAATCAACCCCATAGTCACATGATTTGGAAATGGATCACCATAAGTTGGTAAATAGAAACTATCCAATAACACATGTGAAATGAATGGGCCTATTTAGCATTTTTTTTATACTGTTTTTATTAACATTTTCAAGAAGTAAGAAAAAACAAGTTTAGTCTGCATGTAAGCCATATTACACATCTAGTAAAGCAAAAAGTAGACATTTACCTATTTAGCAATTTAATGCAAAGTGCTATGAAAAATGCAACCTCAAATAACCATTCAGAAATGATCTAATAATTAGTCTGATTGATGTATATAATGAACGTAGTTGTCTCAAAGACTCTTAGTGACTGTCAGAGGCCTGAAGAACATTTTCAGGCATTTTTTTGTTGGTCTTGGGATCAATGTGTCAGTGAGTGCAAGAATATAATTACGACAAAAGAGGTCCCTATAAGTAAAATTGGTAACAGAGGTAACAGTTGCACTGAGGGCTTTGCTTTTCCTTCCTCTTTACAAACACTGGAGAAGTTGTGAGAGTATGAACCAAATGAAATGTTTTTCTACATTATTAAATATATAACTATATGTAACTAAGTAACATCTGTTTACTTTTCCATAATTTAAAATACTATCATATTACTACTGCAAAGTAAAGTTTTTATTTTTCTGAATAAATAACACCCATTCAAAAATGGCATCACAATTCACAAGAAGACAAATGCATGTTTTATAATTCAAAGATAAAGTACTGGTAAATTCTAAAAGTAATAAACATTGGACATGTTTACCATTAAGAACTTGCGGTAAATACCGCTATTAGTGCTGAAATATTTGGGTAATGGATTGCGAACACTCTTTTCTCTGCGACCTTGTCAGGTCAAAGAGCGGCTATAACCACTGAAAACAGAAAAGAGGTAAGCCATAGTTTATGTTTACAAATGGCCTTATTAATGCACACTTTGGAACTCATGAATAAAATCAATGTCAGTTAAACAATAATTAGATTTGAAAAAGTCAATAAGAACCCAGAGTGAACCATATTTTTTTAATACTGGTAATGAATTCAACATTCAGTATGTGAACATATGGGGTGGACATCATAATGGGCATATTTCTGTTTTCAGTTGAGATTCAGGGACAATGAAATATAAATATGTATTATCTCGTGGGCCTAGGCATTTCATTTTGGATAGTTTTGAGTGTGATAATGTGTTGCTTTGTGTTTTGTTGCTTTGAAACAAGTGCACTTTGAGGGATTGAATGTTGCATTTCTATGTCCCCAACTGATTAAGTGTATTTTAGCAGTATTTTAATAATCTCAAGATTCAAGGAAAAGCACAATATGAATGTAACTATAAAAAATAATATTAGAATTTTACTTTAAATCCTACACTGGTGAAAATGCAGCCAGTCCTTCAAAACTCAAGATTTGATTACTTCTCAGTGCAACAGAAAGCATGGATAATCCATTTTTAATAAATTTTAAGACAAAACTGCTTGTATTCCCCTAACATTTATAGGTAATCACTCAATTACTTTAGGAATCAGTTTTCGGAAATACAAATATTGTAAGTAAAGTCACCATACATAGGATTGCTAGACAAAACAAGGAGAAACACAGTAGGGAAAACAGTCAATTACCGGCTAAGCAACACTATTTGAAGTACACAGAAAACGATGGAAATAATACAAACATAAAACAATTCTAACACATCTCAGCAGGCAACCACAAAGAATGTATGTGTGTCTCCAAATTGAGTTCCACCATCCTGTAGATTCTATGTTAACGGAAGGTAAAACTGTTTCAATAAAGAACAAGTCTTACTTTAAAGGAAGACAAGGATTCAGCAGAAAAACACTATTACCCCTCAGTAGCCACAGACAAGAGGATGCTACCCTGTTTCCCCGAAAATAAGACCTAGCGTGATTGTCGGTGATGGCTGCAATATAAGCCCTACCACCCAAATAAACCCTACCCTGTTTCCCCGAAAATAAGCCTTACCTTGAAAATAAGATTTACAAGGACTTTAACTAGGGCTTATTTGGGGGGTAGGGCTTATATTGCAGCCATCACCGACAGTCACGCTAGGTCTTATTTTCGGGGAAACAGGGTATAAGCATTCTAGCTCTGTAAGCGATCCAAGCATCTCAACTGATTCCCTCCTGGACTATGCAGAAAAATCCAACAGCCCCTCCAGAGACTGTTCCTGCTGTAATAACTTTGTGACGTACAGGGACACAAGAAGGTACAGTAGTGCAGACTGTAGTAAATACTGACAATTCATTAGATACAATATCTCAAGGAATGAAAGAGCATATCGTAAAATGGTCCAAGCCCAGTTACATCATTAAAACTTACTTTATCAGAAGGCCTGAGCTTACTTTGTCATAGGCTTCAAAGATTTGTTTAATGTGTGACTGTAGAGAAAACAGAGAAAGGTGCCATAATCTTGCATTTCTAAAGAATGAAGCAAGGGATGGAGAGAGCTGTCAGCTGAATATGTAATTACACACACTGGCATTAATTACTACTAAATCCTCCATCTACAATCTTTGCAGAGCAAACCCACATGAAAGTATTTGAGCATTCTTTTTTTTATGCAATGTTAACTTTACTTTTGATGTAGTTCGAGGTTTCAGAGTACCATGCACGAGTCGCACAGCTGTGGGTGAAAGGTCTGAAGCATTAACGTAGGCAGCTGACACAGGACTACATGTCCAATGCTTTTTCGTGCTGCCACTGTCAGCAATAGGGGTGTGTGGTACAGAAACAAAAAGTCACTCCCTAGGCACATCTCACTCTGAGTATTCATGCTAATGTGTGCATGTTATGTGTTTGTGTGCAGGATTATCATGCAAAATAAGGAACGGCAAAAGTAACTCAAATAAAACAATAGAGAAACTGGAAGAAATGAAGGGTAAGTCAGTATTTCAAGTCACATTTAAGTCCAAAAGAGAATTTTTTTTATCATCATCATCAATAGAAATAGTAATTTTATCTCATATACAGTAAAATCCAGTGAAAAGAAATTCTAATTTCCGACGGAAAACCTTTCTATCGGATTTTCCGATCGTGTGTATGCAATTCCGACACGTAAAATTCCGACCCATGCTCGGAAACAATTTTTTCCGACGGAAAACCTTTCTATCGGATTTTCCGATCGTGTGTATGCAATTCCGACACGTAAACAATTCGACGCATGCTCGGAAGCATTAAACTTTCCTTCTATAGTGCTGTCGAACGTGTTTTATGCCGCTGTGTTACAGACCGTCGGAATTTGGTGTGACCGTGTGTAGGCAAGACAGTTTGAGCGAAAAATTCTGTCGGAATTCCGACGGGAAAACCATCAGAGCTTTTTCCGACGAGAATTACGACCGTGTGTAAGCGGCATTACCCTTACTTTGGTAGTCTTTATTTAGCCATTCCAATAGAATAACTGAACAATTTTGATCCAGGCATCCTGCTGACTCATAACTTAAAGAGGAACTTCATTCTTGTTTTAGAAAAATAATAAAAGTCAGCAGTTACAAAAACTTTAGCTGCTGACTTTTTTTGTAATTGCAATTTTATTATTGAATTTTTTGATCAAAAAGTTGAATGTTTTTTATTTTTATTTAAAGTTGAATGATACAGCATGAGGTAGAACAAAAAGATACATAAGAAATTGTGTATAATGTAAAAGGTATATAAGACTCATTGAATGATTTAGGGTGAGTCAAAGCCATAGTCCAACCATCAAGTTTGCTAAGTGTATCACCTATATCTGTTATCATCTATCAGTAAGCTGTCAAATCAACAACAGTACATAAGATACAAGTTGTTGATAGTGCATAATATACATTCTTTGAATGCGGAATACAACAAGAACCTTACAGAATGCTACACACCATCATGAGAAAAAGTTGCTGAAGATGTGGCTTAATGCGAGTCGGGAGTATCGTCAGAAGAGACGGGGGAAAGGTATGGTTCACCACAGGGTGAGTTTTTGCCCAATAAGCCCATATGTGATCAAAAAGGACTAAGTGATCTCTCAAATTAGCCATAAGATGGTCTATACAACTAAGTTACAGTAGATCTCCATTGTAGCAGAATTAATTACCCAACCACTGTCAGAATATGGATGACCCATTTAGCATACTTAGGTAGATCCAGAAAGGGAAACCAAGTAAACAGTGTAGGGGGTCAGATACTAAAGATACATCCAGCACTTGCTGCAGCACTTGGAGCACTTGCAGTCAAAAAGGTTGTATGAGGGTACATTGCCAAAATATGTGATATAAAATACCTGTCAATAACTTCAGCAATGTTTTGGGATCGTCCGATCAAGTGCAAATAAATCCTTTGGGGTGCTATACCAAAACATTAACACCTTATAATTAGTTTCTTTATGTAATACACGTGTAGATGACTTTGCAGTCACTGCACATATTTTGTCGCAACATACAGGGAGAATGGGGCATTTAAAAGCATATTCCCAATTTTTCAAATAGAGATGTTGGTCCCCAGTTATCTGAATAGATTCATGTAAAAGTTTATAGATCAAGGAGATCAGTTTCAATTGGGAAGGGTCTTGGCTACAGACTCAGTCAAATGCTGTGGGATGCTCTAAAATCAGGAAGAATTTTTTAAATAAGAGAAAATGTTTGAATTGTAAGTAGGAATATAATAAACGGTCTGGAAGCTTTTTTTTAGATGATAATTCATCCAAAGACCTAAACATGTGAATGACTCAGTGAAGCTGCTGACTTTAACCACTTCAGTCCCGGAAGATTTTACTCCCTTCCTGACAACTTTTTGCGATTCGGCACTGCGTCGCTTTAACTGAAAATTGCATGGTCATGCGACGTTGCACCCAAACAAAATTGACATCTTTTTTCCCACAAATAGAGCTTTATTTTGGTGGTATTTGATCACCTCTGCGGTTTTTATTTTTTGTGCTATAAACAAAAAAAGGGTGACAATTTAAAAAAAAAGCAATACTTTTTGCTATAATAAATATCCCCAAAAAAAATATTTAAAAAAATAATTTTTCCCTTAGTTTAAGCTGATATGTATTCTTCTACATATTTTTGGTAAAAAAATAAGCGTCTATTAATTGGTTTGCGCAAAATTTATAGCGTCTACAAAATAGGGAAATAGGGGATAGTTTTATGGCATTTTTAGCGGCGATCTGTGATTTTTATCGTGCAACATTATGGCAGACACATCGGACACTTTTGACACTATTTTGGGACATTGTCATTTATACAGCGATCAGTGCTATAAAAATGCACTGATTACTGTGTAAATGACACTGGCAGGGAAGAGGTTAAACACTAGGGGGCGATCAAGGGGTTAAGAGTGTCCTAGGGAGTGATTCTAACTGTGGGGGGTGGGCTTCCACTCACATGACAGCGATCACTGCCCCGATGACAGGGAGCAGTGATCTTTGTCATGTCACAAGGCAGAACAGAGAAATGCCTTCTTTACATAGGCATCTCCCCATTTTGCTGTTCCGTGACACGATCACCGGGACACCGGCGGACATCAAGTCTGCGGGTCCGCCAATTAAAGGGGATATACAGGTATGCCCATTTGCCCACCGCTGCCATTGTGCCGACGTATATTGGCGGGCAGCAGTCAGCAAGTGGTTAAAGAAACAAACACTTACCAGTCCAGAAAGTTTAGCGCTATCCTTCCTGCAGTAGATTAGTCACCAGGCTTCCAATATCTGGCATCGCCACTTTGGATGTGAAAGCCAGCTGAAGTCTCACAGCTGGCTCCCCACTGTGCAGGGTAAGGCAGAGCTGTAGGACTGGTCCTGCAGCCTCTTGGAATGTGTGATGTGTCCTAGGAAGCTGTGGGTGGAGATTGGAGAAGAGGGAGTATGTACCTGTCAAAAAGGGTGCAGACTACTTGAAAAAAATATATACCTCAAATGAGTGCAGGGATGAGGAGGAAGATGAACATTATTTTCACTTTTGAGCAAAGGTCCACTCTGACTGTAGTGACAACAGCAGAAGAAAAGAGGGTTATAAGGACAAGAAGGTGCAATACACACTTTAGTTAAGTCTGATAATAATCTACCTTGGATCTGGAACTATATAAATTATGTTATGTCAAATGAATATAACAATGCCTGGATTTGATTTTGTGTGCAATAGTCAGTTTTGTGTGACCACAACATTTTTGTCTTGTAAAGTTATATTAAACATTATTGACAACATTAATAATCACCAACATCGTTCCAATTAAGCAGACTTATATTATCTATAAAAAAAAAACAATAATTTTATGGTGTGCTAAATCCTGATCATTCTATGTGTTTGGTTTTCCTACCTAGTGGTCTATAAAAAAAAACAATATTTTTTATGGTGCACTAAATCTTGATCTGGTATGTGTTTGATAGCCACCCCTTTAGTATTCCACCTCACACGTTTTTAAGAGCCCTTCATTCACTCTTTTTTAATTTTCAGACTCTGTATTTTGTATGGCAAAGCTACATGCGCTTGGATTTTTAAATTGTAAGCATATTTGGGACAATGTTTTACCTGATCCGGTAAAGATCATACAGGTATCTGTGGCCTTAAAATGTTGGAAGGTTTAATCTGATGCAGAATGGCACTTAAATCAAGTTGCAAGTTAAAAATAGTGCATGCATGCAAAACTATGTGTCTTTTGGCTTTTACGGAAAGTCTCTCACCTTCTGTTAAAGCTGGCAAACAATATAAATTCCTACAGCAAACTTCCCTCGACAGTAGTAGCCCTTCATCTACAAGTTGACATATGGATACTGTGAATTTTAGGTAATTCAAAAAGTAACACTCATTTGCAAGTTGTGATTACTGCAAAACATACTGTATAGCATACAGTAGGATTAACTTAGATATTTAGGGATCACTATAATGAATGTGCCCATAATTACAATAATAAGCCAAATCTAGGACCTGGTCAGTAATTACCAGAGAGCAACTTTCTTTGTTAATTTGAAATTGTTTTGTTAAAGCAACAAAAAAACACAGGGAGCTACTAGGCAAACAAATAAACACTATATAATTAAACCATTCTAGGTAAGTTTTTTTTCAGTGAACACAATGTAACACAAAAAGCTCTATCATGTGTTACTTTCACAGATTTTAGACTACACACAGTTTTGCAACCATGCAAACTGTATATCTCTGTTAACTGCATGGAAGGTCGGCCATACATATGTGTCAGACCGTATGTGGTCTAATTCATTGGTTGATAATGCATCCTTATTTGCACACGGAACATCAACTCTTATATGGTAGAATTTCATTGTTAGAATATCTCATTTGAAAAAAGCATTAGAAAAGAAAAACTCTTATTACTGAAAGCCTAGGGATAAAATGTAAAATCCAGCACGTTATTATTTTTAAACTATAATTCCAAGACTTTTTAATACATTTAGATAGCTGGTGGCTGAAAAAAAACAGAATGTTATGTGGCATTAGCTAAAGACCCTCTTGATAAGCTGGTAAATGGTCAAATTTGAACACTAGCAAGTGTACTGGAAATGTGAATAGTTCTGAGTACTTAGTGTCTTTATTAAATAACTTACTGACATAAGTACCACAAATTCATGCAGTAGATCTGTCTGTCAACTCTATGTCAACAATGTATTTACTGGGCTTGCAGCTGACGACAACTCAAGCAAAACTGTCTCTGCCATAATAATTATCCATTCTTTACCAATGTTCTATTGATATTGGGCCTTTTATTATTTTAATCCATCTGTAATGTTGTCATATTAGGGTTCTATTCAGACCTTTGCATTTGGAAATACGTGCTTCATAATTCTTTCCTTTAAAATGACCTAAAGTCACTTAAAGAAAAACTCAAAACATCAGATGTTTTCTGAAAGCAGAGGGCTTAAAGAACAACATGATGGTAATTGCAAATTTTATGTCAAACAATATTTTTATCAAATCAATACTTTCAGTAAAAATACATTCAAATTCATTTTAGTGCACACAAACGCAATAAAAATCCCAATTTTTAGTAAAGTATATAAAATTAGATTGTGTTAAGTGAATAAATACCAAATATGTCAAACCCAAAAATAGTTTGCACCTGTGAAAGAGTTTAAAAGCCTTTACAGCTCATCGATTAAGCATTATCCATAAATGATGGGCCTAGAATGATTTCTCTCATTCAGGTGTGTGCAGCTTGCATTCATATATGTGTGTATGTGGATGCAGTATGGCTTTTTTTTTTATTTATATCACGTCTGTATGTATGCATAGTTTAGCTGACAGGCTCTCCTTAAAGTGGTTGTAAAGGTTGAAGGTTGTTTTAGCTTCATGCATTCTTTGCATTAAGCTAAAAAACCTTCTGTGTGCAGCTCTCCCCTGAGCCCCCCCCCCCCCAATACTTACCTAAGCCCAATCTCGATCCAGCTATATACACGAGACCCGATGCTCTTCTGGGTCTCTCCCTCCTGATTGGCTTAGACGCAGCAGCAGGAGCCATTGGCTCACGCTGCTGTCAATCACAGCCAGTGAGGCAGGAGTGGGGCGGGGGTGGGGCTGAGCCATGCTCACTGTATCTTATGGACCGAGGGAACGAGCTCGCACAAGGGCCCCCACATCAAGCGGCTTGCTATGGGGGCAAGAGGGAAGGGCCAAGAGCACTGGCAGTGAAAGAGGAGGATTGGGGCTGCTCTGTGCAAAACCACTGCACAGAGCAGGTAAGTATGACATGTTTGTTATTTTTTTAAATAAAAAATGTTCCTTTACAATCACTTTAATCACTTCGCCTCTCATACCTGTTCACCCCTCATGGACCAGAGTAACTTTTCCATTTCTGCTATGAACCTCTTTATCAGCAATAACTTTGTCATTATTTAATCTGTTGGCGCCAAGCGCACACAAATATGCGGCCTCTCGGAGGCCAGGCCTTGGCGCATAGCGGTTGCATATTTGCGTGCAATAGCGCCAACAGTGCTGTGCTGAGAGTGCGCACCAATCATGGCAGTCACATGACCATAAACCCCGCCCTGCCCCACCTCCCAGCATATACATACAAGGACAAACAAGGCTTCCTTTTCATAATATTGTCTTACAAAAATGTTTCTTTTTGCAATCCTTCGACACTAAATTGCAAGAAAACTAAGCAAAAACACACTTTTTTTTGAGCAGTGTTATTTTAAAAATAAATAGTGTTACTGCACATCTTATTCTCTAATTTGTCCTGTTCAAAATTACACCAAAATTATTATTCTGATACAAAACATTGCAGAAGACTAAAGAGTTAATTATGGCTGATTAGAGTAAACTAAGGGGTTTAACAGAGAAACATATGTATAGAGGAATATATAAAGGAGTTGGGCGGTGGTTTCTCAATAATGTAGCATACACATATATTATTTTAAAATAATTTATTTATAAATATTTATTGAAATGTAGAAAGAAAAAAAACACACACACACACACACACACATATATATAAATATGTGCACATCAAAAAAGAGGGCTATCACAGAAGCCTGCAAATTTAAAAACAACTACATATACACAGATGCCATCAATGGTGTTTATATGGAGAATGCCAACATGTTTCATGGCCAAAGGGGGCCACTTCTTCAGGGCTTTATTCCATTGCGTCTGGTTCCACACCTTTAACCAGTTCCCGTCTGCGCTATAGCCGAATGACGGCTACAGCGCAGACCTACATTGCCAGGATGGCGTCAATAGACGTCCTCCCCTTTCCTCGCTCCCCGTGCACACTCGTGATCATGCATCAGAGAAAATCTGTGCTGGCCGTGTCCCTTGGACACAGCCAATCACAGATCGCTGTAAATGGCCAATCACAGCGGCCGTTTACTACTCGATCGGCATAGCCAATGAGAGATGATCTCAAATGTAAACATATGAGATCATCTCTCATTGACAGCCCTCCCTCCTCACACAGAGACTGCATGTGAGGAGAGAGAGGATCTGTGAGTTATTTGTGAGTGATTCTACCATATTACAGTAAATATTAATCAACCCCCTGTGCCCAAACAGTGCCAAATCAGTGTCCAATCAGTACCACAGTGCCAATTATCATTAGTGTCAGTCTGTGCCATCAATAATTTGTGCCCGTCTGTGCCCACCTGTTCCCATCTGTGGCATCAGTGATCGGTGCCCATCTTTGCCTCCTCATCAGTGCACATCTGTGCAACCAGTGCACATCTGTGCCACCTCATCAGTGCACATCTGTGCCACCTCAGTGCCCATCTGTGCCACCTCATCAGTGCATATATGTGCCAATCAGTGCCCATCTGTGCTGCCTCATCAGTGCACATATGTGCCACCTCATCAGTGTTCATATGTGCCACCTCAACTGTGCCCATCTGTGCCACCTCATCAGTGCACATCTTTGCGATCAATCAGTGCCCATCTGTGCCTCATCAGTGCACATCAGTGCACATCTTTGCTCATCAGTGCCCATCAGTGCAGGCTTAGCACACATCTGTGCCACCTCATCAGTGCAGGCTTATTAGCACACATCTGTGCAGGCTCATCAGTGCCACCTCAGCAGTGCCCATCAGTGCAGGCTTAGCACACACCTGTGCAGTCTCATCACCACCAGCAACCATGTCCAAAAGTTGCTTTTCCACGAGTAGGCGTATCAAATACTTTCCACGGCTGACAAGAGCAACAGGGAGCTCTCTTTTTCGGATTACCTTTCCAATTCGGATTCTGAGTGTGACGTAAATTATGAGCCAGTCCTCAGTAGTGGAACACTGACAGACTCATAAGAGGAAGATATTCTGCCCACCAAACAAAGGCGAATTTTTGCCCAATCAATTTCTTTGATTTAATTTTACGGAGGACACCTGTATGCACAACATCCTATTATGCCCTTCCCTATGAGTGGAGAGACCTAGCAGTAGAGGAGTTGAAGTTTTTTTTGGGCCTCACATTTTGTATGGGACTCACCAAAAAAAATGAACTGCGTTCCTATTGATCAACCCACCCCATCCACCACATGCGGATCTTCTCTGCGGTAATGCCCAGAACCAGAACCAGATATCTCATGATCATGAGGTTCCTACATTTCAATGATAATAGCCAGTGCCCTCCCGAAATGACCAAAAATTATGACAGGCTTTTCAAAATTCGGCCACTACTAAATTATTTTTCAGCAATATTCCCCCAGTTGTTTACCCCAGACCAACCCATATGTGTGGGTGAGTCCCTTTATAAATTTAGCGGCAGGCTTAAAATCAAACAATTTATCCCCAGCAAAAGGGCCCGCTATGGGGTGAAGGTGTACAAATTATGTGACGAGCCACAGGGTACACATATGCCTTCATAGTGTACGAAAGGAAGGACACCCAGCTGCATCCCCCTAATTGCCAAGACTACTTGGGATCAAGTGGGAAAGTTGTTTGGGACCTCATACCCCCTACTGGAGAAAGACATACCATTGGTTTAAAAAAGTAGCAATTTATTTTTTTCATTTGACCATATACAACTCCTATATAATTTACCACAACTCCACCCAAAACCCCAAACCCTTCCTACCAGGAGGACATTTTCACTGCCCTTATTCCCGAACGGCCCACCAGAAAACATCCGATCAGATGTTCTTAGTCGACTCTCTGAACGCCACTTTCCCAGATAAACTCCCTCCTAAACCAACAGGCCAAAGACGTCAAAAAAAATGTAAGGTGTGTATGAGTGGAGGAGTCAGAAGAGACACATCTTATTGTTCCCAGTGTCCTTCCCAACCAGGCCTCTGCATAGGTGACTGTTTTCGCCGTTACCATCATACTTCAGTAAATTATTAGTGAAGTATGGTAAACTTAATCCTCAGTTCCTGCCTTCACACACCTTCACACCCCTTATGCCACTGCCTGCTCTATAACTGACCCTGGCTTGTTATTTAACCACGCTTCTGCCTGCCAATTCTGTACATACCTCTGCCTGATCTGGAACTGACCCTGGACTGTTTGACCATGTTTTTTGCCTCCCTTATGGACTGATCTTGTACCCTGCTACAGGACTAGTGGGATTCAACACAGGGGTCTCACATTTGTGAGGGGCTCCAGAATAGTTTTTCTGGATGAAGAAAACTATTTTTTTGTTTTCTCATTCCTAGATTAGGGTCTGGAGACTCAGAGGATTCAAAGAGATTTGGGTGGGAGAAGCCTCTACCCCTGTCCCCATTCTGTCCTTAACGAGGCCCTACTTCTGCCTGCTGCCTGTAGGACTTACTGTCATCATGGATCTTCCTGTCACACTGACCCTACCACATGTTCCTGCCTACTACCAGGACCAATATTTTTGGCACTGTTGACAATATCTCTGCCTGCACTGACCCTGGACTGTATATGGACAGTATCCCTGCCTGCTACCTGGATAATTGTGTTTGCTGTTGCTTACCAAGTCCCTGCCTGCTGCCTGGACCAATGCTATCCTCCTGTAGACAACTGCGCTACTAAAACCACAGGTAATCTTTTGTTTACCATTTGCTCAGCATAATGTATTTTGGGGTATATTTCTTGGTATGTGCATGCTATGTGTTCCTGGAACACCTGACGGTGTTCCTTGGATGTTGGATCTCTGTATGTGGCCAGGCTATGTAGAAGTCGCACACATTTGGTATCGCCATACTCAGAAGGAGTGACAGAATGTATTTTGGGGTGTAATTTTTGCTATGTAAATGCTATATTTTGGAGAGATCTTATAAACGAACAACTTTGTGTAAAAAAAAATGTGTTTTAATATTTTTTCCACATTTTCCAAAAACTTCTGGAAAAAAATTAACTGTTCAAAAGACTCATTATGCCTCATAGATTATACATTGGGGTGTTAGCTTTCCAAAATGGGGTCATTTTGTGGGCATTTCCATTGTCCTGGTGCTCCAGGGCCTTCAAAATTGTAACAGGTGGTTGAGAAATGATGCTCCTAGAACGCATGAAGGTGCTACTTCAATATTAGGCATCTGTATGTGGCCAGGATGTGTAAAAGTCTCACACATGTGGTATCATTATACTCAGGAGTAGCAGTATGTATTTTGGGGTGTCATTTTTGCTATGTAAAAGCTATGTGTTGGAAATATCTTATAAACGGACAATTTTGTTTAAAAAAAAATGCATTTTCTTTCCACATTTTCCAAAAACGTATGGAAAAAAAAGGAACCGTTCAAAAGACTCATTATGTCTCATAGATTATACATTGGGGTGTTAGCTTTCAAAAATGTCATTTTTGGGCATTTCCTGTCTCGCCTCCCCTGGAGATGAGACAGGAGGAGTCTGGCAGAGACTGCAGGCAGATGGCGCCTACGAGGTGTGGCAGGTCTGTAGAATCACAGTGTCAGAAGGATAGTCAGTACAAGCCAGGATCAGGAGCCAGGTGGGTAACAGAGCAGACAAAGTCAGGTGGAAAGCCGAGGTCAAACACAAGACGCAGGCAGAGGGTATCCATAAGACAAGCTGGGGTTAAAGACTAGAGCAAGCAGGAGACGGGTCAGGAACAAGCCGGGTTGGTAACTAAGGATCACAGGAGCAAGGGAACACAGAAACACAGGTAACAAGCTGATGATGAAACAGCACTTTAGCCAAGGGCTGGCTTCCTTATAAAGGCCCATGTGATGTGCTGGCAGAGATGCTGGGTCCTAGAGCCCATCTCCTGCCCTGACAGACTCTGGGTCCTAGAGTCCTCTCCCTGCCCTGACAGATGCTCGTTTTGACTCCTGGGTGAAATGATGTGCCCAAGTTTTGTCACATGTAATGATGCGATCTAGAAAATCCTGGCCTTCCCTGTCAAAACGCTCCTTCAACGCAGTGCAGACTTCAACTTTTCTGTGCCAGTCAAAAGCAGAAAGCTATCTTGGTACCCAGCATTCCACACGCTGAGTGTTCACAGGAATGACTGCTGTGGGCTGGGAATCACCACGGCCGGGAAGGTCAATGATGGACGTATGGTCATCTTTGAAATGTTTACACCATTCAAATGTCTTACTGAGGCTGAGCGACTCATCACCGTAGCATGCTTGAAGTCTTCTGTAGATATCCACAGGTTTTATGCCTTTGTTCACAAGAAACTTTATCACCACATGCTGTCCCATGCACGCACTAACACTGTTGTCTGCCATTTTGATTAATCGTCTCTGGACCGGCCCGCGACATGTGTGCCACCTATCAGTTATAGGACACCCTTGCCACTTACTACTGCATGTAGTAGAGCCAGGCTAGCATCCCTCGTATATTGCAGATGCACCAATCATATTTCCTGTGACCTGTCTTCTGATGACAAGCGCATAAAACAACATAATAGAACAAAGGACACATAGACCCTCGCCCAAACCACATAGTGCATACCTGTATGGTAGATTTGCTGATGCTTAAAAACATTTTTTAACATTTAAAACTTATTTAAAGTGGTAAATAATTGCATGACATAATATTATGACTACTGAAGTTATACAGTATAATAACATGTATTCAATGAGAGATACACCTTTATTGAAGGTCAGTTTATACCAATGGATTGTGTTAGCTATTTCCAGAAGTAGGATGCTAGGTGCAGAAAAACAGAATGGGCAGCTTGAAAAAGAAACCCCTTGGATGTCTTAACCCCTCCACTGTCAAACCTCATCAGTTTTCCCCTAGCAATGAGGTGTAAGGCCCTCCTTCTTCAGTCCCCAGAGATAAAAGTGCTATACAAATACACATTTTAAAAAAAAGTTATTTCTGAGACTGTTCTATCAGAAGGCTGTCTGGTAGGCAGATTGGATTTTCATCCTCACAGTCTCACCAGTCCAGCCAACATCCATTTGGATCAAGTCTTACCATGAAAGCTCTTTTTCCCCCAGAACAGTGGCAGGTCTTAGTGCTTCTGCACTGGGATACATATGAGAGGTGGTGTTGCTTCACCTGTCAGTGTTTTCTTTTCTCAATCCAAAAAAAGAAAAAGCATGGCACTCACCACAAATCACTTTTCTTTATTGTATCAAAAATTGGCAAAGGTTAGAAAAATTTATAACCATCTGCCAATGACTGTTTCTCATACAAAGTGAACACTTTCTTAAGGCGCTTTGCATGAGAAACAGTCATTAGCCAGATGGTTTTATATTGTTTTTAGCAATTGCCAATTTTTGATACAATAAATAAGAGTGAGTTGCATGAGCACCCTGGATTGTTTCCTTTTGAATTGAGTAAATCAGCTATTTATTTGCTAGGAGCACTGAGACCCGCCCTGTGGGGCTGTAATTTCACAGAGGAAAATAGTGTGGGATTTTCTATATGAACAGGTCTGCACACCCTCTAGAGACACTAACCGTGAGAGCGCCACACATGCATTTGAGTTACTGTATTTCCTTTATAGGCAGCAGGTGTCAGAATCCATGAAAATCAGACCGAGACAGAAGTACAGTTAAATCACACTTGTTTAATAATCAAATAAAATAGAACAAACGTAGTCAAAACATAGCCAGAGTTCAGGAACCGGAAAAGATAGTGTCAGGAAAACCCACAGCTTAGCGCCGGGCGCCGAAGGCCTTTGCGCATGCGCGGCGGAATGGCACTCCGGCGCATGCGCATTCGCGGCTCTGCGCTCCGGCACATGCACACTGGTGCACGCCTGAGCGTTCCAGTGCATGGCGGCGCAACGTGACCCTCAGCACTGCCCATTTAAGGAAGGGCCTGTAAACAGTCCAGCGCTGGCTTGTCTTCAGCTACCTGCCAAAGCTTTGTCCTTGCTTCCTGTGACCTGAATACCTGTTTTTGACCTGGATTTGCCTTTTGACCTTGCTGCCTTCTCCTGCCCTTGACCCTGTGGACTGTATACTGGACTTACCTGCTTGCTTGCCTCTGGCCCCTGAACCTCTGCCTGTGACCCGGATTTGTCTCTGTCTCCTGCCCTGAAACTCTGCTTGTGACCCGGATTTGCCTTATCTCCAACCTTGTACCTGTGTCTGTGACCCGGACTTCCTAGTGTCTTCCTGACCCAACACCTGGTTTGCCCGCAAGACTCCTCCCTCTGGTTGGGTAGCCTGTGCCTCTCTGTGCCATTCACCCCCTGTCTCACCTCCAGGGGGCGGACTGCGCTCAGTCGCAAGGGTGAACCACTCTCGGCATCTCAGCCTCGGTAAGTACTCCTCTGACAGATAGTCAGACAAGCCAAAGTTCAGGGAGCCGGAGATGGGCGTAGTAAAACAGAAAGCAGGATCTGGAGCCAGAAGGGATGTCAGCCAAGCAAGTCTTTTACAGGAATGCAGGAGTCTCTGTGATGTTG
This sequence comes from Lithobates sylvaticus, assembly GCA_028564925.1. Classification (NCBI taxonomy): domain Eukaryota; kingdom Metazoa; phylum Chordata; class Amphibia; order Anura; family Ranidae; genus Lithobates; species Lithobates sylvaticus. Next base: position 409,341,463 of record CM053027.1, read on the forward strand.
ACCAAGGTGAAGGCAGACCTCTGGACTGGACGGCTTAAGTAGGCAGGACTGACGAGCAGGATATCATCAACAGCTGAGTAACTGTGGAGAGAGATGGGAGCTGGCAATTAGCCAACAGCTGAGTGGCCAGCTCAGAGAAGGAAGGGCTGGGCCCAGCCCTGACAGCAGGGCCATGAATTTCTAGATTCCTGAGGTATTCTGCATAGCTGTAATTGCTGTCCACCACTTATTCTTACTAACTAACCGAATTCGAAAACATTGCAACCGAATTTGAAAACATTGCAACTGAATTTAAAAACATTGCAACCGAATTTGAAAACATTTCAGCCTGAATTTGAAAACATTTCAGCCTGAATTTTAAAATATTTCAACCGAATTCGAAAAACATTTCAACCGCATTCATAAACATTTCAACCACACTAGAAAACATTTTAACCACATTAGAAAACATTAAAAACCAAATTCGAAAATATTTCAACCGCATTAGAAAAAATTTCAACCGAATTTGAAAACATTTCAACCGAATTTGAAAATATTTCAACCAAATTTGAAAACATTTCAACCAAATTTGAAAACATTTCAACCAAATTAGAAAACATTTCAATTAAATTAGAAAACATTTTAACTACATTAATAAACATTTCAACAGCTTTCATAAACTTTTCAATCGCATTAGAAAACATTTCAACCTCACTAATAAATAATAGATGTTGATGGGACACTAGTCGTACAGATGTTTTTGTACACTGGAACATGTCTGCTGTGACAGCTGATAGGTTGCACTGGTAAACTCTAAAATAATGGTTGATTGGACACACCATGCTACTACTACAGATGTTTTTGGGCACAGGTATACTGTTACAGATGTTGATGGGACACTAGTCGTACAGATGTTTTTGTACAGTATAAGTAGTACTATTTATTGCTTTTATTTTCTATTCTATTCAAATCTATTCTTTTCTATTCTATTCCAATTTGAATTTATTCCATTTGTAATTCAAATTTCAGAAGAGGTTTATATTCTATTCTATTATTTTGTATTCTTTTCCTTTATATTGTATTTGAAAATTTTAACAATTTAACAATTCAAATTCAAAATGGGTCAAATTCAAAAACAATTTGAATCAAATTCAGTACATCCGAATTTCCGAATAACGAATAATTTGTCCGAATTTTGATTCAGAATGAAATGAACCACACGTCTACTATCCAACTATCTATATATCATTTTATCTATCTATCTACCTATCTATCTTTGCACTTGGAAATTGTTCCAGTGGTGTGACTCTATGTATTATTCTTCAGGTATTTTCAGTATTGGGACTGATGTTGTTCTTCTGCCGATTCCCTCATGGGACCTTAATTCGTTTTTTTTTTCCTCTCTTTTTTACACACACTTCACAAAGACCTCCTTTTTAGAATATTTAGGAGGTTCTCTTCCAAATGTTGTCTCAAAAGCTGGCCTTTTGAAGGACTATCAGTTGACTAAATATCTCACAATTCCTTTCTATAGAATGCAGCTTTTCACCCTAACAATGGTATTTTGCTCCTGCCTCTATTTGGCTCCCTCTCACCCTATAGAAATGTTTTGACAAATTATTGTCAGGACTATAAGACCCCTTTCACACTGAGGCAGTTTTCAGCCATTTTAGCGCTAGAAATAGCACTTGTAAAGTGCCTAAAACCTGCCTCCTATTCATTACAATGAGTGCTTTCACACCCGTAAGCAGTGGAAAAGTCCTGCAAGCAGCATCTTAGGGGTGGTTTGGGAGCCCTGTATACAGCGCTCCTAAACCGCCCCTGCTCATTGCATTGAATGGGCAGCGCTTCCATAGCACCGGAAAAGCGATTCCGAAGTGCCACAACACGGGAGTTTTTAACCTCTCTTTTGGGGTAAAAGCTTTGTGATAGCGACCAAAAAGTAGCGCAAAAGCGCCACTTAAACAGCGGTAAAGCGCCGCTAAAACGAGTGGCATTTTACCACTAACAGCCAGCCCTTTCAGTGTGAAATATCTAGTTGATGTCAGAGGTCAGAGGAGAATGGGCAGACTGGTCCAAAATTATAGAAAGGCAACAGTAACTCAAATAACCATTTGTTGCAAACAAGGTATGCAGAATACTATCTCTAAATGCACAACACATTGAACCTTGAAGCAGATGGGCTACAGCAGCAGAAGACCACACTGGGTGCCACTCCTGTTAGGTAAGAACAGGTCACTGAAGCTACAATGCGCACAGGCTCACCAAAATTGGACAATAGAATATTGGAAAAATGTTGCCTGGTTTAATAAGTCTGATTTCAGCTGCGACATCCAGACAGTAGGGTCAGAATTTGGCCTACACAACATGAAAGCATGGATCCATACTGCATCAATGGTTTAGGCTGGTGGAGGTGGTGTAATGGTGTAAGGGATATTTTCTTGGCACTCTTTTGGGCCCCTTAGTACCAATTGAGCATTGTTTAAACGCCATGGCCTACCTGAGTATTATTGCTGACCATGTCCATCCCTTTATGACTACAGTGTACCCATCTTCTGATGGCTATTTCCAGCAGGATAATGCACCATGTCACAAAACTCAAATCATCTCAAACTAGTTTCTTGAACATGACAATGAGTTAACTGTACTACAGTGGCCTTCACAGTCACCAGATCTCAATCCAATAGAGTACCTTTGGGATGTGGTGAAACAGGAGATTGGCATTATGGATGTGCAGCCAACAAATCTGCAGCATCTGCGTGATGTCACTATGGACCAAAATCTCTGAGGAATGTTTCCAACACCTTGTTGAATTTATGCCATGAAGAATTAAGGCACTTCTAAAAGGCAAAAGGGGGTCCAACAAGGTGTACCTAATAAAGTGGCTAGTGAGTGCATATGCACTGTGTGTGCGCGAATGTGTATACAGTATATATATATATATATATATATATATATATATATATATATATATATATATATATATATACACACACACCATACATAAACCTAAGATGCACTAGTGATGCATTATACTTTGAGCTTATGCGAAAAAACACTATATTATCCAATAACCATGTTTTTCTCATCTGTGTAAAATAAATGCCCTAATCAAGGTACAGTATTTCTTCAGTGATGATTCCTGTACATGACATGCAGATGGGCACATGGGAGGCTTTGACTCCACTAGGAGGGTATTTTTCTAACATATCATCCCCAACAAATTATAGCAATATAAATAGAAAATAGGGTACAATATTAACCACCCTAGTAGCCCTATTCCTGCCCTTGGAGGTTTTTTCCTGCTAACTGGAAAACCTGGCAGTGATGTCATCAAGACAACATCTCCATTTCAGGTGGACATGACATGGCTAAGGCATAGGCTGTGCCAGTCGCTAGGGTTAACTCCAGAAAAATTCTAAAGCTACACAAACTTTAGCAGCAACAAAGATGACTAACTCCTTGATGATCAGGCCAAATACAGCTTAAAAAGATGGCATCCTTCTCTCTCTCTCCGGAGGTCCAAGCACTATGCCTCTTCCTCTCAGTCCCTCTGCCAACCGCACCCTAAGCACTCGTGGTTGTCCATCTTCAACTTTAAAGTCTGAAAGCTACTTTTTTTAGTTTCTTTCATTCTGCCTTCAGGATCCAAAATGGCCCTAAAGTGTCTTTAAATCAATGTCTGGACAGTATATCACGTTGAGGCATACACAAACCAGGTAATTCCCCTACTACTGCAAGTATATTGCAACTTACTTCATTTAATACCAAATTAGACACACAACAGGTACAGTTGTGCTCATAAGTTTACATACTCTGGCAGAATTTATGATTTCTTGGCCATTATTTTTCAGAGAATATGAATAACACAAAAACTTTTCTTTCACTCATGGTTAGTGTTTGGCTGACGCCATATATTATCAATAAACTGTGTTTACTCTTTTTAAATCGTAATCACAACAGAAACTACCCAAATGACCATGATCAAAAGTTGACATACCCTGGTGATCTTGGCCTGATAACATGCACACAAGTTGACACAAAGGGTTATGAATGGCTATGAAAGGTAACCATCCTCACCTGTGATCTGTTTGCTTGTAATTAGTGTGTGTGTATAAAAGGTCAATGAGTTTCTGGACTCCTGACAGACCCTTGCATCTTTCATCCAGTGCTGCACTGACGTTTCTGGATTCATGAGGAAAGCAAAATAATTGTCAAAGGATCTGTGGGAAAAGGTATTTAAACTGTATAAAACATGAAAGGGATATAAATAGATATCCAAGGAATTGAGAATGTCAATCTGCAGTGTTCAAACTCTAATCAAGAAGTGGCAAATGAGGGATTCTGTTGAAACCAAACCATGGTCAACTAAAATTTCAGCCACAACTGCCAGGAAAATTGTTCAGGATGCAAAGAGAAACCCACAAATAACTTCAGGTGAAATACAGGACTCTCTGAAAACATGTGGTGTGGCTGTTTCAAGATGCACAATAGGGAGGCACTTGAAGAAAGATGGGCTGCATGGTTGAGTCACCAGAAAAATAAATTATTACGCAAATGCCACAAAGTATCCTGCTTACAATACGCCAAACAGCACAAAGACAAGCCTCAAACTTTCTGGCACAAAGTAATTTGGAGTGATGAGACCAAGATTTAGCTTTTTTGGCCACAACCATAAACACTACATTTGGAGAGAAGTCAACAAGGTCTATGATGAAAGGTACACCATTCCTACTGTTAAACATGGAGGTGGATCGCTGATGTTTTGGGGGATGTGTGAGCTACAAAAGGCATAGGAAATTTGGTCAAAATTGATGGCAAGATTTATGCAGTATGTTATCAAAAAATACTGAAGGAACATTTGCATTCATCAGCCAGGAAGCTGCGCATGGGACATACTTGGACATTCCAGCATTACAATGATCCAAAACACAAGGCCAAGTCGACCTGTCATTGGCTACAGCAAAATAAAGTGAAGGTTCTGAAGTGACCATCTCAGTCTCCTGACCTCAATATCATTGAGCCAGGAACTGGAGGCTTATTGCCAAGAGGAATGGGCAGCTTTACCACCTGAGAAGATAAAGAGCCTCATGCACAAATACCACAAAAGACTTAAAGCTGTCATTGATGTCAAAGGGGGCAATACACAGTATTAAGAACTGGGGTATGTAAACTTTTGATCAGGGTCATTTGGGTAGTTTCTGTTGTGATTATGATTTTAAACGAGTAAACACAGTTGACTGATAATAAATGGTTTCAGCCAGACACTAACCATGAGTGAAAGAAAAGTTTGTGTGTTATCATTCATATTCTCTGAAAAATGGCCCAGAAATCATAAATTCTGTCAGGGTATGTAAACTTTTTAGCACAACTGTACTTGAGAGAAAAGTATCATTACACAGACCCTGTTTTGTCTTTCCACTGGAGAGAAAACAAAGCTTACTGAAGCCATACAGCTGTAAAAGTATAACAATGCATTTACCATTACATTTCTATTTTTCCTGCATATTTTTTGCGAAAACTCTGTGAATGCAAATAGAAACATCTTATGGTAGAACTAAAGGGCTATAGATGAACCTTGTTGCTGAAGCACAACCCCTATTGTTTGCAAATCTTCCGGGGTGCTACCGTACAGGGGTGGGCTTCCCTTACGTTTCGTGAAAGAGCACTGACATTGACAGGGATCATTAGAAGGCTCCTTGTGTAAAATGTCTGTGTATGCATAATGATGATATTGTAGTAAACATAATAATATCCTCAAAAGACCATGGCCTGGCTTCACATACTTCTAGGTACAGTATATATGGAGTGCACACATAGACTGTACTGCAGCAGTCTAAATTATGCACCTTCATTTAAAAATAAAAAGCTTTTCATGTCTGCTTTAACAGCAATCAATTGAAAATGTTTTTTTCTATTGATTATATATGTCAGTCTATTAATGTTGTATATTTTTCCTATTCAAATGGGAAACGCATTAAAAAGAGTGTTTTTGAGTAGAGATCAGGAAAGAGTCAAAACAAGTCATATTTTGAAATAAGTGCTTAAAAATCTAAAATATTTCTTGACTATCAGGCCTAATTAATGTCTCCACGCTGACCTCTGCATCCAGCCTATATCAAACATGTTACAGCAGAAAAAATTCAACATGAGCTCTATACCAGGCAAGACTGGTTACTAATGAATACTAATGAACAGTAATTACTGGAGTTCAGCCATTGAAAACCCACTGCAGAGACATATGCTAATAGGCTTTACACAGCAAGACTCAGACTTCACGTAGCCTACACTTGGACGCACTGAACTCGGTTTTCTGAAATGCTACATTATGCACAGTACAGGCAGATGATTAACAGAGATTTTTCCAAAAACCACCAACTGGTGCCTTGTTTCCTAAATGTTTATTAAAAGTAATTAATAGCACCCTTATTATTACCAAACTAATAATGATACATTCCATTACATACTGATAGGAAAGCCCAAGGCAGTAAAATGCTAGAGGCTTCCTCCCAGTATAAGGGCTTTTGGACATCTGGTAGGGCAGCTGCTACACATTTGCATGGTACCTAGAGGACTGAACACCCAAAAAGTACGCTTTTAAAAATAATTAGTAAAGCTGCTGCATAATAAAATACAGCAGTCTTTTATATCTCGAGTAATTGCATATTACAATACACATCCAAATTTCTATTAACTGCACATTGAAAGATGATTCTTTTGTTATTGATTTGTGCTGAAACTGATCTATAATGAAGGGTGCAAAACTGGGCACACTTTTGCATTGGTTACATCTTTGAATAAAAATAAATAAATTACACATGTGGAGTGTTGGAAAATCTTTGCAGGATTGGGCATCGATCATTTTACTTAGGAAAAGGAAAAAATGTCCTCTGCTGCCTATCCTGCCTACCCAGTGTATAAAAGATCCAGATAGCTCCTCTTTTTTTTGTGTGATCTGGTCACATGATCCTGCAGCTCTGGTTCCCCTGTGTCATTGGGTGCTTGAACAACTCGGAAATTCCAGGAGTCGTGACTTTACCCTTAGGCCCCTTTCACACATGTGGATCCGTTTTCATGGACTCCGCTGGCTCAGCGGGGATCGCTCCGCTGATCCCCGCTGAGCTGGCGGATGCACAGTGAGCGGAGATGGACCTGTCAGATCTCCGCTCTACTCTATGGGGAAATCAGATGAAAACGGACCGCCTGTCCATTTTCATCCAATCCGATCCGCCAGAAGGATGGAAAATAGGGTTTCCATCCTTCTGGATTTTGCAGATCGTAGCGGATCAGATATCAGCGGACGTGTCACCGCTGACATCGATCGCTCCATAGAGGTGCATAAAGCATCCGTTCAGGTCCACCTGAAAAAACTGACAGGCAGACCTGAATGGTCCACATGTGTGAGAGGGGCCTTAGTTTCTCGTAGCCCAGCCATTGTTGGCACACCCTCCTCTCCCCTTCAGCCACTGCTCATTGACACAGGGAAACCAGAGCTGCAGGATCACATGACCAGGGAAGACTAGAAAAGGCAAGTATACAGATTTTTTTTTTTTTTTACACACAGTAGGCAGGAGAAGTGTGTGTGGGGGGATTGCCTTTTTTTCACATATTTTGACATTTCTTTACATAAATTATTTTGACATATAGAAGTTGGGGTGTTAATTAAGAAGCCTCCCTGCGTGTCAAATACATTATTTACATCACTACGTGCAGGCAACATTCTAGTTATGTTATGTCATTTGTTATACCGTTTCATGCATTGGCTAACACAGTATGTGATTATAGTGCTGCATATGATGTAATGGTTATTGCTGTGTAGATTGTGTTTGTTATCGTTTGACATGACATGATGGCTGTTATGTACCAGCTAATATGCAATATTATAAATAATAATGTGTGCCGGTGTCTTATAATGTCATGCCACCATTCCCTATTTGCATATACAAAGAACTAAATACATTTTTCATGGGACTTTAAATGAGGTACAACATTTGCATAAAAAGTAAAAATAAAAAAATATTTTACATAAGAACATGTTTTTAATAGCAAGCTGATTTGTAAATACTACCATGTATCAGCATACAGTCAACATAGTATTCATATAATGATACATATACAATTCCACTCTTCCAAGTTTTTCACAAAACATAATGAAGGGTACATCCTTTATCTCAACGCGTTTCAGGAAAATAATCTCACTTCTTCAGGAGAAGATGCACATTGTGAAATAAAATAAATCTAAAATAACATCTGCAAATGGAAACCACCGTCAGCTGTCTGGCTTTAGGAGTTGTGGGGGGAAGACATGGCACCCCAATGGAAAAAACTGAAGAGCAGTACTGACATGTGTAAGTGAGTAATCATTCCAGACATGACTCCAGGTACTACAGGACAATATATTTTGTCAGTGGTCATAATGCATAATATAATATTGCTGCACGTGATCACACATTGCATTTACAAAATTTTGGATAATTACTTGAACATGCTTTGATCTTTTACAATGGGAGCAGAATAAACCTAGCAAGGGATGCCATTTATCTTAAGGCCAGCCCCTTGTGGACCAAAGATAAATGGGAAGGGGAGGGGAAGTTCCACTGACATCATATTAGTATCACTTGTAGGGCAGCCAATTAGTTTCAATGGGCTGCCCTACCCATGGGAAACATGGAAAAAGTCCCCAACCCTTTTCAACCTCTTCCGTACCCGTACGTGATTCGCGCCTGTGGGTAGGGGGTGCGCGCATGCCTGCCCACTGGCCCGGCGGTGAACCGATCAATCAGGTCAGGCCAAAGATTTATCGCCTGGATCTGCTGATTGGTTCTAACGAAAGTCAGAATTCCTGTGCCGGCACATGAAATGATGCAATCTTCTCTCCTGAAGTCCTTTTCGGCTCCAGCATGAGAGAAGAGAGCATCTACAGTGAGTACAAGCACTACACTGACACCAGAAGACACAATATTAAATTTATTTATTTTTCAAACTTTTCGGTCTTTTTTGTTTATATTTAAAAAAATTATCAAATACCACCAAAAGAAAGCTCTATTTGTGGGGAAAAGACGCATATTTTGTTTGGGTACAGCGTTGCATGACCACACAATTCCCAGGTAAAGTAGAACAGTGCCAACTGAAACAAATGCTCTGGTCAGAAAGGGGGTGAAACCTTCCCGGAGCTGAAGTGGTTAAAAAACACGCGCCATTGAACTGCATGTGCTGCAGCATCATGCAGTTTGGTGCGTGTGAAAATTTGTGTGAGTGGCAATGTGTGGAGGTGCCATTTAGAATTTATGGCATCCCGGGTGTCTGACAAAGAGCTACACTCCATATTCCCATTGCACATGTTCCTGGATGAAGCTCTAGAAGATTTGGGTTCTGTAGCAACCACCAGCTGGAAACTGGAAACTGGTTCAGAAAGTCACAAGGTGGATATTTGCCAGCACACCACGGATCAACAGATATCATCTAAACAAATTTTTTATTGAAGCATGATCACATCACAAAGCAGGTAGTGCAATGTTTCGGAGTAACGCAGGATCCCTTTGCCAGGCTTGTAATGACCCATGGTGTGCTGGCAAATATCCACATTCTGCCAAAGAGCAACACATTTCTGTGCTGGTCAGAACTGCACGTGATTATGCACATGTTCCCTATACATATGAACACAGCCTTAGCCAAATTTTACGAATTTCATTGAAATTAATGGGTTGCCCTACAGGTGATGTGTGCGTGCAAATGCATATGTATAGATTTTAATCAAACCATAGATTTCTTTACAATGTTCTCTAAACTAAGTAAATTGTACAAACCATTTCTGATATCTGTATCCAACTTTGAACACATTGAAGTTAGAAGGGTATTCCCACAGCCCCACACCCATCCAGCCATGTCATTATGAAGTAAAAGCAGCCTCAGCTCGCTCCAGCAGAAGCCACACCCCCAACATGTTTTTCCCTGCCCCAGGGCTTAATCATGGAGCTACCACCATGATTAAGCCCCAGGGGTGGCGTGAAATGCTTAGGGGGTGTGGCTTCAATGGAACAAGCTGAGACTGGATTTACTTCATATTGACATGGCCAGATAGGTGTGCGGCTGTGGGAATACCCTTCTATCTTCATAGTGTATCTTAAATCTAGATGGTCTAACTCCCAGCCTACACCTATCTAGTGGCTTCCACCTCACTGGCCTTTAGATACCTGAGCGGGAGCCCCTGAGATGCATTTAAGGTCAACTTTGAATGCAGTTCTCTTGGACTTCACTTCAATAGCAATAGATCAAAGCTTAGATGCAAATCCAAACTAATCTATTGGTTCCTTATTCTTCGCTTATGTAATGTCAACAATGATGCCTTCAACCCAACCTTACACTGCCAGAAGGCCTAGGTGCAGAAGCCAAATACAGTAGTGTCAGTATGCACTGTGTAACAGCCCTAGGCCCTGCCACTGTATGAGTATAGGCAAAAGGCACACGGTTTTTGAATTTACAGTGTGAGGGGCTACAGAGTCTCAGTTCTGAATGAAGAAGACAGTTTTTCAGATTTCTCCAAGTTTGGAAATTCACAAATCAGCATCAGGAGCTCAGAGACTTTAAAGAGTTTTAGGAGGGAAAATGTCTCCAACCCCTGTATCCAGGTCTTACTGAAGACTTGAAGGCGATGTGTGTGTGTGTGCAGGTGTGCACAGCTGTTATAAACAAGGATATGTCAGTAGTTCTGGCCTCCAGCCAGGAGATACAGTGGTGTGAAAAAGTGTTTGCCCCCTTCCTCATTTCCTGTTCCTTTGCATGTTTGTCACACTTAAGTGTTTCGGAACATCAAACCAATTTAAACAATAGTCAAGGACAACACAAGTAAACACAAAATGCAATTTGTAAATGAAGGTGTTTATTATTAAAGGTGAAAAAAAATCCAAACCATCATGGCCCTGTGTGAAAAAGTGATTGCCCCCTAAACCTAATAACTGGTTGGGCCACCCTTAGCAGCAACAACTGCAACCAAGCGTTTGCGATAACGTGCAATGAGGCTTTTACAGCGTCCTGGAGGAATTTTGGCCCACTCATCTTTGCAGAATTGTCCTAATTCAGTTACATTAGAGGGTTTTCGAGCATGAACGGCCTTTTTAAGGTCATACCACAACATCTCAATAGGATTCAGGTCAGGACTTTGGCTAGGCCACTCCAAAGTCTTCATTTTGTTTTTCTTCAGCCATTCGGTGGTGGACTTGCTGGTGTGTTTAGGATCATTGTCCTGCTGCAGAACCCAAGTTCGTTTCAGCTTGAGTACACGAACAGATGGTCGGACATTCTCCTTCAGGATCTCTTGGTAGACAGCAGAATTCATAGTTCCTTTTATCACGGCAAGTCTTCCAGGTCCTGAAGCAGCAAAACAGCCCCAGACCATCACACTACCACCACCATATTTTACTGTTGGTATAATGTTCTTTTTCTGAAATGCAGTGTTCCTTCTACGCCAGATATACATGGACACACACCTTCCAAAGAGTTCCACTTTTGTCTCATCGGTCCACAGAATGTTGTCCCAAAAGTCTTGGGGATCATCAAGATGTGTTGTGGAGAAATTGAGACGAGCTTTGATGTTCTTTTTTGCTCAGCAGTGGTTTTCTCCTTGGAACTCTGCCATGCAGGCCATTTTTGCCCAGTCTTTTCCTGATGGTGGAGGCATGAACGCTGACCTTAACTGAGGCAAGTGAGGCCTGCAGTTCCTTGGACGTTGTTGTGGGGTCTTTTGTGACCTCTTGGATGAGTCGTCGCTGTGCTCTTGGGGTAATTTTGGGCGGCCGGCCACTCCTGGGAAGGTTCACCACTGTTCCATGTCTTCGCCATTTGTGGATAATGGCTCTCACTGTGGTTCGCTGGATTCCCAAAGCTTTGGAAATGGCTTTATAACCCTTTCCAGACTGATAGATCTCAATTACTTTCTTTCTCAATTGTTCCTGAATTTCTTTGGGTCTCGGCATGATGTGTAGCTTTTAAGGATCTTCTGGTGGACCTTACTGTGTCAAGCAGCTCCTATTTAAGTGATGCCTTGATTGTGAACAGGTGTGGCAATAATCAGGCCTGGGTGTGGCTAGAGAAATTGAACTCAGGTGTGGACAACCACAGTTATAGTATGTTTTAACAAGGGGGGCAATCACTTTTTCACACAGGGCCATGATGGTTTGGATTTTTTTTCACCTTTAATAATAAACACCTTCATTTACAAATTGCATTTTGTGTTTACTTGTGTTGTCCTTGACTATTGTTTAAATTGGTTTGATGTTCCGAAACACTTAAGTGTGACAAACATGCAAAGGAACAGGAAATGAGGAAGGGGGCAAACACTTTTTCACACCACTGTAGGTGTGCTCCACCTGGGAGACAGAAGGTGTCAACAAAGGAGTCAGGTGAGCTCCTGTCAAAAGGTCAGTGTGTGGGCCTTTTGCAGCATGGAGCTGGAAGTAAGCGAGCCAAAGAAGGTGTGAGAGACGCACAGAGCCTGATTTTCCAAGGCAGAACCCTCCACAACCAAGTGGACATTTTCATTTGCTTGCAAGTTAATGAAGACTGCATGATGACTAAGTCTGGACAGAGACTGGCGCAGAGACGATATAGTTTTGTTAGCCAGGACCTGAATAATTTTTGTTGAACTGATGCAACACTGATAATACCCTGTGAGGGAAACCTGCCCTCAAATATAGTTCCTGTCTGGACTGAACTGTAATCACGCTACACTGTTTCAGTGACATTCCCCAGATCATAGATGATTTATTTGGCCATAATCTTGGCCATAATTCCATGACTAATTATAGACGGTACACTGTTTCATTGAAGGCCCTACTCTTTCATTATAGGTTGACAAAATGTACAACAATGTAAACAATTATAGTTTTAAAAAAAAGTTTGTAATTAATTATCTTTAATACTGTAATTGTATCTGACAATTATAGTATACAGTCATGTGAGAAATGTAAGTATAGTATATATGTTTTGAGAAACTTATTGCCATACAGTAAACATGTATGGTGTGAAAAATAGCTCAAGGCTAGTCTTATACTAAACACTCAATAACTGCGCCTGATCATTTTATGAAATATCCTCTTTCCCAGCATTCAGACTTGTAAGAGTCAGTTCATTTCATTGATTTTTTCAGTATAATATTTTACATCACATTTGTAGAGTACAAGCAACTACACTGGTAATCTTAAAAGCATTCTTAGTAGCAAAGGATGTACAGCTCAGTGTTTGAAAACATCTTATGCACTTTCCTCATACACGATTCAATTCCTTTCCTTCAGTATTATATTACAGACATGTGTTCAGTATCCCTTGGGCTTTACATTTAATTCTTTTCATAAATGCCACAGAGATTAAGTGAAGCTATATTGTGAACGCAAGTATGTCTGTGCTGTAATAGAAACCTGGGGTTGGTAGAACAGCTTAGGCTCCTGTGTGTTACTTGACTTGTTTAATTACATGTCCTAGATCCACTGAGATCTCCACTTGCATTCAGCTTTAGTAAGAGGGCAATTAAGCCAGCAGATACTATTGCTGGCAATCCATCTCAGAGTCAAGGTAGTTCTCAATAATTATTAATAATTATTGTCACTTGGATTATTCACTGCATCCTGCAATTTTTAAGACTGACACATGCCAGGTTTGAACTTAGCTCAGTATTTTTCACTATTACATCTGTCAGATAGATGAGCATTATTCATAGAACCATTCACGGACAATTTTTGGTGTTTTATCTAACTGCTAGATAACACTTGTCTGTATTGGGAGCTGTTGTATGGCAAATGAGACAATGTTTAACCCTCGGTTTATTTTAGATTTACGCATTTCCTTGCATACTATCCATGTTACACTGAATCTGGTCATTGTTGTTTTTTTTTTTTTTTTTTGTTAATGCTGATCAGTAGGTAATAACGAAGGACTGCAAAATAGAATATGACTATGGCATAGCTTTGAATCTGCACACTATCAGTAACATATTTCAAAGCATAAAAGATGCCATTTTCAGCATGAGCATGGAGAAAATCAGAATCGCTACTTAATAATAATTCCTTTTCCATTAGCTCTTCATAGGGGAAAACACAATGAGATTGAGGCTCACTATGTGAAGCTAACGGACATCAAACGAGTTAAAACCTTACCCCACCATCTAGTAAATCACAAAGAGCCAATTGAAAAACCTGAAAACTGCTTTATATGTCTGTAGCACCCTCTAGTGTGCTAGAATAGGAATTGTTGTCCCTGGAAAGTTCCCTGGAAAGTTCTACTAAATTCAAGTGGGCATCCCATAATATCCCTATACCCTTCCAAGTTCAATATCCCTAATAAAAACACAAAATCAAAGCTGCAAGGGCCGTTTTCTGACTAGTGTGCTGTGTAAAATCCTGTGTGCCTGGATGTGCAGGGTGAGGGATCACTTATTCACCAACAGCACCTGCGAGGGTCATGTCAATTTAATTTTAACCAACAAGGAAGAATTACATGTGCCTCATGGAGAGCTAATGGAAAACAACATTAGTGAATGAGGATTCATGTTTACTGCATGCCTGCTGTGTAATGTGTAAGAATCACTAAAGCCAAACATAGATGGATTGAAGTTCAGCTGGTTCAGCAGGGACCAGCCAAAATTTCAATCCATGTATGGACAGGGTGGTTGTACAGAAATTGATCTACCGAGCGACTTCTATACAACCACCCTGTTGGAAAATGTATGTTCGTTCAGCACCACCGGCTATGTCAGTGTATTCTGATGGCAGGGAAGTCTCTCTGCTGTCAGAATACAATAGCTCAGCAGGTTTTCACTGGTTGAAAAAAAATAAAATAAGTAATCTATGGGCTGCCTTAGAGGTATTTATTACCTCTCACAGAAATCATAGTGCTACTCCTGACAATGCCTTTATCTGCTTTTATCTCCAGAAGGACGACTGTACCATCTTTCCTTAGACTCTAGAGCCTACTTTATCGACTTAACCATGTGAATCCTGGTGTCTGTGCAGTTCTGAGCTGCGTTCACAAATATCTGACACAGATCAGCCCCCGATTAATCTTCACACCTTGTAACTTGCTATAAAATTACAATCTTGAAGTCTGTCCACTGGGGGGGAGAAGAGACTGAGGACATGTTTCCTCCTGCCTGCAGAAAAATTATGACATTGCCTTAGTCAAGGAAAAGTCCCTTGTCTGGGTCTCAAGGATGGCTTTTTAACTACTTAAGGACCAGCCGCCACAGTTGTACTGCGGCAATGTGGCTGCTTCCCGTGAAATCGTCCTCATTGTATGTCGGCTCGTGCACATCCATTTGTGGCCCACTGGCCAGCGGGGGAGCCAATCAGCGGCTGGCCAGCGGTCGCGATCGCTCTCTGCAGTGACAGAATTGGGGATCTGCCCGTGTAAACAATTTGTGTGTTTCCCCCGGGCAACCCATCCCCTATACAGTTAGTAAACACACTGAGGGAACACATTTAACCCCTTGATCGCTCCCCTGATGTTATCCCCTTTCCTGGATGTGTCATTAGTGCAATAACAGCATATTTTTAGCACCGATCACTGTAATAATGTCACTGGTTCCCAAAAGTGTCAAAAATGTCAGTTAGGTGTCTGATCTGAACCACTGCAATGTCGCAGTCCCGCAAAAAACTAGTAAAAAATAAATAAATAATAAAAATGCCATAAATCTATCCCCTATTTTGTAGACACTATAACTTTTGTGCAAATCAATCAATATGCTTTGTTTATAGCGCAAAAAATAAAACCTGCAGAGGTGATCAAATACCACCAAAAGAAAGCTCTATTAGTGGGAAAAAGAGGACATCAATTTTGTTTGGGTACAGCGTCGCACGGCCGAGCAATTGTCAGTTAAAGCGATGCAGTGTCATATTGCAAAAAATGGCTGATCATTAAGGGTTAATGATAAAAGGCTCAGCTTTAAAAAAATAAAATTATACTGTTGTAGCTTATTGTGACATATCAGGAATGTATTTATGCAGACATTTAAAAAGTTACTTAAAGGTCCACTTCAATGTCAAAAGCCATATGTTACCATTAAAAGTGAATCCATACACACATGATGTTATTCTTCAATAACAGAGGTACTTTTATATTTATACAATTACATACTTGCAAATCTTATTTCTGATGATCATTTTATCTTATACTAATTACTTTCCCTATTTATTTAATCCCATAATATTAATATATTGGAAATACATTTCCATTTATCCTACTTCAAAGGTTTAGGATAATAATGCAC
The DNA here is from genome assembly GCA_028564925.1 of Lithobates sylvaticus. Lineage (NCBI taxonomy): Eukaryota > Metazoa > Chordata > Amphibia > Anura > Ranidae > Lithobates > Lithobates sylvaticus. The sequence goes on from CM053027.1 coordinate 409,357,697, forward strand.
TTACGTTCAATTGAAACAATTATGTGCATTACCATATAGAACTGGAAAGTTTAAATAAGATGTACAAATGATGTAATGGTTTAGTAATAGTAGCGGTAGCAATTGACATTTTACAAGTGTTTACAGAAACAGGTGTTCTTTCCACTTTTTTGAACTACACTGCGAGCATTTTTTTCTGCCTGTTTTCAAAAGCCAATTAAGCAATCAAATCAATTACAGGAGGTCACAGACCTTGCAATGGCTAATTCAGGAGGGAAATTCCCTCATCTCTTTAATCAGCTGCTTTTGCTGGAAACATAAAACCACTGGTTGCTTATAATATGTTGGACATCTCCATCCCACTGCCTAGCCGAAGCCATCCAAGTACAAACAGACACTCTTTTATTGTTGCTCTGCAGGCATGAAACATCTGAACTAATTCCAACAAAGTCAGGATGCCCATCAGTTACTTCTGTGCCTTGTTTTGTAAAGCAGATCTGGCAACCTTAAAATACATTTTTATTCCAACTTAAAACATGAATTCTTACAGAAATAGTAACTAACAATGCCCACAAAAAATAATTGCACTGCGGTTTTAAAAATATATGAGGTTTTCTGAAAAGCAAATAATAAAGATGAACAAATGCACTGCCTGTGTATGGTACACTAATGTCCTTTTATCTACATCGCACATAATCAAACCTTTCCCAGATGCAATCACGTCATCTGTCCATCTTTCCAAAAAGGGTATTGGGGGCTCCTAAGAGGGCAATGAATTTCATGCTCAAAACATAGTCTCTGATGGTTCTATATGAATGTAGTGGGAAACCTGGATTTGCAAGTTTAAGGATGCTCAGAGGGATATGCATATTTAAGCACCTTTTTTCAAAATTAACCCTAATCCTTCTCGCCACCTCTTTGCAGAGACACAATATGGGCAGGAAAGGCAGATAGCAGCTCCAACTAGCTTTATCTTTCTAGTGTAGGGCTTAGCATTAAACACAGATACGCAAAGTTTTGGGACACACCAGTACACATCAGAGGTATTTGTAAGCATTTCTGGAACCCACTTTTATTTCTGCAATCTGTACAGCAAATTTCCCATGTAGGAATATCTAAATATTAACAGGATAGAACATATTGGGCTTCATGTTAGAATCATAGCTATTCCTCTCCAAATGTACAACCTCCTAAACAGGAATTTCAAGTTTCATTTACCAGCTGGGCTAGATGTGAGCTAGGGAGCCCACAATTACTCATCTTGGTCAGCTCACTGATTCCAAACCAGAAAGCACTGTCTGTTCAACCTATCATCACCATCAGGAAACATTAAAATGACTGTGCCTGGACAAGCCTGAACAGCAGAAATCTCTCCTCATAGACCAACTCGTGTTCCATCTGGAGCCATTTGTCATACCAGAGTGTAAAGGTTTTTGCAACCAATAATATCCAAGTACTTGCTGAAAGCTACCCTCGTCATCCACATGGCAGCCAGGAAGCTTCCCTGGCACTACTCTCCAGTCACAAGTGAGTGAGTAGGGAGAGGTTGATCCTATAAGTGTCTACCCACTATGTAGAATACACGAGTCATTCCTGGTAGCTAGCAGCCAGGAAGGACTGACACTAGAGCAACAAATATCAGTGTGGGAAGCCTCACTTGGTATGTTGCTTTGCCAATGACACATGCTCTAGCTCACTGATCAACCTCCTGGTTTAGATTGATATATCAAGGAGCTTTACTCTGGGTCCTATGCACATTCTGACAAGTGCTACTGCCATGATGAAGGGGGATTTTTTTGGCCCCATTAAATATTTTGACTTCCAGTTGTCCTCTCCTGTTGTCATTTGTGGAATTATTAAAATAATGTCCAATAAAAACAGTAGGGCGTGGGCCAAAAAAAAAGAAAAACCCAGCAGGAAGTGGGACAAAAATAGGATATTGCCACCCAGGTTTTGGGGATCGCAGACCTTTCTGGAAGATTACTAAAGGTACCTTCTGACAAATCTGTTGCCTGATTGAAATGTTTAAATCCAGTACCTCTATAAGGTCCATACTACTGTCAAACTTAATTTTGCAGTTCAGTAATACCATTGGTCTCTTAATGTGATTAATGCACTTTTCACCTGGTCACTAAGTATTGTGAACAGCCACCTTTAGGCAAGGTCATAGTTATTGTGTTTAGTAATGGTTCAAATGATGCTTAAATGGATGTTTAAAATTGAGAATATTTCTTTTAACACAGCCTTAATTATTTCTACTACAGAATGGTATCCTAAACCTGTTTTGATAGCTTCTCTGATCTTAATGCTCAGCTACTTATGATATTTTTTGCTTAGATATGTTCTCCAACAAACTCTGGAGTCAGCCAGAAACTGGTCTATTTGACAGACATATGTGACATTAATTGCAGGCAGGTGGACTACATCCAACAAAAGATTTGTGAGGGGAACTGGTTTCTGAAGATCTTTTTTAGGGGTTTAACAGAAAAGAGTGAATACTTTTGCAATCATTACTTTTTAAAGTTTTTTTGCTCATAACTATTTAGGAAAACTATGTAGGGTTTTTTCCACCTTATCACAATTTTTCTGTAAATCATTGACATAAAATTCCAATTAAACCCATTTCAATTCCAGGTTGTAACAAAATCAAATGTGAAATAGTTGACAGGGGTTAATACTTATGCAAAGTAGTATATACACAGTCAATGATATTATTATATGATTATTATGATTATATCACATTAAAGTGAATATCATTGCTAAGGGAACTATTTAATAGCACAGTGCAAGGAGCAAAAAATGCAACAACAATCCATAACAACAAATTAAACATTTGTGTTTGTTAATATAAGTAACTGTACAACCTTGCTATTTCCTCTATCTTTTTAAAATAATAACAGTAAGTCCGTATGTCATGTTATGCACTTACAATGTTATCAGCATAAATCTCCTGCAGTGTTTTTAATCCACAGCTATATGGTTATTAATCACAAGAGCAATTGGTCTTTGCACATGTAACAAGAGGAAAGTCATTTTTTTAAAGTCTGGCTTAAAGGCAGAGTTGGGAATCAGAAAATGTCCTTGCACAAAGTGGTGGTACAGAGACATCACTGGGCAGAGGATCATTGCTGAAGCACACGGAGCGAATATCCCCACTGGGTACCCACTAGGGCTCCAGTATAGATGTATTAAGTGTAGGAAAGCATGCTAGCTAAGTCAATAGGTATTTCTTTTGGTTAACCAAAAGCAAATGCCTTGAGCCTTTTCCATCAACTTCATTATCAAACATTAATAAACTTTTTTTTTCTGTTACAAACACATTGAAGAGATGGAAATAAAAGGACGTAATTCAGCCACAGATGACAAGGCTGCCTTTCATGTGATGGATTGCCTCTCTACGTTCCCCTGTAATCACTGTCATATGAGTTTGTCTTTCTAGTCAGCCTTACTTTATTTTTCTTAAGGAGCCGTGTACTGTACTTTTACTAAAAAGGACTCCTAATCAAAGCTTACCTTATCCTGAGGTAATTATTACAAAGATTGTTGAATTAAAGATGTGAGTTTTGACACTTTGGCAGGGGGTAAGGGACATGGGTCTCTAAGGCCCAAATTATGCCTGAAACAGACCAATTAACACCATGCAACTTCTTTTATGTTAACTTCAATTAAGATTTCTTAATAAAATTAAAGTTCTTTTCTTCTCTATAATCTCAGAATGTCAGAAACCTACATCAAAGAAAAATGCTTGAGTCCGAGAACCATAGGTATGTCTCATTTGCATACAAGACTGCTCATTTCAAAGGCTCTCCCAGCAATTTTGCATTATCTATTATAAAATATCAGATAATGAATAGAAAAGAAATGAGGCCTCTAATATGAAACAGCCTAAACATATTTCTGTAGAATAGGTTACTGGAAAATCAAGATACAGCCGTACTAATGTCATCAGTATATGACATGTCTCAAAGAGACCTGCTCCTTTGCTAATGTACCAGTAACACACCGCATTAAAATTCAGGAAAGATACAATCCCAAATGGACTGTCCTGGCAATTCCCAGTTTGTCATGTTTTATGAGTTCTTACTAGAGAACAGAGCAAAGGAACTTTGAAAAATAGCATGTGTTTCTTGTTCTCCCAGTGATCTTAGGTTACTAAATCTGTTTTGTGTAACATATTTTAATGGATGTTTATTTAAAAATTCCCCAATGGCATTTTCATTATATCAGTATTCATATATTTTAGACTGTGCACAAGCAATGATTGTTTTCACTAAGCAGAATTTTGGTACTTAAATATTAATTAATTAATTGGCTTTCTAAAATTATTATTTAAAACGGAAATGAGACAGTCTTTCAGCCAGCAGGTTCTTTTCAAGAGCCATAGAAAATAAGCATTAACTGTCATCATAAGTAAACTAGAAAATGCACCAACTCCACCTAAAACTGATAGTTAAAGTGTTCACACCGTAGACCCTCCCAATCCCCAACTTCTAAGATGCTGACCATCGTTTTAATCCAATCAGACTCATTCTAATCCAATAGCTGCTGCACAGTGAAGAGAGAGAAGGGATTGAAAATGCCTGGACAGCTGCGCCAGCTGCATGGACACTGACAGCTTAGCAATTTATCAAGGTAAGTACAGTGGGGACCAAGGGGTTGGGAAGGGTGTTTGTTTACCATTTTTTCTGAAAAGGCCCACCACACACAAAGCAAATTTCGTTCCTGCCACTGTCCCCACCGGGAAAATACATTGATTAGCTATTAGCAGCTAAAGCAGCCACCATCGATAATCACAAGAGAGTCCGGCGGGCTGGTTGTACCCAAGTTGATTGATCAACTTGATACATTCAGCCTGCTCATTAATGGTTCAAACTTAAAACCTATAGTCAGGGCCGGTGCTACCATTAGGCAAACTAGGCAGCCGAAAAATTAGGTTTCACCTAGGGTGTCAAAAATCCTTGCACCAGTCCTGCCTATAGTGTAAGGCTGGCCATACATGGTTTGAATCTCAGCCGGTTCAGCAGGAAGCGGCTGAGATTTAAGCCCCCTTTAAAGTACATTAAAGTCCCTTTAATGTAAACAGTAGTCCTCCACAGTAGTATATATCTCTCTGTCCTTCCGCAAGGTCATAAAGAAGTAATATTTTATATGGTGTATTGCTTTATACTGTAAATAATAAATACTGTAAATAAGTTTAGGATGCTATTCAAAATAAATGGCAAAGCACTGCTATGCACATACACTATATTGTCAAAAGTATTGAGACACCTGCCTTTACACACACATGAACTTTAATGGCATCCCAGTCTGTAGGGTTCAATATTGAGTTGGCCCACCCTTTGCAGCAATAACAGCTTCAACTCTTCTGGGAAGGCTGTCCACAAGGTTTAGGAGTGTGTCTATGGGAATGTTTGACCATTCTTCCAGAAGCGCATTTGTGAGGTCAGGCACTGATGTGGACGAGAAGGGCTTCGCAGTCTCCGCTCAAATTTATCCCAAAGCAGTGGCGTAACTAGAACCTTCAGGACACAGATGCAAGAATCCATAAAGGGCCCCCCTGACGGGGCCCTTCTCTCCGAGCCTGGTGGCGGAACGCCAGGGCCCGGTCGCAAGTGCAAAGTTTGTGTGGTAGTTCTGCCACTGGTGTCAGTGTTTTTTTTTACTGTATATACTGTATATATATAAGCACACACACATACATGCACAAACACACACACATATATATATATTTATAAACACACACATATATAAATGCACATATGCACACACACACATACATGCAAACACACACACACACACACACACATACAAGCACACACACATATATAAACACATATATATAGATAGCCTTTTAAAAAACTGCCCTACTGTACCTTTTCCTGCTTGGTACTGCACTTTAGGGGGAGGCAGAGAGCACTGCACACACTGTGCTTTAACTTTGGCCCCTTTAACACTGAAGCGTTTTTCAGGCGCTACAGCGCTAAAAATAGCGCCTGTATAGCGCCTGAAAAAAGCGGGTCCTTTCACTCCAGTGTGAAAGCCGGAGGTCTTTCACACTGGAGTGGTGCGCTAGCAGGACGGTAAAAAAAGTCCTGCTAGTAGCATCTTTGGAGCGGTGTATTCACCGCTTCTATACCACTCCTACACATTGAAATCAATGGGGCAGCGCGGCTATACCGCTAGCAAAGCGCTGCTGCGTCGGGTTAAAACCGCTCCGCTAGCGACCGAAAACTGCAGCTAAGACGACGGCAAAGCAGTCAACCAGTATGTTTTTGGATTGTAAGAGAAAACCTTGCCAACCATAGAAATCCAATGCAAACACAGGGAAAACATAGAAACTTCATGCGGATGTTGCCCAAAGTGCTACTTGAACTGGAAACCCACTCTATGATAGACACTATAGAGCTAATTTACTGAAGGCAAATACACTGTTCCCTTTTCAAGGGCAGTTTTTTCCCTTCGTTTAGTGAATGACTTATATAAACCATTCATGTGCAAGCAAAAATGTTGTTTCTTTTTGTTTTCCTTATATGTGACTAGGTATTCTTTGCAAAATGAAATTGCACCAAATTCACTAAGCTCTGGGGAAAATGTCCTTGCAAAGTGCAACCTTCTTTTGCAAAGTAGACACCGTATTTTCCTTTAGTAAATCAACTACAATCTTTTTTTCCAGGCTTGAGGTCATCATCATCAAATGTGCCCATACAATTACCTATACATATGTGCCCAAGGCATGAAGACAGAATGGTTTATATTAAAAAAAAAAAAAAAATTGCATATATAATGCCTTATATACAGTAACTTAACATTATCAAATATGACCTCAAGCAAAGATGTCACTATACAGGTCAATTACCACGCTAGTGGAAATGGACAATTATAATCTCTCCTTAAAGGGAATTAGGTAATTTAATTGAGAGTGGTGCAAGCACCATCCTTCTAAATAGAAAATATGAAGGAGATGCTGCACTTAACTAACAAAAGGGGCACAAGACCTTTAATTAGTATTGATCAGATCTCTGTTCTGCTATGTCTGTGATAGGCAACTCTGGAAATGGAGAGCTGGAGCTGCATGCTCCAATCTCTCTGCCTTCCCTGCCCCCCTGAATTAGGCCTGCTTAGTTAAATGTGGCACTTGCCAATCCAGACAGTTTCCTGTGCCATAATAATGGCACAGGAAGCTTAGTTAATTCCCTTGAATGTGTCGTGTTTTGTATATTTTATTTAGTTTTGTTCTATGTTTAGGACCACAACAATAGTTTGTAAAAAAAATGACAATGCGTATCTTTTTCAAATGTTGACAAGATAAATCTTGATTTGGTATAAAAAATGTTTAAAGTTCTCATTAGATATGGTAGTACTAAAAACAAAACATTATATATATATATATATATATATATATATATATATATATATATATATACACACACACACACACACACACACACACACACACACACACACACACACAGTATCTCACAAAAGTGAGTACACCCCTTACCTTTTTGTTAATATTTTATTATATCTTTTCATGTGACAACACTGCAGACATGACACTTTGCTACAATGTAAAGTAGTGAGTGTACAGCTTGTATAGCAGTGTAAATTTGCTGTCCCCTCAAAATAACTCAACACATAGCCATCAATGTCTAAACCGCTGGCAACAAAAGTGAGTACACACCCCCCCCCCCCAGTGAAAATGTCCAAATTGGGGCCATTTAGACATTTTCCCTCCCCGGTGTCATGTGACTCGTTAGTGTTATGAGGTCTCCGGTGTGAATAGGGAGCAGGTGTGTTTAATTTGTTTCCTGTGGTTTTTACTTTTTGAAACTTTTTTGGTGAATGGGTATGGGTACGAGGTACCCGATACCCATTCACATAGGGGAGGGGCAGGATCTGCCCCCCCCCCCTTGTTAAAGGGGGCTTACAGATTTTGATAAGCCTCTGACAACCACAGCCCAGGGAGGCCTCGTCAACATGGGGACAAGGTGCTTTGAGGTGGGGGCGCAGAGCCCCCTCTGCCCCAAAGCACCCACCCCCCATGTTGAGGGCGTGTAGCCTGGTATGGTTCAAGAGGAGGGGTGCTTGCTCGTCCCCCCTTTTCTGACCTGCAAGGCTGCATGCTCTTATAAGGGTCTGGTATGGATTTTGGGAGGGACCCATGGCATTTTTTAAAAAAGTTTTGGTGTGGTGTTCACCTCAAAATCCATAAGGGCCTGGTATGGAGTGGGGGGACATTTTTCTATTGCCAGGCAATTGCCGGCATTGTTTATCTTTACATTCATCTTTACATCTTTACATTCATCTGCCAGTGGGGAAGCCCGCTGACAGATGAGGACTCATGATTGTTAAGTACGTGGACAGGCGGGGGTCGGCTTCCCGGCCCGCTGCTTAACACCCAGCTATTTCTTCACATAGAACATCGTTTTTCGGCCGATCCAAATTGGAATCATTCTGAAAAGTTGAAATTCATTAGAAAATGTATAAATTAAATGAACTTTAATGAAAACTAAAAGAAATAAAACTAAAAGAAATTTAACGAAAAGGAAATTAATCTAAACAAATTCCGAAAACCAAACTAAAGGTATTCCAAACAAAATTAGCAACATAAGGTATCTATCCGAAAACAAAACACATTTTTCCGTTATGCACATGTTTACCCTTAGGTACACAGTAATCTATATAATAATTTATTTTGTTTTGCTACAACTGTATGTTTGCCAATAATATCTTATATACAAATACTTACAATTTTTACTTATGTGCCTGCAAAGAGAAATCTGAAAAAATATCTGACTCTTCTATGGTCCCTATGTACACCTACTCACATGTTCTATAAATCATTACCAAGAAGACCACAGCATACTTAAAATTATTCCTTTGACTAAAAACTATGACTTTTTTGCATATTGTTTTTCAGTCTTCCTTCACCTTAATGAAAAGAAACAAGTAGGCCACCTGGCATAACTGAGACCTTTCATCTACTTTGACTTAGTCTGGTAGCCATCCCTGTGTAATCACTTATTAAATGATTTCCAGGTTCTGCTCAGAAGCTTAGAATACATCCTTTCCTACAGCCAATGCAAACTGTATGCAATGTTGCACATTAATAGGTCATGAATAGCATGAGAATGATGACTAACACATTCAGTAAAATGCTTAAATTTAGCAAATTTCAAAACAATTCTCAAGATCTCTTCCAATTCTGAATAAAACAACAGACTTGCCACATCTTTCAGCCATGGAGTACATTCCAAATCCCTTACTTGATTTATGTTGGCACATATGATCCTATGTAAATAAAATCTTAAAGTGATATTAAACCTTTGTTTTTTGTTTTTTTATTAACCACTTCCCACCCGCCGGCCATCATATGACATCCTTGAGTTTGTGCGGGTATATCTGAATGATGCCTGCAGCTACAGGCATCATTCAGATATCGGCTTTTTCAGCTGGCGATTCCCTACACCATGAGAATGATCATAGTGGCTGTTCCACCACTTGATCATTCTTATAGTTCAGAGGCCGAGCGCGATGTTATGTTATGTCTTCACTCAAACAAACAGCGCCGCCTCGGCTGGGAACCCGAGATTGTTTTTTATTTTTTTTTATTTCAGGCCTCCCAGCCTAGAGGTGAGATGTGGGGTCTTATTTACCCCATAACTCACTGTAAAGAGGACAAATCATGCCATATTCCTGTTACAAGGGATGTTTACATTCTTTGTAATAGGAATAAAAGTGATCAGAAATATATATATTTTTTAAAGTGTCAAACTAAAGTAAAATTAACAATAAAAAAAATTAAAGCGCCCCTGTCCCCGTGTGCTCGCATGCAGAAGCGAACGCATACATAAGTCTTGCCCGCATATGAAAACTGTGTTTAAACCACACATGTGAGGTATCCCCATGAATGTTAGAGCGAGAGCAATAATTCTAGCCTTAGACCTCCTCTGTAACTCAAAACATGTAACCAGTAAAAAAAAATGAAAGCGTTGCCTATGGGGATTTTTAAGTACCGAAGTTTGGCGCCATTCCATGAGTGTGTGCAATTTTGAAGCATGACATGTTGGGTATCTATTTACTCGGCGTAACTTCACATTATGCTAAAAAAAATTGGGATAACTTTATTGCTTTGTTTTGTTTTAAAGCACAAAAATTTTTTTTCCAAAAAAAAAGCTTTCGAGAAATTGCTGCGCAAGTACCGTACAAGATAAAAAGTTACAACGACCGCCATTGTATTCTCTAGGGTCTTTGCTAAAAAAAACACATATATGTTTGGGGGTTCTATGTAATTTTCTAGCAAAAAAATGATGATTTGTACATGTAGGAGAGAAATGTCAGAATTGGCCTAGGTGGCAAGTGGTTAAAATAACAAACATGTCTATACTTACCTGCTCTGTGCAATGCTTTTGCACAGAGCAGCCCCAATTCTTTTCTTCTGGGGTCCCCCTCTGGCACTCCAGGCCCCTCCTCTTCGGCGGGTGCCCCCATGAAAAGCCACTTTCCATGGGGGCATCTGTGCGTGCCTGCTCGCTCCTGAGCCCCACTGCTGTGTCGTGCGCACATAACAGCATTATTTGATTGACAGCAATGAGAGCCAATGGCTCCCGTTGCTATCAATCTGCCCAATGCAGAAGGAGACAGCGGCGGGAGAGAGCGGCGAGAGACGCTGCTCTCGTGCACATCGCTGGATCAGATCTGGCTCAGGTAATGAAAAGGGGGGGCAGCTGCAGCACAGAAGCTTTTTTTACCTTAGTACATAAAATGCATTAGGGTGAAAAATGTTAAGGCTTTAAAAACCACTTTAACTAAATATAAATTTTACTATCCCCTATACACTCCAGTTTGTATAGATTCACTGATTGTCTAATTAAGTAGTCTGAAGAACCGTGTAATTAGAAAATATACAATGGAATTTAGTTGTACATTTTAAAATCTCAAATCTGAACAATTTTTTGTATGAAAGACATTTTATATTAAGATCATAATGTATGCCATGGAGCAGGTGACGTCATAAAATTGGTACAAGATCCCCAGGGTACGCTGAGACAAGTTTGAGGTTTGTGGTCCAGCAAACAGGGTGAATCACAACATTTGGAATTCACAGGCTGCATATTTTGTAGTGCTGTCTGCACTTCTTAACCATTTTGCTGCCACTGATGCAAGGCATACGGTGGCACAGAACCGTTTCTAGCTGTTTCTGCTATATAATCCCTTCTAACTATTAAATCTGAGGAAAGTAATAAAGCCATGTGTCCTATATTTTATGGCATTTTTCCTTTTCCCTTTTGCATTTATGAGCCCACCACTCTGCCTCCATAATCCTATCAATTTCTAATTTCCAATCTAATACGGTAGGATATATCTCCCTTTTCCAAAAACAAGGTATAAGACCTTTAGCTGCATTTAAAAGTTTAAAAGTATTCTTATATGCTTTAACCAAGACTGAGGTGTTATGAAGTAAGGGTTATTTCATGATTGGAAAGAGAGATATAGCCTCTCCAACAATTTGAAGTGTGCCAAGGACTCATACATGCTAATTTATTGTGTGTTTTATAACACCTGGAAATACATTGATAGCACAGTTCTTGTATTTTTGTACTTATGGAAATGATATGGGTTCAAAATGTTCAATTTATTATAAAACGGGATCTCCTGGTTCAGTTCTTTCTTCAATCACTCCAAAATGGAAATTCTTCAGGTGGATAAGCAGATACTAGAAGTTGATATATCTTTGACAAAAAATTAGCACCGGTTGATTTCTTACTTAAGGTTAAGTAAGTAGTACGTGAGTTGCTTACTTACGGTTTTATGTACCCTTGATTTTCACTGGTTTCCCAAAAAGGCGCAATTGAAAATTTACAAATGTTTGTTATTTATCATCTTGATACCGTTTTAGCTTTTAAATTTATTAGGAATTTAGTAGGCCATTTTTAATTTATGTTCTGTTTGTGAGCGTTAATAATGATTTTAGTGTACTTTAATTGAAAATATTGTTTTTGATAAACATCTGCGCACACATCACAAAACTACATATGCTTTTAGAAAATGTATGGTTTTGGGGGTATTTTACAAACTCTGAAAACTGTAAGTGAAAATTTGCAAAAATGGTCTGGCTACGTTAAGTCAAAAGTGTAGCAGAGAGCCTGGCAATGGAAGGGTTTAATGTGGGTTTAAGTGTGGTTGGTTTTACAGTTTTTTTGGAATAACAATAGAAATGACTGATTGTACCTTTTGTATTGCACAATTATTTGTCAATGATGAGCGTTTGTTGAAATGGAATGATTATGAGCAATGTTTGAATAATCACAGGATACTTGTATGTGATTTTGTATAATGCTGGTTGTGTAAAAGTATTAATGTATGACATGTATCATTAGCATGTTACACAATTTTTGAAAATCTTATATCTGTAAAGATCTTTCACCCAGAAACAAATTCCAGCAGTATGCTAAAAGACCAGGGTACCTGATCATTACCAGCGCTACCAATGGTGTGGTTGGAGCTTGTGAGTCAGGCACTCCCAACATGTGGATCCTGGGATGGCCTCACTGGAGGCAGTCACAGGTCAGAAAAGCCTCTGCTCTGCTATTTGGTAATTCAGAGTGGTTTTCTGTACAAACATTAGGGAATCAAACCATACTGTAATCAAACACCACAACGGTTCTTTCTCTCAAGATATCCTAAAGCTGTTCCACCTAGAACTACACAACCAATATAGTTTCCAGGTTTCTAGAAGGGAAGAAGGTCAAAATGCATTGTCTGTTTGTATTCACACTTTTTCCAATAAGCTCAAGTTCTTTTAAAAATCGGAAGTTTTCATTTTTTTTTTAACTTTTACAAAATACTAGACACATTCTTTAACCAATACTACCTAAACTGATATTGTTAACCACTTGCGGTTTACCATCTGAAATTCATCACAAGCAAAACTCAGCTAGAAAATTGGCCCAGAAACACATGTTACAGGAAACCTACAATGGGTGAAATGCACAGGCTACCACTGTGGGTGGTGGGTCATTGTGATTGATGTGGATTACATCCCTGGATGATCGCTGGTCACAATTGACACTGAATTTAATGAGGATGAGGGGCATTAATAAAAATGTTTTTTGGCGTGTGTGTGTGTATTTTCTTTCAAATAAAGGACTTTGTCAAGGGGTCACTGTGCTTATTGTATTTTTACTTGTTCAACAAGAACACAGTAGATGTACAGTAGAGATGTGGTACACACGGTTTGACATGAAATAAAAAAATGATACATATGTTAGTCAAAATGAGAGAACAGAATAAAACAACTGTGTACAGTTAGATGGTCTTCTTAACCACTTCAGCCCCGGACCAATTGGCAGCCAAAGGACCAGGCCCCTTTTTGCGATTCGGCACTGCGTCGCTTTAACTGACAATTGCGCGGTCGTGCGACGTGGCTCCAAAATAAAATTGGCGTCCTTTTTTTCCCACAAATAGAGCTTTCTTTTGGTGGTATTTGATCGCCCCTTCGGTTTTTATTTTTTGCGCTATAAACAAAAAGAGAGTGACAATTTTGAAAACAATGCAATATTTTTTGCTTTTTGCTATAATAAATATCCCCAAAAAATATATAAAAAAAACATTTTTTTTCCTCAGTTTAGGCCGATACGTATTCTTCTACATATTTTTGGTAAAAAAAAATCGCAATTAGCGATTATTGATTGGTTTGCGCAAAAGTTATAGCGTTTACAAAATAGAGGATAGTTTTATAGCATTTTTATTAATATTTTTTTTTTACTAGTAATGGCAGTGATCAGCGATTTTTATTGTGACTGCGACATTATGGCGGACACATCGGACATTTTTGACACATTTTTGGGACCATTGTCATTTATACAGCAATCAATGCTATTTAAATGCATTGATTCCTGTATAAATGACAGTTGTAGTGAAAGAGTTAACCACTAGGGGGAGGGGAGGGTTTATGGGCTGTGACGTGTGTGTGTTTTTTTACATTGGGGCGGGGCTGACGTCTGACGTCATTGATCGGCTTTCCCGATGACCGGGAACAGCCAATCAATGACAGGCAGAGTAGGAAGCGCGGGGAGAGGTTTGTTTACACATACCTCTCCCCGTTTTTCAGCTCCGTGACCCGATCGCGGGACACCAGCGGCGATCGGGTCCGCTGGTCCCGCGGCCGTGGTCACGGAGCTCCCAACTGGGTCACGAGCGCGCCCCCGGGGGCGCGCGCGCGACCCCACGGCTAAGCAATTAAAGGGGACGTACCTGTAGGTGCTTTTGCCTAGCCGTGCCATTCTGCCGACGTAAATGTGCAGGAGGCGGTCGGGAAGCGGTTAACCAAGTAGAACAAAGTATAGGAATGAGTATAGGATATGTGAGGAAACATTTCACACTGGTGCATAGTATTCTTTGCTTCCCTAGTACTATAGGGGTGGGGATTATGTAACAGAAATAATAACCAGGTCACGGTATGAAGGGGATGGATCAAAAGGGACAGTTTATGTTCTAACAATTCTAACAACCACGTGTACTAAATATGATTTTCTCATATAACTGCAGGTTTGGGGCAGCCAAAATTAAGATGAACATGTGTTCAGTCCAAAGTGAAGGCCCATCCTTATTTGTGAATTGATATTGCTGCATAATAGATGCCCATAATACCATTGATTCGCTGCACAACAAAAGTGGGAGTAGATTGTTAGTCCACTGCAGAGAAGCTAGAAGCAGACGATAGGTTTGTTGATGATAATGCATTTGATTACAGCATTACACAGGTTCCCCTTGTCAGATTTTTTTTTGCTATCTGTTTGATCAACTGGCCAGAACAAGAAGTTATGAGAAATCTAACTGAGCCCACGATAGCAGAAAGAAGCACACAGTGGGGTTGATTTACTAAAACTGGAGGGTGCAACATCTGGGGCAGCTCTGCATAGAAACCAATAGGCTTCCAGGTTTTTTTGTCAAAGTTTAATTGAACAAGCTGAAGTTAGAAGCTGATTGACTATCATGCACATCTGCACCAGATTTTTCACTCTCCAGTTTTAGTAAACCAACCCCATTATGTTAACTTTCACGAGCACTCTTTCATCCTTTGCAATAACTAGTTTTGGCGTACTTAATTCATTGGCGTGCATACTGTCTACTTGCGATTTGCCTAAAACAGTTTACAATAACATTCATTTTTCTGTACCTTTTAGCCACCATTTAATGCAGCTTGATCTGCTCACGAAAGTGTGCACAGCTGACTTTTAAATCTCAGTGAAAGGTTGGCTGCCTACTGTGATAAATTACTGGAACCGAGGAGCCAGATAATAAATCCACTAGTTTGGCATGGATAATTATACTCCAACAGGAAACTCCCAGATAGTTGAAGCAGGACTCCAAAATGCTTACCGCAAATGCATACGAAAGGACTACCTTGAAGGACTCAGAAGATGTTGAGCTAACATGGTACAACAAACAGTAGCAACATTTTCTGAAACAATTCAAAGCTGCATGCAGCAAATCTACAATATCTGTCGCATGAACCATGATACGTTGCAATAAAACATCATCATTTTTCAGGGTGTTGATTTAGGCCTTAGGTGTGCAAATTCAGACTCAAAAAGCCCAAGAGCACAAAGAACACCAACAGACTGGACACAAAGATTTAAGTTCTCCAGACTACAATCCCACACAAATTGTTTAGAATTTCCAAAGTCCGACGATTCATCCACCTCCTCATTACCTGTAACATTTATTTTTTGCCCCAAACTTTCCAAAACCAACCCCACCCTCCCCTAACCTCCTCTTGGCAACCTCTCGCAAACCGATCACATGTCAAATACCCCTACTCCCACCCATCCTCACTATTCTGCCATAGCCATACTTGCCCATTTTTTTCCACACATGAATCACATATTTTTCTATTCCTCCTTCTGCTTTGGCTCCAATCCATACACACTTGCCCACATTCTTCCTTTCCTCACATCTCCTCTGTTTCCTCACACAATCTCCCACAGTCCTCCTTATTTTGCCCCCACTCCTCTGCCCCTCCACCATTGACCTCTTCATCTGCTTCTTCCACTATTGTCTACCCTTCTACCTTTCTGACCCTCACTATATTAACCCAAATTGTTCCTTCTTTTGCCCACCCTTCTTTGCTGCACCCTCCTGTGGCTCACGTTCCTCTGCCACCAACTCTTTACTGTCATTTCCACAAAGCTTCAACTAAAGCTGAAGGATCTCCTAATAACAGAGACTCAGAGAGAAGTAGAAATCAAACGGGAGTTTTAATGCTTCTTTACTCTATCCAAAAGTTAGAGTAAGAAGATAAGGTGTACATAAAATAAAAACATGTTAACAGAAAGCATGATTAAATCAACGATAGGTAACAAGAGGGATGTCAGCATAGTCATAATGTGCATACTAGCACATTATAAGATTACCTGCAGGGGGACCAGTTTGGAATTTTTTTTAAACAGGTTTACTACTGCTTTAATGCATTACATTATTTTGACAACTTTGTTACCTGTGGACTGGCCTTGCATGCTATTGCTAAGCCAGTGGTCTACAAGCACCCCCAGATAATTTTTCATCACTGATTTTCCCAGGGGAGCCCCCCCTAATGTATAGTTGTTTGTGTATATTTTTGGCACGCAAGTGCATAGACTTATATTTCTGAATATTGAACCTCATATGCCGTGTAGCTGCTCAACCCCCTATTTTGTCAAGGTCTTCCTATAATGATGCTATATCCTTTGCCAAAGCTATTTCCTGGAATAATCTGGTTACATCAGCAAACGCTGAGACTAAGCTCTTGATTACAACCACTATATCATTAAAAATTAGTTGAACAGTCAGTAGACTGAGTTTTTTTTTAATATGGATACAAGTTTCTAGGGAAGAGCAAGAGTGCAAAAATTCAACTTTAATGCTGAACTTTGGGAAAAGCAAGCAATGTCAAAATATAAGAGCTGTGCTTGCTGCTATGGCTATAGTTACTCTACTGGGGTGAGCAGGAATAAACAATTTAGTAAAAGAGTAGAGGCTTGGCAGGGGGATACTACTGTGGTACAGCATGTTCACTTGGGAAATAGATTGTTTCACTTAGCTTGGTGAATATAGTGAACAGTTTACAATCTTTAGAATCTTCAAACATATGAATGAACAATTGAGAAAAAAATATTTGTACTTGTACATCATTGGATGATTCGAGCCAGCACAACTTCACCTCTCACTAAGTGCAAATTCATTTTCACAGTGAACATTCTTTACTCTTGTAGTTGGTGAGGTGAAATTACATTAATCATAGACAAGAAACATAATTCTAAACAGAAAATTAATCTTGCGAAGAGAAAACACTCTACTACTAAATTAACTCCTCTGTTACAAAAGGTATAGCATGGTAGAAAGAAAACTACAAGGCAATCGACAAACAAGTGATAGATTTTAAAATGTTTAACCACTTAAAGAGGAGGGCCCACAAAAAAAAATTAAAAAAGTCAGCAGCTACAAATACTGCAGCTGCTGACTTTTAATAATCAGATACTTACCTGTCCCGGGGTCCAGCGATGCGGGGGAACGAGACCCCCCTCGTTCCCCACTCCGCTCGCGGCGCCGGCATTTTTAATGTGGGCACCCGGCTGTGGCTTAACAGCCGGGCACCCACTGCGCATGTGCGAGCGGCGCCGTGCGCCGTGATTCGACGCTCACTCATCTGGGACACATGACAGGTCCCAGGTGGCTGTGCGGCGCCTAGGGGAAGTGATGTCATTGCCTGGGCAATGAAGGTGGCAGACTACGACGGACCCCCTAGCAACAGGCATTTAGAGGTGAGTAAAAAAATATTATTTTTCCAATTATTTTTTTTTTCTTTTTTTTATGATTTTTAAGCCAAAATTTGCGCAGCGTAATTACAAGCACACTTTTTTTTTGAAAAAATACACTTTTTTGAATTAAAAATAAAACAGTAAAGTTAGCCCAATTTTTTTTATATTGTGAAAGATAATGTTACGCCGAGTAAATGTATACCAAACATGTCACGCTTCAAAATTGCACCCACTCGTGGAATGGCGACAAACTTTTACCCTTAAAAATCTCTATAGGCGATGTTTAAAAAAATTCTACACGTTGCATGTTTTGAGTTACAGAGAAGATCTAGGGCTAGAATTATTGCTCCTGCTCTACCGATCGCGGTAATACCTCACATGTGTGGTCACGTGTGTAGTTTGAACACTGTTTTCACATGCAGGCACTACTCACGTATGCGTTCGCTTCTGCACCCGAACTCGCCGGGACGGGCGCGTTTAAAAAATTTTTTTTTTCTTATTTTACCTTTTGATTATTATTTTTACGCTGTTCTTTTAAAAAAGAAATTGTGTCACTTTTATTCCTATTACAAGGCATGTAAATATCCCTTGTAATAGAAAGAAAGCATGACAGGACCTCTTAAATATGAGATCTGGGGTCAAAAAGACCTCAGATCTCATATTTACACTTAATTGCAATAAAAAAATTTTTTGTCATTTAAAAAAAAAAAGTGATGTCGCTTCTGCCCTGCAATGGTATGGAGACAGGTGGGGGCCATCTTCCCCTCACTCGTCTCCATACCCAGCAAGGGACAACATCCAATCGCCTCCGCCGCTGCAGACGGCCCCGGTAAGCGGCGGAGGGCACCGGACCACGGTGGGTGGCCCCCCCTCCCACCGCTGATAAAAGTGATCTCGCAGTGAATCCGCCACAGAGACCACTTTTATCTGTAAGCAGAGCGCCGGCCGAAGAAGAGGTTACCAGGTTTATGGCAGCTAGCTGCTGCCTTAACAAGGATATTCCTCTTCAAATTTAGATTGTATAATGGCGTGCGGCGGTTCGTAAGTGGTTAATGTATTTTTTTATTTTATTTTTTACAAACTATGAGAATATACACCTAATTATAAAAGTATAAAATAAAATATAATAAAATATTTAACAGAAAAACAAACCAAACTAATCCTGGTGATTTGTTCACCGGTTCATGTTTTTCTAGTCTTTTTTGAATGCAGGTCTGTCAGCCACAAGGGTCTGGTCAATACTTATACTTATTATTAACATTACTGTCTTGTTTATTATACCCCTTCTATTCCATCATATAAACTGGGAACCATGTATTGTGACCAACTTGCCCTGATCACCTTTTATGGGGCCAATATGTTCCAAGCTAGACTTTTTTTTATAATTTTAAAAACATTTTGTAATTTTTTTTTACACTCCTCTGCAATGTGTCTCTCGCAATCTATTTTAGCTGCCCCAACCACGTTCTTGCACCTCCTATTTTGTGGGTTTGTCATTTTAGAATGCTGATGGTAACCTTTTAGCCTCGTATTTTTTAACACTAACCCTTGATAGTAGCAGATAATTTTAAACACACTTGTGTGTATATCTGACAAGCCAAATGTTGGCTGTTAGATGAAAGCCATTGGGCGGCTGAGCAGCCACCTGAATGCTTCCAAACACCCCCAGTAACAGCCGTTTCCACTCTCACCATGTATAGCTTAATTCGCCCAGCTGCGTGCTCGGGACTGGCATGGCCAGTGATGCTGGGTAGAGAGGAGTGAGTAGAGCGGACATCCATCCACTCTCCTCCCCTTTTTCTCGCTGACCTGGAAGCAACATGTAAAACATCACTTCAGGGTCCCCCCTCACTTTCCCCAGCCTGTGAGGCTGGGGCAGTAGCTGATGGAATGGGATCTGCATTCCATCAGCCTCATTTGAAGACATGTTAGATATCAGGGGACTTGGTGGTGTCCCCTGGTGATTCATTAAAGAGAACCTGTCACCAAAAAATCATCACATAGGAGACTTTTTGTTCCCCTACATGATGAAAGTCAAGTAAATAAAAACATTTTAATTAAAAAATTAAGGTTACACCCAAGCACTTAAACCACCCCAAAAATGTGGAGGCTCCCCCACATACACGCACGTAGAAACATAAATGCATGCATAGAGGCGAGCCAATTCATGAAAATGTTAATTGCCCCTACACATTTTATTTATGTATGAATAATTCTCTGCGCAACCTATTGTCAAGTGAGTCCTATATGCTATTCCTTAAAAACTAAATGCATTCCAACTATATTACACTGTCACTGCTCACATTAAAATGTGTTTCCCACACCTAGCAGTATAAATCCATCAAAAAGTGTAGTGCAACTAAATACTGTATTTCTCCATGAAAATATATCCCCCTAATGAACAAAACCATTCACAATGAACCAGTAAACCACACACAAACATTCAAACCAACACAAACATAAGAAATAATATCTGCATTTTGATATATTTAGTTGCGCTGCAATTTTTTATGGATTTATGCTCTACACATGTTACCTATCATCATGCACACCAAAGTGAGAGCAATAATTCTAGCACCAGAGCTCCTTTGTAACTCTAAAGTGATAACCAGTAGCATTTTTTAAAACGTCGCCCATGGAAAATATAGGGTACTGAATCTATTTACTCGGCACAACCTCACGCCATGGTTTGTATATTTTACCAAAAAATGGGAAATATATTACATTTCTGTAGAAAGATGATCCGCACACCAGTAGTTGCTCTTAAAAAATCTTCATATTTATTCAAGAACCAAAAGTATACAACAGCAGATAAGATCAGTTGATGCGTTTCAGCCTATAAGGCCTTAGTCATTATGACTAAGGCCTTAGATCTAGTTCCATATTTTTTTTTTTTTTGGTTTCAGATAGAACAGGGAAAGTTAAAAACCCCTGTCAGGCTTTGTTTTAGAGATTTACCATCACGTTCTGCCCATAGGACCCAGTTTTACCAGACAGGAAAGAAGGAAACATTTTCAACAGGAAACCAGAGAACAATAAAAAGCTAATAGGTTATTGGTAGGTTGATAGGCCTTACTTAAAGTGGACTTTTACCCATAATAACTTGATGAAAAATAATGTTCTTCAGCAAGGAACATACATTTCACAATAATAATTATGCTACCAAAATTAGTGTGTGCTGTAAATTGCCTCCAGCAACGTTCCTTTTTCTTCTTGCCGGAGGCTGCCATTTTGCTGAATCCCAGAGCCCTGATCAGAAGTAAATCTTTAGGCTGACAGCAGATCGGCCTCTACAAATTTGGCACAGTGCCTAAAAATAGAGAGCAACTGAGCATGTGCAGAGCACGGTGAGACAGTATTACTGGGTTTTAAACAGTATAGACACCTAATTTTAATGTTTTACATAGATATGCTTGCAAAAGGAGCAAAAGAAGTGATCTAGCAGGACCTAATTTTCTGACTAAAATTACAAAGCGTAATCCCACTTTTGTTGCTGTGCTCACTTGAAAAAGTCAGTTTACCTACCATTTAGCTTTGGTTTGTGGTAGGTAATCATTTTTGCTGTTTACATTTCTGAGTTTTAAATTGCGTGTATTTTTGGATGTTTTTTTTTTTTTTTTTGTGGGCATATAAGGAAGGTAGCTATTATTATTATTATTATACAGGATTTATATAGCGCCAACAGGTTACGTAGAGCTTTACAACTTGAGGGTAGACAGTACAAATACAATACACTTTAATACAGGAGGAATCAGAGGGCCCTGCTCCTTAGAGCTTACAATCTAAGAGGGAAGGTCAAGAGATAAAAGAGGTAATAACTGTGGGCAATGTGTTGATTGAGAAGATAAATGTACAGTTGTTAGGTGGAGGCCAGATAGGCTTCTCTGAAGAGATGAGTTTTCAGGGATTGTCTGAAAGTGGATAAAGTAGGAGAAAATCGGACAGATTGGGGTAGCGCATTCCAAAGGATGGCAGAGGCTCTGGAGAAGTCCTGAAGGCGAGCATGGGAAGAGGTGACAAGGGAGTTTCAGAGCAGGAGGTCTTGGGAGGAGCGAAGAGAACGATTAGTTTGGTATTTTGAGACTAGATTAGTGATGTAGCTGGGAGCCAGGTTGTGGATGGCTTTGCAAGTTATAGTTAGTAATTTAATTCGGTGGCTAAGTGGCAGCCAATGGAGGGATTGGCAGAGGGGTATATGGCTATCATGGCGATGTTGTAGATATGTTCAGCCTACATTTCCCAGCATACATTAACATATATTCAGAATATTTCACTTGCGCATAAAGGCTACCCTGCACCAGTGCAAACAATATAAATGTGGAGGACCAACTAGAATGCACATGCAAGCCTCTTACATGCACGTAAGCAGAGATGAGAGCCAGCTCACGTGTCAAACAAAAAGACTGATCAGGTACTCGTGGTATTACTTTTAACAATCAGCATCTACTGCTGGTCACAGTGGCAGCAAAGAAAAAAAATGTAAAATATATTTATATTTACATACTGTAAATATAAATATATTTTACATTTTTTTTCAGTGCCTTGAAAAAGTATTCCTACCCCTTTTTCTAAATTTTCCTAATTTTGTCATGTTACAAGTTACAACCAAAAATGTAAATGTATTTTATTGGGATAGACCAACACAAAGTGGCACATAATTGTGAAGTGGAAGGAAAATGATAAATGGTTTTCAAATTATTTTACAAATAAATACGTAAAAAGTGTGGCGTGCATTTGTATTCAGCCCCCCTGAGTCAATACTTTGTAGAACCACCTTTCACTGCAATTACAGCTGCAAGTCTTTTTGGGGATGTCTCTACCAGCTTTGCACACCTAGAGAGTGAAATTTTTGCTCATTATTCTTTGAAAAATTGCTCAAGCTCTGTCAGATTGGATAGAGAGCGTCTGTGAACAGCAATTATCAAGTCTTGCCACAGATTCTCAATTGGATTTAGGTCTGGACTTTGACTGAGCCATTCTAACACATGAATACGCTTTGATCTAAAGCATTCCATTGTAGCTCTGGCTGTATGTTTAGGGTCGTTGTCCTGCTGGAACGTGAACCTCCGCCCCGGTCTTAAGTTTTTGCAGACTCTAACAGGTTTTCTTCTAAGATTGCCCTGTATTTGGCTCCATTTGGCGCCATCACCATGTTTCACTGTGGGGATGGTGTGTTCAGGGTGATGTGCAGTGTTAGTTTTCTGTCGTTTTGATTTTAGTCTCATCTGACCACAGCACCTCCTTCCACATGTTTCCTGTGTCCCCCATATGGTTTCTTACAAATTGCAAACTGGAATTCTTATGGCTTTCTTTCAACAATGGCTTTCTTCTTGACACTCTTATATAAAGGCCAGATTTGTGGAGTGCACGACTAATAGTTGTCCTGTGGACAAATTCTCCCACCTGAGCTGTGGATCTCTGCAGCTCCTCCAGTTGCCATGGGCCTCTTGGCTGCCTCTCTGATTAATGCTCTCCTTGCCTTGCCTAATAATTTAGGTGGGCCGCCATGTCTTGGTAGGTTTGCAGTTGTTGGATTGAACAGTGCTCCATGAGATGTTCAAACTTGGGATATTTTTAATAACTTAACACTGCTTTAAACTTCTCTACAACTTTATCCCTGACCTGTCTGGCGTGTGTTCCTTGGCCTTCATGATGCTGTTTGTTCACTAAGGTTCTCTAACAATCCTCTGAGGACTTCACAGAACAGCTGTATTTATACTGAGATTAAAATACCCAGGTGGACTCTATTTACTAGTTAGGTGACTTCTAAAGGGAATTGGTTTCACTAGATTTTAATTTAGGGGTATAAGAGTAAAGGGGGCTGAATACAAACACACAAATGCATACATTTATCATTATCCCTCCACTTCACAATTATGTGCCACTTTGTGTTGGTCTATCACATAAAATCCCAATAAAATAAATTTAAGTTTTTGGTTTTAACATTAATAAACAACATTTCAAGGGGTATGAATACTTTTTCAAGGCACTTTATTTAGTTATGTGTGTTTGTATTTTTTTTATATGAAATTACTTTGTCAAGGTGTATTTATTTACGTTTAACGCTTTGGGTGTATTGACCCCTTAATGAAGAAGGTACAACAAATGCCAGAACCCAGTTTGGTAGCTTTCACATGTGTTAGTAAAAGTGTAAATATCTTTGCAAATACTTAGGGGTCTATTTATGAAACATTTGTTGCACGATTGTCAGAAACATTCATGCAAGTTGAAGAAAATGTCCCATATTTTTTGTAACTATGATGAAATGAGATTACTGCCATGTATTTAAGAAAACTTTAGCGCATTTTACCACTAGGTGACGCTACAGGCATTCATCTCTTATAAAAACTATATGCATTTGTGCAAGCTGAGCGAAATGTCTTTTGTCTTTGTTTTTTTTTCCAGGACATATTGGGCATTTACCTGGTGATAAATATTAACTACTTAAGGACCGCCAGCCGCAGTTGTAAGTCGGCTAGTTGATACTGTTGTTATGGCAGCAACTAGCTGCCATAAACCCAGTATTCGCTTCAGGAGCGGATGGTCCTCTTTCAGATAAAAGTGGTCTCCATTGGCTGCGAGATCACTTTTATCAGGGGCGGTGGGTGGGACCCCACTCCCGCCATGCTCTGGTCGTCTCTGACGCTTGCCGGAGGCGTCGGTAGTGGCGGAGATAATCGGGTCCTCTTCCCTCACAGGCTGGATGCCGGGTGAGGGATAGAAGTCTCCCGCTCGGCTCCATAACATTGGAGGGCTGAAGCAACGTTAAACATCACGTCCGCCCTCCTTAAAGGGGAAAAAAAAAATTTATGGCAAAAATAAAAAAAATATATATTTTTTTTATTGCATTTTATATTCTTTTTATTGCATATTTCACATTTAATAGGTCCTGTCATGCTTGTTTCTATTACAAGGGATGTTTAAATTCCTTGTAATAGGAATAAAAGTGACCCAAACATTTTTTTTAAAAAGGACAGTGTAAAAATAAAATGTAAAGTGCCCCATCCCGCCGAGCTCGCGCGCAGAAGTGAACACATATGTGAGTCATGCCCACGTATGAAAACAGTGTTCAAACCACACATGTGGGATATCGCCATGATTGTTAGAGCAAGAGCAATAATTCTAGCACTAGATCTTCTTTGTAACTCAAAGCTGACAACCTGTAGAAATTTTTAAATGTCACCTATGGAGATTTTTAAGGGTAAAAGTTTGTCACCATTCCACGAGCGGGCGCAATTTTGAAGCACGACATATTGGGTATCAATTTACTCGGGGTAACATTATCTTTCACAATATGTAAATAGAATGAGCTAACTTTACTGTTGTATTATTTTTTACATCAAAAACGTGTATTTTTTTCCAAAAAAATTGCGCTTGTAATACCGCTGCGC
Organism: Lithobates sylvaticus; assembly: GCA_028564925.1. Lineage (NCBI taxonomy): Eukaryota > Metazoa > Chordata > Amphibia > Anura > Ranidae > Lithobates > Lithobates sylvaticus. Next base: position 409,382,868 of record CM053027.1, read on the forward strand.
AAACACAGAGATACTATAAATGTGTACAATGTTGTTTGTACCAGTAGTAGGACCCAGGAACTAAAGTGGGCAGTTTGTCATCAGAGGGGATGATAATTCTAATTATCAGGTATCATACAACACATTATAGACACTTTGCAGTGTGAAACTGCACAATACACAGCACACTACCACAGTAATCATTTTAAATCTTTTTTTTATCCTAACTAAAACAATGACATCCACACAAACAGACAATAAGCACAATGACACTATTGGCACGGACACTGATGCTAACACTGAACTGACCCTAACACTGACATTAACACTAATCTAGATTAATCCTTAGTTAAATGACCCTTGTATTTTATCTTGTTTTATGTTTTTTTACTATTCCATTTACGTTTTTCTACCAGCCTTCACAAAAGGTACAATGCATCTCTTTCTGCCCACAGGCTTTCTGCGGTGTAAATAATACAGAGAAGGCTTCCTAAAGAGGCGATCACTGTGAATGACTATCATAGTAATAAGAGATAAGGAGCCCTTCTAAGCCAGGAGCTGTTATTGACAGCTCATTTACAGTACTAGGGGCACATAACTGATCACGCTCCAAGCAGAAACACAGGTACATATATAAGTGACAGCACAACATTAGGCCCACTCCATGTTGCTAAATATATGTTTACAGCCAGCAATAAAGATTTAATGTACCTATGTACTCATTTGCATGGGAGGCAGTGGATATCAGAGGTCCTCCTTATAATAAAGGGTGTTTCCAGATTCCATATAACCCCCCCCCCCCCCCCCCCCCCCCCCGTTTGGCTCCTGATCCCTTAGCTTTCTGGACTACTGATTACTGAATGAATGAATGAATGAATAATTTGTATAGCGCTACAATGCGAACCGAATCGCCTCAAGGCGCTGTACATGGCTTCTCGCAAACTGCAAACTGAACTTCTTATGGCTTTCTTTCAACAATGGCTTTGTTGTCAAGCTTCTTAGAAGAGGTGGGTCTTGAGTTTTTTCCTGAAGACCTGATGGTTTTCTTCCATGCGGATGTAGGTTGGTAGTGCATTCCATAGCCGTGGTCCTTGGACAGCGAATCTTCGTTCCCCTTTTGATTTGTAGCGGGACTTGGGGATGAGGAGGAGGTTTTGGTCGGACGATCGAAGACTGCGATTGGGTGTGTAGCGTTTTATTTTCTCGAGAAGGTATTGAGGCGCGTCTCCATGGGTGCATTTGTGGGTGAGGCAGAGGGTCTTGAAAATGACCCGATTCTTTACGGTTAGCCAATGTAGGCTCCTCAGGGAAGGGGAGATGGATTCCCAGGGTTTTTTTCCTGTTATCAGCCTTGCCGCCGTGTTTTGGATAAGTTGTAAGCGTGCAAGTTGATATTGGGGTAACCCTATGAGGGAGTTTGCGTAGTCCAGTCGTGAATTAATGACTGTTCCAACTACCACTGCTTTGTCCTCCTTTGGAATGAAGGGGATGAGTCTGCGTAGAAGGCGAAGGAGATGGTGAGATCCGCTAACTACCGATCCTATTTGTGCCTCCATTGACATTTCTGAGTCAAAAATTACTCCGAGGCTCTTGGCCTTGGTTCTTGGGGAGGTGGTCTGTCCAAGGATGGTAGGAGGTGTCCAAGGGATCTTGATTCGGGAGTTTTGGTTTGCATGTAGAATAAGAAGTTCTGTTTTTGATTCGTTGAGTTTAAGAGAGCTGGCAGTCATCCAGTCGTCTATTCGAGTGAGGCAGTTTTCTAATTGCCGATGATGGTCTTTTTGTCCGGTGATCCGAAAGTATAATTGGGTGTCATCAGCGTATGAGTGGAAGCAGAGATCCGATCTTCTGATGATTTTGAGGAGTGGGCGGATGTATATGTTGAAGAGCACTGGCGACAAGGGTGATCCTTGAGGGACTCCACAAGAGATTGCCCGTGTTTCAGAGGTAAAAGCTCCTAGTTTCACTGTCTGAGAGCGATTTCCTAAGAAGGATGTGAACCATTGTAGGTCTGCGTCTGCGACTCCTGCTACTTCTGTAAGGCGGATGAGTAGAGTGTTGTGGTCCACAGTATCAAACGCTGCGCTGAGGTCCAACAGCACCAGGAGACATGATTCTCCGTCATCTGCTGCTTCGAGGGCGTCGTCCCAAATCTTCAGGAGTGCCGTTTCTGTGCCATGGCCTGGGCGGAAGCCTGATTGTAGAGGGTCCAGGAGTTTGTGTGTCTCTAGGTGGCGGTGTAGCTGTTGTACTACCGCTTTCTCCATAATCTTGGAGATGGTGTTGAGGCTTGTTATCGGTCTGCGGTGGTTGGGGTCCCGGGGGTCGAGGTTGGGCTTCTTTAGCAGGGGTTTGATGATGCCTTGTTTGAGGGCGCCTGGAACAATCCCTTCTTTGAAAGATTGATTTATGAGGTGAGTTAGCGTAGGCGCCAAGATGTCAGAGCATTCTTTCAGCAGTTTTGTGGGGATGATGTCAATAGGAGATGTGCTGTCTCTGAGGTTTTTAATGATGTTTTTGGTGGTGTCCGTGGAGATTGGGATCAAAGAAAACTTTGGTGGAAGAGGGATATTTGTGACCATATCTTCTTTTTGCTCTGGATGGCTGAGGTAGGAAGTTTTTTTCATATGGATTATTTTCCGGATGTTGTCGATTTTGTCAATGAAAAAATCTGATAACTCATTACAGAAATCTTGGGTTTCGTTTGCTGGGGGCTCTAAGCATGCCGGGTTCATCGACTGAGCGACTATTTTAAAAAGTTCCCGAGGGCGGTTTAGTGCCGATGAAATGGTATTTGCAAAAAAATCTTTTTTAGCTTTAAAGATTGCTTTGTGATAATTCTCAGTGAGTCCTTTGTAGTTTGTCTGATTTTCTTTGGTAGGATTTCTTCTCCATGCTCTTTCGGCTCTTCTGCGTTCTTGCTTGAGTAGCATGAGAGAGCTGTTAAACCATCCTGAGTTTTTCCTCCGGATAGGTGTTCTGCGTTTTGGAGCCACTGCGTCTGCTGATTGTAGTAATACCTTGTTTAGGGAGCGGAGTGTATGTTCCGTTGAGTGGGTTAAATTCAGCGTTGCTATTTTGTTTGCCAACGTGTTTTTGAAGGTTTCGGAGTGTAGTTTCTTCTGCGATCTGGTCCAATGAGTTGTTGTTGCCGGTTTCTGTTTTTGCTGGGTGGTATTAGTGGTGATTTTAAATTTGATGGCGTGGTGGTCCGTCCATGGTAGTGGTAGGTTGTCGAGTATGTTGATGTTCAAATTTTGTTTGAAGATAAGGTCCAGGGTGTGTCCTGAGCCATGTGTTGGAGTCTTTATCAGTTGCTGGAGACCCAGTTCTTCCAGTTGGTTGATGCAGGCGGTGGCGATAGGGTCTTGGGTAGAATTTGCCCAGAGATTAAAGTCTCCAAGTACCAGGAGGTTTTTGGATTTCAGGGTGTGTATTGCAATGAATTCCGTGAGGGGAGTAAGAAGATTGGTCTTTGGTCCTGGTGGTCTATAGCAAAGTAGAATGTGGGTGGTGTCATGGGGTGTTGATTGAAGATGTAGCGTCAGTGTCTCCATAAAAGGCACTGAGTTCTGCAAAATCGGTTTGGTGAGCACCAGGTGCGATTTAAAAATCGCTGCTAGGCCTCCCCCTTTTTTTCCTATCCGATGCTCAGTTAGGATCCTGTAGTTCTCCGGCACCAATTCGGTAAGGATGGTGTTGCAGTCGGGGGTTAGCCAGCTTTCCGTGATGAAGAGGCAATCTATGTTGTTTTGGGTGATGAAGTCGTGTATTGATAGATCTGGTGTTGATCATGGCGCATGCTAATTGCTGAGGTTGAGTTGGTATCTTCCTGTGTTTGATGGTTGATCGTCGGTCGGTCTTTAGTAGTTGTTCTTTCCTTAGAATTTTTTGAATGGTGGCTGGCAAAGTAGAGGTGGCATTCCTTAGCCTGTGAAGAACTTCTGCTGAATATTTGAAGTAGCACATGGCGGGAGGGGGAAGTTGATGGCACTTGGATGACAGTGCTGATGATCCTGATCCGGGTTTTTCCTGTTCCTGTTTGTATCAGTCTAGGTATCAGACTTGCCGCCGTGTTACAGCTATTTGTAAGCGCGCAAGTTGATCGTGTAGTGCCCTATATGGAAGGATGTAGTTGTCGAGTCGCTAATTCCTGGCTGTTCCAGCTGGCTCTGCTTGTAGTGCCGATCCTGGACCAGAAGGATACTGCTGGTGACCGCTGAGGTATCTTGTACTGGTGCGAATCGTCCCGGTAGGGGTGATGGGGGCCTGTTGAACCTACCGCCCTCCCGTTTGATCCAGAGGAAGGCGAAAAACCCCTAACTGTGCCGGCCAATCGCTCAGTAGGGGAAAAAATTCCTTCCTGACCCCCGAGGGCGATCGGACCACAGGGCCCTGGATCAACGACTAATGGGGGGGGGATAACCGGGAACTTACCTGATTGGAGATAATCCCAGCGGCGCTTGCTGTGCGACCTGGTGCCTCTGCGGTGAAGTCTGGTTGCTACGGTAGTGGTGTTCTGAGAGGGAAGGGCACACCGGCTTGCAGAAAGGAAATAAGGGTAGGTGAGAGGTGGGATGGCGTGGGCTGGGTCTCAGCCGCAGCCGCCTTCTTCCTCGTCTAGCCAGCTAGAGCAGAGGTGACAGCGGCTGTGGATGATGCCCACCCAGGTGACTGACCTGAATTGGAGCAGTTCCCGTTGACACCTGCTGGGGGGTCCTGGGGGTCCTGGTGATGTCCTGGCTGAATCTGGGTGGACTGGGTGGACCAAGATGGCCGCCGACTAGGCCGGAGCCACGGGTTAGCCTGGTCTTGGCTGCCCAGTGGGAGAGGAGGCGGTCGTGGATGAGGGGGGGGGGGGGGGGTCCGATGGACGTGGGTACCCGGTGTGGGTGCTAGCTGCGGTGCAGCTTCTGCCGACGGAGCGGTGATCCGACGCCGGCCGGACTAGGCCGGAGCCGCGGTGTTTCCTGCCCGCCTACCCGGCGAGGCTGGCGGGCCGGGAGAAGCGGCGGGAGGAGCGGCGGTGACGGCGGCGCTGAGGAAGGTAGGGTGATTGAGAGGGGCCGGGGGGTCGCGTACCCGGTCCCCGTGCCTGGGGGGGGGGGGGACACGGATGCCGCCTCAAGGCCTGCGAGGATCAGGGAATGCTGGCCTGCAAAAGGCCGGAGCTATTGACGAAGCTGCGGAGCTGGTCACATGTCCACATGTCACATGTTCTTGCCACTCTTATATAAAGGCCAGATTTGTGGAGTGCACAACTAGTAGTTGTCTTGTGGACAGATTCTCCCACCTGAGCTGTGGATCTCTGCAGCTCCTCTAGAGCTACCATGGGCCTCTTGGCTGCTTCCCTGATTAATGCTCTCCTTGGCCTTCATGAAGCTGTTTTTCACTAAGGTTCTCTAACAACCCTCTAATGGCTTCACAGGACAGCTGTATTTTTTACTGAGATTAAATTACACACAGGTAGACTCTATTTACTAAATTAGGTGACTTCTGAAGGCAATTGGTTCCACTAGATTTTAGTTAGGTGTATCAGAGTAAAAGGGGCTGAATACAAATGTACGCCACACTTTATAAGATATTTATTTGTAAAAAATTTGGAAAACCATTTATCATTTTCCTTCCACTTCACAATTATGTGCCGCTTTGTGTTGGTCTATCACATATAATCCCAATAAAAGACATTTACCTTTTTGGTTGTAACGTGACAAAATGTGGAAAATTGCAAGGGGTATGAATACTTTTTAAAGGCACTGTAGCTTATACAGTTAAACTCTCTTCTGTACTTCAAGGCAATCCAAATGCAATTAAGAATTTAATTCCGCTTATTATGGATTTGAATTTTAAAATATCCAGAGCACTCCAGAAGCAAGGATACAAATTTATACATACTGTACATAATACATATCCATCCATAGCTTTCTATCACAGTGGCGGCTGGTGGTTTTTTGTTTGGGGCGTGGTAAATAATCACCCCCACCCCACGGCACCTCAAACCCCCCCTCCCCTCACTGTATGTTGGTCCACCCGCACTAACCCCATCTAGGCGACAGGCACATTGGGCATCGGCGGGAATCGGGCATCAGCAGCTGCGGGGAATCGGGGCATCGGCGAGCAGCGACTCCCGTGTCTTCTTCTCCTCGCCTCCTCCTAGGCATCCAATAGGATCACCTGTCTTTTCAGCCAGTTGGGTGATGGGTATCAGACTCGCTTCCCGATTGGCCGAGAGGAGGATCAGTGTTGCAACAGAGAATTTTCATTCGCTGTTGTAACACCTGGGTGCTCTGTGCCACGAGCCCACCCTATTTTGAAACGTATTAGAGCGTCTGGCTCTAATCAGGTGCTTCAAAAAAAAAACACTGCTGTCATTCATGCCCCCCGTGTCCTGAAAGGGGCCAGGATGCATGAATAGGGGTAGCAGCTGTGGATCATAGAGCATTAGGATGTAGTGGCTGTGGATAGAGGGGGTGGCACCCAGACGCCCCTGATGGACAGGTTGCCATTGTAGTAGCTAGAGAGTAGCTGAGCCTAAACAGTGGGGGGGGGGATAAGTGTCTGTCTACAATAACACCCCCCCCCCCAATAAAAAAAAGTTATAATTATTAATAATAACATAGGACGGGCACCCACACCCAAAAAAAGATGCAATCAACACTCAGTTTGTAATATATTACAAATTGTCAAAAGGGAAATCGATCAACATTAAGGAGGCAAGTGCTTGTATAATAATTCTCATATGGTGCAACAGATGATTCAAATGACAGTCATGGAACAAGTACAACACATGCAAATGTAATCAATATTCAAGTAATATTTACTATTGTGAAAAAAGAGTACATTTGCATACATGCATATCATTTAAACCAAGAAACGGTTATAGTTGGTCCAAAAGAAACAGAAACCATCACACTCCTATTTATAAGATGGCTGTGGGCAAGCTGTATGCCATTTGTCACAAAATCACCTGGCAGGAGACAGAATGATTACAGTAGGATGCTAACATCACTTAGCAAGCCTGGAGCATGCTCATTTTGGGAATAAGCTTTCATTAGTCTTATTTATAATAATTAAAATGATATATGGACCACCACACTATAGAATACTATGTATATATGTAATTCCCTCACAATGCAAAAATATCCTCTCACTTCATGTTAAGTGTACAGGAGAAGAATTAAATCTTCCAAATGAAACACAAATGTGAAAACCCTAAAACATTAAACAATGACAGGGAGTTTAACCATTCCATACTCAACTAAAAAGGGAAGAAATAATTGGCATTAGATGTTGGCTTGTTTTTTTTTTTTTTTTTTAACACTTATTGCAGGCATCCATATATTGACATGTAGTATCCATGATAGTTTGTCTGAAGTCTTTTTAAACATTTACATAAAAAGTAAATCATCTGGCGTCCTCTGGGAGGAGAACAGGAGAGAGGCGGTATATCACGTGGGATCCCATCTGCGCTGTAAATAAGGTATTTTACTGAATCATTTAAAAAAAAACACACACTGCGTATTAGATCTTTATGTAAGAGAGGGGATTTTATCAGCTTTAGCGTCTGGAGGGGCGGGGAGGAGATGGATAACACAGACTCCCAAGCTGACAGGCAGGGAGGGAGAGGAAGAGGGGGAGAGAAGAGAGACAGCAGGATGACGGAGACACGTGAACTGACCACAGTAAACCGGGATCAGTAGCCATGATTACTGTGGTGAGCACAGAAAGGGGGACACAGGAACAGGCAGGATCAACCAGGTTTTTTAGAACATAGAGAGGGGCAAGTGTCACAACACAAGCACTGTGCTGTGTATCCTGCTGTAAAGGATCAGAATAATTTTTTTAGGGTTACAACCACTTTAGGTGTGAAGCAAATGCAGTTTGTACAGTAGTAATATAAACACAAATAACCAAATACAGCAAATGATGCAAAAAATAGAGCTTCTTAGCTCCTCATTTAATGTTTTAAACCAGTAACCAGACCTTTTGTCTTACCAGTGAATATGTATAATGCCCTGTATACACGACCCGACTTTCCAGCAGACTAGGTCCGACGGACTTCCCGCCGGAATTCCAACGGAGTTTCCTGCGGACTTCCAAATGAATGGACTTGCCCACACACGGACCAAAGTCCGTTCATTTTGAAAGTGATAAGTTACGTTTGGGTCTAGAAAAGTAAGTCAATCTCACCACTTTTATCGGCGAGATTGACACCTTGCGAGCCCCGTCGCATGGTATGGATTTTAAGGGGAAGTCCCTACACCGAAAAAACGGCATGGGGGTCCCCCAGCAATCAATACCAGACCCTTATCCGAGCACGCAGCCTGGCCGGTCAGGAAAGGGGGTGGGAAAAAAAAACTGTTAGATGCTGATGCTTCTAACCCTCAGTGTGTTTTTCTGAAGCTAGATGGGTATTATACTATTCATAAGGTAATGGAGCCATCGTCCAGCTAAACAGGTACTTGTTGAAAAGTATTTTAGAAACTTTTCACTAATTAGAAATAAGTAGAAGTATAACTTATGCTGACAGATGTTACATATTATGGTATTCATTATTAAAATGAACACCCTAATAGCCCCCTTTAATTTCAATCTGTTGAGAAGAACTTTTTTACATATAAAAGTTGAGATTATTTGTATAAATATGGAGCTTGGCAGAAGTCAAAAGAGCTATTCAAATTAGACTGCTGACTTATGAATTTCTCAGATCACTTTTAGGCTCACACTAAGGCCAAGCATTCGAAAAACACATTTACATGCATTTAATGCTATTATTGTATGCAGAGAATTTTAATTGTATCTGTATATCTTACATGCCCAATTGCAGGTATTAATAGCAAAGAATTTCCCGGTTTGTTGTAAATAAGTAAGCCATATTTATGAGTTTTCCAATATGATTATTATTGTTTCAGACAATTCATTTAAACCAGAAAATACCTCTGTCTAGCAACAAAATCATTCCCTTTTTGGAAATCAAGACAATAACTCGACTGTGGCTATTTTTAGATGCAGTGTTTGTTGTTGGTGTGATATTGTGTAGTTTACACTGCCACCAGGTGGCTGAAAGATGACATTTTCTAACTACGTTTTTTTTTTTTTATTTATTTAAATCATTCTCAGTGCAGCACCACAATAATACAATAAGAATATAACACGAAGCAACACTGTTGTTAAAAGAAAAAGTATCCTTAATACGCCATATCAAAAAACAAAAGTAGCTATTCAAATTATACTGCAAATAAAAAGAGCACTAGATTATATATAGAAAAAAAAATAGATAAAAAATATGTATAAATATTCTATGATTCATTAATTAAGGAAAAACTTTCCCATGATAGTTGATTATTTGTATTTATTTCAACATGTATTTTCATTGATTTCAATGCATTCATTTAAAATTTTGCCAAAATTCTCTGTTTATCTCGTATTTGTTTTATATATATATATATGTGTATGTATGTATGTATGTATGTATAGGGAAGAGGTATGTGAACATGCTTGTCTCAGGTCTAGTCAGTGAATCACCTAGTAGAAAAGAAAAGGTAAAAGTTTATCTAATAATGTTTGTAATATGCAAGTGTGTCACTATATGAATCCATATCACATAGTAGTACAAAGTTAAATTACAGGGATACAAGCTTCTGCTTCACGTTTTTTAAGCATTACAGTATGTACTGAGAGCAATAATCAAATATTTACTTTAAAAAAAAAAACTTTAAAAGTGAATAAACATGAAGGCAAAACAAACTCTCTCTTTCTCAAATGAGACAAAAATGAAATTTCACCTTATGTATTATGATTATTATTACATTTTTGAAAATAAGCTAAAAAAAATATTAAAAACAATATTGGTTTACTGCACGCATTCCACATTTAATGCTGCACTCTGAAGATGTATTAGACACACACAAATGATGTTCTGTAATTGTTAATATATAATTAAATGAATTTATATTTTATTTAATTGTATTTTAAAATACAAGCAGTATAAGTACCCAAATTAGACCTAATATCAGCCTGTGGAGCGAAGCTGCTGATATAAGAGAGTGAGCAGGAGATGAGTTCATCACTCTGCTGCTTCCCTTTTCATTGTGAAGTAAAAGGCTGGGGTGGGTTCAAGACAACCTGGGCTCAGATAAAGTGGGATAAATGATGCTGGCCATCATGATAGTTACAAAGTTGCATTACATAGTTAAATAGTTTGTAAGGTTGTTAGTGTGTGTATATATTACACACAGGGCTCAAGTCCTGAGCTATTAGCCAGGCCTCAAGGGTTACTCGCCACCAGTTGCCCTGCCCAACCCCTAATTCCACCCCTAAACACGCCCTGTTGTTAATAAATATTAACAACAACTTTATCCGTGCCCAAAAATGCAGCCTGCCCATGTCCACCAATGCAGCCTGTGTTCGCCAATGCAGCCTGCGCCCACCAATGCAGCCTGTGCCCACCAATGCAGCCTGTGCCAACAATGCAGCCTGTGCCACCAATGCAGCCTACCTGTGCAGGGGAAGAGAGAGGAGAGCCACCGCCCGGATGATCAGAGAGCGGGAACATACCAGCTTTTATTTCAATGTGTGTTCCCTGCCGCACGCCATCAAATACAGCCCCTCCCCCCTGTCTGGGAAACTTTGATAGACAGATCACCCATCCCAGGATTGGATGGGTAATCTGTCTATCAAAGTGCCTGGACAAAAAGGAGGGGCTGTATGTGAAGGCACACGGCGGGGAACACACAGCTATTGAAATGAAAGCGGTTATGTTCCCGGCGCTCTGAGTCCGAATCCGAGCGGCGGCTCTCCTCTCCCTTTCCCTCTGATCACTGGGAGAACAGCTCCCATACAACCCGCCTCCCGGCAGTGCTCTCCCCCATGCTTCCAGGCAGCCATAGCTCGCCAGCCCTCAAAATCCACTTGCAAAATGCGAGCAGGCAAGTGGAATTTTTGAGGGCTGTATTTATTTATATATATATATATATATATATATATATATATATATATATATATATATATATATATCAGTAGTATACTAACTTCAGCTTTCCTGTATACTTTGCTGGCTAAGAAACACATCTAAATGTTTTTATAAATGTATCTACTATACACTCTCTGCTGACACCACCAACTATAGGAGTTCCACATCCTAACCACTCTAATGCCGCGTACACGATCTGATTTTCCGACGGAAAATGTTGGGTGTGAGCATGTTGGTGGTAAGTCAGACTGTGTGTATGCTCCATCAGACATTTGTTGGCTGACTTTCCTGGCAGGCAGGTTCTCAAGTTTTCCGATCATGTGTACACAAGTCCGTCGCACAAAGGTCCACGCATGCTCGGAATCAAGAATGAGCCTGAAGCAGTCTTGTAAAACTAGCATTCGTAATGAAGATATCACGTACGTCATTACGTTCGTAAGTGTTGGCCAACATTTGTGTGACCGTGTGTATGCAAGACAAGTTGGAGCCAACACCCTTCGAACAAAAATCCACGGTTTTGTTGTTGGAAAGTCTGATCGTGTGTACGGGGCATAACAGTAAAGAACCCTTTATTCAGTTTAATATTGAACTGCTTCTCATCCAACTTCATTGTGTGGCAACGTGTCCTCTTTAGGGACCTAAGATTAACCTCTAGAGATCCGCGCTATAGCCGAATGATGGCTACAGCGCGGATCTACATTGCCGGGATTACGTCCATTGACATAATCCCATGCACGAGCGGCCTGTGCGCCCCCTGAAGGGCGCACGTGGCGCGCTCTGTGATCAGCGAGTCTGTGAGACTCGCTGGATCACAGATCCGAGTAAGGGGTCGGTCCCGACCCCTTACCACGTGATCAGCTGTCAGCCAATGACAGCTGATCATGTGATGACAACACAGCCGGTAATCGGCTATTTTTCCTCCTCGCGCTGACAGCGCAAGGAGAAAAAAAAAAGCCGATCACCGGCGGCAGTGAAAGGGACATTAGTTCCGATCACTGCGATGTGCCCCAGCTCCTCGGTGCCCACCTGTGCCCCCTACAAGTGCTGCCTACCAGTGCCCACCAGCGCCACCTGTCAGTGCCCACCAGCTCCACCTGTCAGTGCCCACAGTGCCACCTGTCAGTGCCCACAGTGCCACCTGTCAGTGCCCACAATAAGTGCCTGAACAGTGCTGCACATCAGTGTCACCTACCAGTGCCACCTATCAGTGCCATCAGTGCCATCTATCAGTGCCCATTCGTGCCACCCAGTGGCGTCTCCAGCTTTCATATTTAGGGGGGGCACATGGGGGGATAGTGACAAAAGTAGGGGGGCAACTATAAAATTAAATTTTACTACGATCCCCTGGGTGGCAGAAAACAAGAGATATATGTCACCAGCATACCAAGAAAATATAAGGGTCCAAAGCAGTGGGAGAACTATCAGGGTTGCAAAGGTTGTCTTGCCACCGGGCCTTGGTGTTCTGCCACTGTGGTGTTCCCCAGACTCCTCTTCCTGTCCTGCCCCTGCTATTGACAGTGCTGGTCTGGCATCTGTCTCCTTGGCAGCGGCGGTGGTCTATTAGGACCTAGTGCTGGTGACATTATGGGTGCATGCAGGGGAAGGCTGGCACTATTGGTTGTAGAGAGCCGAGCCCCCAGCTCGTCACCTAGCAGCAGTAATGCTGTATAACCTTTTCTGTTGAGATGCTGATCGGGATGTGATCCAGGTGATGCTCCCAGTCAAGTCTAATAAACACAGTATTTATTAGCATCAACAGTACAACCACATCCACCGTATGTTCAGCAGCCATGTGGGCTCTATGCCTGTATGGTGTGGGCTCTATGCCTGTAAGGTGTGGGCTTTGATCAATAAAATCACTATGATATTTAACACTAGGATTTGACTAGGAGCATCACCTGATTGCATCACGATCAGCATGTCAGAGAAGGCTGCACTGCTGCTAAGCAACCTGCAGGGAGGTCAACTGTCTACTCTACAACCATTAGAGATGGGCTCGGGTGTGTTTGAAATCCCACATGCCCGTTCCCGCCAGGAAGCCGACACTGCACACGGCTAATCACAGGCAGTGAGACATTCCTGATCTGTGCAGCTGCGGACCGGGAAATGTCTAACTGCCTGTGATAAGCGCTGTGCAGTGTGGGCTTCCTGGCGGGATCGGGCATGTGGGATTTTGAACATGCCCAGCCCATCTCTAACAACAAATTGTGCGGGCCCTCCTGTACATTAGCCCCATAAAGTAACCAGTACTGGGTTCCAATGTGCTGCCGCTGACATGGAGACAGAGACCAGCGCTGTGAATAGCCGGGACAGGACAGCAACCCTGGTAGTTCCACAACTGGTCCACACTGGGAGGATTCCCCCATCCACCTATAATGTGTAGATGGGAGAATTGGATGATTTCTTTTTTTTTTAATGCAACCTACTAGTTAAATGAAAAAAGTGATCAATGTGTCTAAGTGCTAAGACCAGCCATAGGCAGTTTAAATCTCATTTGGTTCAGCAGGAACTGGCTGAGATTTGAACCATTAATGAGCAGGCTGAATGTACCAAGTTGATCAATCAAATTGGGAACAATCAGCCTGCCAGATACTCTTATGATTATCACTAGTGGTTGCTAGTATATTGGTATATTGTAATTGGTATATTGCAATCACTAGTGATAATGACTGTTGGTTGGGAGAAAACAATTGCTGGGCAGGAAGGATATTCTCCTGTCACCATTGTCTGTGTTGATGGAGGAATCATGCAAGTTTCTTTCCTGCACTCTGTGGAAAGAAATTTGCACGGTCTATTATCTGCCTAACTGAAAGTGAAAGTAAGTTGTGAAGGTCTTGAAAGAACAGGAGAGGGGGAGGGACAGATGGGGGAGAGAAGGGATGGAGATAATGCAGTTAAGTGATTACAGTGTACTGCAGTGCACACACTTACCCACTGGTCTATGCTAGAAGGATACTCGCCCTCTCAATAGAGACTGTGTTACTCCAGCGGTGGCCTGAGTAAGATGTGGCACATCCGTTACGAATGCAAACAAAAAGACATTGCCTTTTTGTAAAAAAAAGGGGGGGGCACATGGTGGGGCACAGCATAATTTTGGGGGGGGGGTCAGGGCCCCCTCTGGCCCCCCCCTAAGGACGCCATTGGTGCCACCCATCCGTGCCACCCATTAGGGCCCATCAGTGCCATCTTATCTGTGCCCATCAGTACCAACTTATCTGTCCCCATCAGTGCCATCTTATCTGTGCCCATCAGTGCAGCCTATCAGTGCCCACCAGTGCAGCCTATCAGTGCCCACCAGTGCCGCCTCATCAGGGAATATCAATGAAGCAGAAAAATTACCTGTTTGCAAAATTTTATAACAAACTATTAAACATGATTTTTTTTTGTTTGTTTAGCAAAAAATAAAAACCCCAGCTGTGATTAAATACCACCAAAAGAAAGCTCTATTTTTAGGAAAAAAATGATAAAAATTTCATTTGGGTACAGTGTTGTATGACCTCGTAATTGTCATTCAAAGTGCGTCAGTGCCGAAAGCTTAAAATTGGTCTGGGCAGGAGGGGGTTTAAGTGCCCAGTAAGCAAGTGGTTAAACAGTTTTCTCCCAATGCTAGGGTCACCATTTAAAGATTGGTATATTGCAATCATATGCCCTCTCAAAGCAGTTGTATACCTCGTTTGCACATTTTTACCTACAGGTAAACCTAAAATAAGGCTTACCTCTAGGTAAAATGAATATCTCCTCAACCTGTACGGTTTAGGAGATATTAACCTTGCATGCAGCCGCAGACGTCAGCAGCGCATGCGCTCTGAAGGTCCAGCAGACACTGCCAGAAAATCAGAGCTCCTTGCCAGAAAGGGGACTCCCGCGCACATGCTCAAGATGTGGCCAAACCAGAGTTTTGTCAAGTGGTAGAATTATAGTTATCTCCTGAATAAATACCATTCTTATTGCATATTGGTAATCTGCTGGTCTTCCTTGCTGCAGCTTGGCATTGCATGCTATTGCTAGTTCGCTGATCTACAAGGACCCCCCACATCCCTTTCCATCTTCAATTCCTCTAGAGGTTTTCCCCCCCAGCATGTAATTTGAGTTCATATTTTTAGCTCCCAAATGCATTACTGGACCTGATTTTGTAACCAGTTTTCTATCCAGGTACATATGATCTCATCAATGCCAAAAGACCTTAAAGGCTAAGTTCACCTTTCTGGACCTTTTTTGCATCTCTCAGTTCAAAGTTCTGAAAAATGCTTACTGAGCCCTAACTTCCTGTATCATCATATGACCTTCCAGGAACTTCATATCCCATCATGCACTTCCTTACTGCATCACAGGAATGGCCTTGTTTTACCCCTCTAGACCACACCTCACTCATTACTATACCAACTCTTTTTTATCTCCACCCATCTTCTTACATATTCCTTTAAGGTGGCAACACACCATACAATCTGACTGTGCAATCTCCTTTAGAATTATCATCAACTATGTAGTGCAGGGGCCTGCCTAATTTGATACAAATCGGATGAATTGTTCAGGTGGGTTATCCTATTACATTGTTTTGGAAACTATAATGGAAATTGTGCAGAGATTGTACAGTTTAGATTTCATAGTGTATGGCCAGCTTTATACAAGTAGATGACATTCATCTGTCAATGTTCTTGTAATCCAGCTCCAGCTCAGGGATGAGGGAGGGTGTAAACACAATTTCACTTTTAGGCTCCATTCACACAGCGTAATTGGAGCATGCATTATTCTTGGTGCATTTTTCTTGCGACATGATTAGGGCAGCCCATTGATTTCAGTGGGCTGCCGTACACGTAACAAACACAGCAACGTAGCTCATGGGGTCATTTGGCTTGTTGTGGTTTGCACATTTATTTACCAAATCTTTTTCCTTTTTGCAACAGAGGTACTTTAATGATATGTCGGTACATAGGGAAGCTGGAATAAAAAAAAGTGAACTTAGCTTTTCATTTGTAAATGAAGCATTTGTTGGGTATTGTATCAAATGCTCTAGCAAAATCCAGATATACTATCTCCACAAGCCTTCCTCTAGCCAAATTACAGCCTTTCTTCCCATAGGTTGTTAAAAGGTTGATCTGGCAAGAATGGTTCTTCATAAAACCACGTTGGTTGATACTAATGATACTCTTCCCCTCAGCAAATTCCTTGGCATGGTCCCTTATCATTCCTTCTAATAATTTATATAATATTGATGTTAGGCTGACTAGTCTGTAGTTTCCAGGTATATATATCAGCCCTTTTTGAATATTGGTACCATGTTTTCTTTACACTAATCAACTGGTAAAATTCCAAGTAATGATCTGGCTATAACATCAATAAGATTGTTGAGAACTCTGGAGTGTAAGCCATCTGGTCCTGGTGATTTGTTCACATTAAGTTTTTCTAGTCTTTTGTGAACACCGTCAGCCACAAGGGTACATTCAATATAATGTTATAAAGTAACTTTATCACTGTGACTTGCCATTGTATGCTCATTTTAAAAACAACCTTCAAGACATCCAGATTCATCTGTCGTTGACTTGATTCACACATTATTAATTCGCCTTGATTGCAGGGCTCAAGTCCTGCGGGAACGCATGGAACGCATGGGAACGGAGTTCCTGTACTTTTTCCACAACAGGAACTCAGTTCCCGTTAGCAGCCGTGTCCTGCAAGACTTTGAAGTATGCAAGCTGTGTGGCAGCTGCCGACACAGCTCGCAATAGTAAGTGCCGCACACCTGACCATTCAGGCATTGCCAGTAGGGGGCCCCATGACAGCTTCCGCTTCGATCTACTTGTCAATCACAGCTAGCTGACGGGTAGATCAGGTCCCTGCTGCTAAGAGGTTGTATTTAGTCAGACCTCTCGTGATGCGCTCCTTCCCGTTGGCCCCTCCTGATTTTTTGTCTCCTCATCTCCCCCCCCCCCCCCACAGTCTCCTGCATATTTGCCCTGTGTGTCCCGCTGAATCCCCCCCCCCCCCTCTTCTATCTTCAGTGCCATATGATGAGAGAACCCAGAGGAGGAGCACAGCTATTCTGCTCACAGGACATGCAGGGAGAGAGGTGAGCTGAGGGAGGAACATCAGTTTGGGGGTGGTAAGCTGAGCACAATACCTGGCAAAGTTTAATGCCAGGAGGGAAGCTTATGTGGAAATATGTGAAGGGTTGAAATAGCAGCAAGTGTGTTGGAGCCCTGCAGAGTTTGCAGCCCCCCAAGCTAACATACATCCCCTAAGCAGGAAGACATCACTATCTCCCCGAGCATTCTATCCAGATAATGTGCAGTTAATTTATGACCTTTCTGTTTAACCCTGTGTTATCCAAACTCTGTTCAATGAAAAGTGTAAACTCACCACATAAACACTCTATATACAAAATAAAATTCCACAATAAAGATCAGAACATGATGTTCACATTTGCATGGAAACACAATTAAATGAATGCTGATTATTCAGAGAATTACCGTATTTATGTTTATTGAGGATTGTTTTTTTTATGTACTAACAGTTAAGCTTCATACACACAATACGAAAATTGGATGAAAAATACCACTTTTGAAGCGTTCGTGCATATGAGCATATCATTTTTTTTTTTTTTTTGGTGGGCGAGTGGATCTTGGGTGGAAGTTCCCACACTTTTTTCCCCAGGACTTGACCCCTGCTTGATTGTATGATGTATTCAGTGCATACATTTATATTTCCCATCATTAAACTTGATTTGTAGTTTTCCAATCAAACAAAACATTTTATATCCCAAAACTGAACCCTTGTATATAGTACTAACAGCCTTAGAGCATTCAGAAAATAAATCGTCAGTCACTACTCTCTGAAAGTGGTCCTATTGTTCTCTTGAACTACTCCCGTATAGTTATTAGTTAAACCTCCTGGCATTTTATTGGACTTTGTAGTTGTTGTAATATACAGTATGCGCCCATATTTTTAAGATTACTGCATTGTCATATTATACAGTAACTTTAAATTAAGGGGAATTTGTAGAGGACTTTCTTTCATTTGGGTGAAACTTTAAAATGTAAAGTTTTCCTTTAACTGTTTAGGTTGATTAATTAATGAATTAATTAATTAATAGAAAATGAAATGTCATTCACAGCAGAGGTTATGAGTTTTGATAGATTTTAAATAACCTGATATAACCTTAACAAGTCTAAAAAAAGTGACAAACTAAAAAACAATAACGAATGCACATGTGCAAATTTACAATAATGCATTCTAATGATTAGATATACAGAACAAAGATATGACAACAATGATATGGTCTTTGGCTGGCTTTTGTGTAAATAAAAGTATGGTTCAATAAAGTATGCTTCAATACTTTTATGCCTAGTAGCTATCTTGCAGCAGTCAGGAGCAGTCAAATTCACAAAGGGTAACCCACCACCAATTTCCACCACCACAATCTAGCTAGCCTTTGATTCAAGAATATAAAGGTCATAGTGTATATAATGAAGAGCTTCCAGATCTCCGGTCACACTCAGCCTCTCTAAGTGGTAGAACGGTAAATGACTACCCATGGCAACCTCTCCTCCAGACAGGTAGAACCTACTGACAATCATCAGTCTGCCCCGGGAGCAACTGACCACCATTAAGCAGGGTATGTAGAACAAAAAAAAGAACACTGCTAATAGTGTAATTCCCTGTACACACGGTCGGACCTTCCAACGGAAAATGTGCGATCGGTGCCTGTTGTCGGAAATTCCGACTGTATGTAGGCTCCATCAGACTTTTTTCATTGGAATTTCTGACACACAAAGTTAAAATTTTCCGACAACAAAATCCGATCGCGTAAATTCTGATCGTGTGTAGACCAGTCCGACGCACAAAGTGCCATGCATGCTCAGAATAAATTACGAGACGGAAGCGATCGGTCTGGTAAAACTAGCGTTCGTAATGGATATAGCACATTCTTCATGCTGCAATGTTAAAATTGTTTAATGCATTGCATTATCTTTTTCTTTACAATTCTAGAAGAATGAAGTTGTTTTGCTGCTCATATTCACACAGACTTCTCACAAACTTCTTTCTTTATTATTTTTTGTGATTTCATGAATATAATATTTTTATTATTGAGGTTCCCCAGGTGAGGGTCATCATAGGGAAAGGCCGCATAAGATGTTACCCCAGCGCAAATGCTTCATCCGCGGCGAAGGGGAGTCCTTCCGCCCTGTCTTCTGGAGGTGGCAAGCCCAAGCTGCCATTCTGGAGACACCAGTAGAACTCTGTTTGGGCGATCATTCCCCCATCCGACATCCAGCCATTTTTCCCCACGTCCACATAGAGGAACTCTTAAGTAGCTGACACCACCGCCAACATCACTATACTATTATACCCCTTGTAATTATAATAGTATGACCCCAAGTTGGGTGGTGGGACTATGTGGACATGTTTCCCATCAATTGCACCTCCACAATTGGGAAATTCCCAACGGGTGGTAAAGTGGGAGGCCACACAGTCTGCCATTCCTGTGACATTGAAGGAAACTGTGGAGTCAAGCAAGAAAGAAAAAATTGTAATTTTGCACATAAACATTGCAAGCAGATTAGACACAAACATTTTTTGCCAACATGAGTATATCATTTATTGAAATGAGTATTTAAAGACAAAAGTATAAGGTCCACTTATCAGATTCCTCACCCCATCCGATGGCCCATTGCAAAAATTTAAGGGGGGGGATGTTTTGGACAGGTAACCCGCTCCACTTCATTGCTAAATACATAAATAATGTGTGATACTTTGGCCAGCCCCTCTATACTTACACTATTGGCAGCCCATTGGACAGGTAAGAAGTGCCATAATCCAAAAATAAAAATACACACTGTACAAATGGAAGCACATTTTTACAGTCTGCTATTACCTATCAAGATAATAATATGAGAAACAAACTTTAAACAGTACCATTTGAAAGTATTCAGGCAGGCCCTTGCACTACATGCTTTGGTGAATTCATCCATAAATCTGACCACAAAAGAGGTAGGTATAGTGTGTATGGGTTGCCAAAGTCAGCAGATAGAGGATTGGTATCAGCTGACTTGGCGGTTGGGGGGAGGGAGGCCACCAAAAAAAAGCCTCTGGCACTTTGCATGAATTTAAGGACACAAATAACATTTGTACACATTTTAAGGGAAGTTTAGGGGAAAGCACTTCTATGGAGCTGACAAAATACATAGTTAAGTGACTAGGCTATAGGTGTATATGGGCCCAGGAGAGCATGCTGGGGAGGTTAGTGAAGGCAAATATGCATGAAGGACAAAAAAGGAACTTTAAAAGTTTCCAGTATGCATGAGGACAAAGGGACACAGCATATTACAATCATGGTAATTAGGGAATGATAAAATAAATACATAGAATGTGATGTTAAAGGAAAAATCTTACCTTAATATAGTCCTTCTGCAGGACCTGAATAATGGCAGAACAGGTCTCTGGGATAATGATCCCCAGAGCCTGGGGGGAGATGCCGGTCGAGAACTTGAGGTCCTGCAGGCTTCTCCCAGTCGCCAAGTACCGCAACGTGGTGACTAGCCTCTGCTCCGGAGTGATGACTTACCTCATGCAGGTATCCTGCCTACTGATATAAGGGGTCAGCAAAGCCAACAGACGGTGAAAAACAGGGTCCGTCATCCTGAGATAATTCCTAAAATCATCAGGATTATTCTCCCGGATCTTACGCAGCAAAGGCATGTGCAAGAATTGGTCACGCTGGAGCAACCAATTCTTCATCCATGAACTCCTCCCCACCTTGTTCATGGACTGGGCTTATGTCAAAGCTAGAACCCCAACACCAAGCCCCTGCACAGCACGAACTCTACGACGAGTACTTACAGGCAACATGGCTTCAAAACGGTCGGCTGGTCAGAACGAACTAACAGAAAGCACTGAAAAACAGCAAGGCCTGAAAGAACAAACTGAAAATCAGCAATGAGCGGAAAAGAATGCACTGAAAATCAAATAAGGTATTATAAATAGCACGCACTGACAAACAAATGTGAACTGACTACACACACTGAAAAGCAGATATGAACCCACAAGCACAAACTGAAGAGCAGAAACGATCTGAAGCACAAGTCTGAAAAGCGCGAATCGTCTCTAACCAAACTTATACTAACACGCGATAAACACGAGATCAGCAGAATGAGCCCAAAGGGTGGCGCACGTGCTACTGAACTTCCCTTTTATAGTCCCGTCGTACGTGGTGTACGTCACCGCGTTCTTGACGATCGGAAATTCCGACAACTTTGTGAGACCATGTGTATGCAAGACAAGTTTGAGCCAACATCCGTCGGATTTTGTTGTCGGAATGTCCGATCGTATGTACAGTGCATTAGAGTATCTCCACAACTTTATTGTTAAAACCTATGACGCAGATCACAACATGGTATCAGACAAAAACATCCTTTCCAAAAACACTTAACACATTTATTCAGTTTTACTCATTTTTATTCCTCAATGTTCCATAATAAAATTAATATTTATAAATTCAAAATTTAAGAACGGCAAATTCAATGCTTAATGCAGAACTTTTCAAAAAGGTAAACTAAAACCAAGCACATAAAAATTAAATTACCTTAAAATTGATCATTTATTACTACATTCACGCAATACACCTGTTCTAGTAATCAGGTCATCTAAAAAACAAGTTACCTCCCTCTTTTTATTACAACTTTTATAAGAATTGTATTATTGTTTAATCACCAAAAATAGAGACCCGAAGGCTTGAAATTATATTACTCCAGAAAGCATAATTTAGGTCATTTTGATATTATACAATATGATAAATATTCTATTATCATTATGGTGCCACTTTATACCTTCATTCCTTCTCTAATGCTCTATATTCTTTCCAGTTTCCTGCTCCTCGTTCCCCCTCTCTGCCCTCTACTTCTAACCTCCACCTCCATTTTCTTTCTTCTATCTGTACCCCTCTGTACATTCACCATATTTTTATTTTTTTATAATTCCTTTATAACCAAAGAAAGTTACAGTCACCAGTCAAAGTATACAATGACAACAAATATTAGAGTCAAACAAAAAAAAACACATAAGCAGAGACATAGAACATCATGCCCAGTGCTGCACATACATTCACCATATTTAACTCAAATTCTCTATCCTCTTCCCTCCATACTATTTTATTTATCATCAGTCTATCTAGAGATCAACACACCCTTCAAACTAACCCCAGATTAATGCACATGCTCGTCAGTCTACACAGTCTAGATCAGGAAACATACCCACGTATCCATTTAAAGGGTGATATAATTATACATAAGTCCATATTTGAATAAATGCTGTCCAAGACAGTGTTTTATTCAATACTCGCTTCTAAGAGAATTCGGGAGCACAAAGAGCAGCCTTTTACAACGTAATATGGCTATCGCCCCATATGTTGTTTAGCCTTGGGTAGCTGGAAGGAACTTTCACAAAACAGATCCTGCCATATGCAAGGAGCTGTTAATGCACAGAACTACTCTTTCCTTGTTTCATTGTTTCTCAAATCACAAGAAGTTTGCCTTGCGATTCCATTGGTACTGCTACATTTCTGTGTCAAGTGTTCAAACTGTTGACCAAATTATTCAAATTAAAGACTGCATATGCATTTTACAGTTGTGAAATTAAATAATTTCAGTACAATGTACACCTCTTCTACTCTGAATCTTACTCTTTTAATTAATTTTATCATTAATGGTGTAGCCCTTCTATAAGTGCTTTTGAGGCCTCTCACATATAGATAACTGGCAGATATGTCCTAACCGAGAAAGGAAAGTTTGAAACTCAATTTTTCAAATAATGTTTTAATAACCAGAGAACGCTTTAGTCAAGAGCTTATTGTCTATTAAAAGACATGGTACATTTCATCTCAACAAAGGCAATTACATGATTTGATTTGTGAAGAGCAAAATGCAATATCGAGTAATAAAAGAGAAACAATACAAAGTAAGAGCCAGGAATATTAAATTACCTAATCGTAACACATATAAGCACAGAAAAATCAAGCTTTATGTCTTATAGTGTAGAGATACCAATCAATAATACAATTTGCTTATACCACCTAACTTTGATAACTCAAATGAAGTTGTTTTCCCGTTTTTTACAAATTATATTTTGTTGCACACAGAAAAAATACTCCAAGCAGGTTTCATGGAAACCCATCTGTTTTATGCTTTTTTCATGTAATTTTACATTATCGTCATATGGGAGGCTGGTAGATTGATAAGTCAATACTGGATGAAAATGTGTAATACTATATCGGATGCAAACTTCCATAATGTTCAACCTAGAAAAACATCATGTTCAGAACATATATATATAGTATACTGTGCACTTTACAGTATATATATATATATAGTGCAACTAAAAAAATCCTATGGTATAATACCTACATAAGTAAAAATACATTTTAAAAGATAAATTATAACAAAGGGTTCTTCCATGATACAAACTTTGAATAGAATATTGGGCTTTCAAAAAAGTTGCTATTCACTTTATGACTATTTCTGTCCAATTAAGACTTCAAACAAAACCTTATCAGCTGGAGAGAAAAGGATGCATGCCACATCTGATCATAAAGCTAGGTGGGCAATCTAAATAGAAAATTGAATTACAGCCTTTTCGGGACAAATTATTAAGCAGAGTGGTGGAGAACTGGCTCAGATGTAATAGAACATACTGTATATAAGTATGTAGACCAAATACTTCAGTTTTAGGTATTTTGTATTGAAAATCTCATGACAACAGAAAAACATGCATTTACTACAGCATGCAGTATGTACAAAGGATTCCTCCACAATATTGTATAGCAGCCATTGTGGAGGAATCCATTGTACATGCTGAATTAAAGCCTCGTTCACACCTGAGCGATTTTCTGTCTGAAGCTTGTAGCTCTAAAACGCTCTAAATGCCTGTTGCTCAAAAAAGTACATGAGCTTCTCTTTGGCTGGTTACAGGCGATTTTGGTCCCATAGACTTGAATGAAAATGCCTAAAAAAGCATGACATGAGCATTTTCAGAGCGTTTTGTAGTGCGATTATCAGCCACACAGCTGCTCTTCACACTAGTTCCACCTAATTGTGTCTATGACCCCAAAGATCCACATTATAAAAATTGTGGCCAGAAGAATAGAGCTTGGGAGAAAAATCTAATCTCAAGTCATTGTAGACTGGTCTCATTTGGATAGCACCCAGAAACATGAGAAAGGTAAGTAACTGCATATACTGTAGCCATGTTTTCCCTAGCTCTACTCACATGTCTGCAGCACCACAACAGCATTTGTTGCACACAGAATCTGGTGACGCAATGCATGGTAGCCAATCAGCTTTGATATTAATACCTGGATAGGTAATGTGAGCTGATGCAAAGTAGCTCACATAAAAATGACAATGCCAGGTGACCCGACTCCTTGTGAGGTAATCAACCGAGGGGCATGCTGGGTCAGTGATGTCACAAAGGGTTGGGGCCACCATGTGATGCCATCGGGTGGCTCCGCCCCTTCATTATTTAAGAACTATTTTTTTTCTTTGAGTCTGAGGTTCATAGCGATTGATGATGGCTCTACACCAGGGGAACATTGTTATTTATTTTATCTTTTTTATAAAGGACTTGGCAAAAACTGTGTGCTTTTTTATTAATTTTTTGACACTTTTGTGGTAAAAAAAATAGGGGTGCTATGTACCTCATACGCATTCACATAGGGGGCCGGGATATAGGGGCTCCCTTGTTAAAGGGGGCTTTCAAAGTCACCCTGGCACCCTTAAAACCACCAGGCAAGGGTTGTGGGGAAGAGGCCATTGTCCTCATCAACATGGGGACAATGTGCTTTGGGGGGGCAGAGTCCCCCCTGCCCCAAAGCACCCCGTTTGACTGCATGTGGCCTGGTATTATTTAGGAGGCATCCACATGCTTGTTTCTCTTTTCCTGGCCTATCAGGCTGCATGCTAAGATTACGGTCTGGTATGAATTTTGGAGGGATCCCACGCCATTTTTTCAAAAATTTTGGTGTGGGGGTTCCCCTTAAAATCCATAACAGACCTAAGGGTCTGGTATCGATTTGGCGGATACCCCATGCCATTTTTCTTTTAAATTGTTGGCATGGTTTCCACTTAAAATCCATACCAGACCAGAAAGGCCTGGTATGTATTGTGGGTGGACCCCCACGCTGTTTTTTTCACTATTTTATATTGCCGGCACTTGTTTTTTTTACATTCAGCCATCAGCAGGAAACCCCGCTGACAACTGATAACTCATCCATTGTTAAGGACGCGGTGGCCAGCTTCCCGGCCTACACCTTAACAACCAGCTATTCAGCGGCGGCCCAGCTCCTTAACACTAAGCTACAAAAAGTAGCTTACACACTGTGCTAAACACTGCTAAATGAAGGCAAAAAATGCTACTGTTCCTTTGTCCAGCATTTTTAACCTCTTCAGCCCCTGAAGGCTTACCCCCCTTCATGATCACGCCATTGTTTGCAATATGGCACCGTGCTACTTAAACTGACAATTGCACGACATTGCAGTGTCGTGCGACACTGTACCCAAACAAAATTGATGTCCTTTTTTTCCCACAAATAGAGCTCTTTTTTGGTGGTATTTGATCACCTCTGCAGTTTTCATTTTTTGCTTTATAAACAAAAAAAAAAGACAGACAATTTTGAAAAAATAAAACAATATTTTAAACAATATTAAATTAAATTAAATATTTAAACAATAACCCCTAAAGAATTTTTTCATTAATTTAGGCCAATATGTATTCTGCTACATGTTTTTGGTAAAAAAAATCCCAATAAGCATATATTGATTGGTTTGCGCAAACATTATAGCGTTTATAAAAAACTATGGAATATATTTATGGATTTTTTAATTACTTTTTTACTAGTAATGGCGGCAATCAGCGATTTTTAGCGAGACTGTGACATTGCGGCGGACAAATCTGATGCCAAGTGACACTCTTTGGGGACAAGTGACACCAATACAGTGATCAGTGCTTAAAAAATTACCTTTCACTGTACTAATGATACTGGCAGAGAAGGGGTTAACATCAGGGGCAATTAAAGGGTTAAATGTGCTCCTAGGGAGTGCTTTCTAACTGTGTAGGGGATGCTTTGACTGGGGGGAGACAGATCTGTGTTCTTGCTTAGCAGGAACACAAGATCCCCGTCTTCCCCTATCACAGAACGACGGTCTGCCTTGATTACATAGGCAGATCACCATTCTGCTTCTCCTCAGAACAATCGCGAGGTGCATCGGGTCAGCCAAACCCGCTGATTGGCTCCCACTGTGTCCAATCACAGCGGGAGTAGGTCGCTGGCGGCACACACCCCAGACCCAGTGCACAAAATCACGTACAGGTATGTGATTTCATGCAGGAGGGTCGCCCTACCGCAATATATCTGGGTAGGGCAGTCCAGATGTGGTCAGTTTTTAGCTTTCTAGTGTGCATGAAGCCTAAATGTATGTTTTTTTGCTATCACACTTAACATTATCGGGAGCCACATGGGACACGTGTAAATGTGCCCAAGCTCTTTTGCTGTACTCGCGGCCTCTCTGAGCGGGTGAAAAGGATGAATATTCTGAACCTTTCCTGCCTTGTACCTAGACTGTTGTTTAACCACTCTGCCTGTCTGCCAATTGCAAGTACCTGTTTGCTGTACTCAGTTTGCGCCTGCTGCAGTGTGGTAGCCAGGCACTATAGCATTGTGTATAAGACCTGGGGGCAACAGAATACTGGTAGACCTGCTTGCCTTATAGGAAAGGGGGCTGCTATAGGTGAAGAGAACAAAATAGATTTCAGTGCACACATACAAAAATTACATTTAAATCCTGCAAGGCTATTTAAAACACATATTGAAAAATATGGGGATTTGGTTACACCATATGGCCATATAGTGCTAAGCCCACTACTGCGTCAAAGTATCCCATTATCAGTGGGTCCTACACTATTCATAGAATGAAAGGTCCTGTATCTCAACCATAGGAGACAAACTCCTCTTTTTGGGAGAACTATATGGACTGCTCCTATAATCACAGATGGACACCAATAAGAGATAATGAAGGTGGGGGGCTCCGGCCCAAGAGATCTTTACAATATACAAACAAACTTGGTGGGCACACCCTAAAAATACGTTTACATTGATGATGGTGTTGCTATAAGACCGCAGCCAGAACAAAATAGATTACAGCACACACATACAAAAATGACATTTAAATCCTGCAAGGCTATTTAAAACACCTGAACATTTTCAAAAATATGGGGATTTGGTTACACCATATGGCTATATAGTGCTAAGCCCAC
This sequence comes from Lithobates sylvaticus, assembly GCA_028564925.1. Taxonomy (NCBI): domain Eukaryota; kingdom Metazoa; phylum Chordata; class Amphibia; order Anura; family Ranidae; genus Lithobates; species Lithobates sylvaticus. The sequence continues at coordinate 409,410,118 of CM053027.1, forward strand.
TACTGTGTCAAAGTATCCCATTATCAGTGGGTCCTGACCAGATCCCTTGGGCCAGAGCACCCCCCCCCCCCCCTTCATTACCTCTTATTAGTGCAGACCTGTGATATAGGAGTCCTTACAGTTATCCCATGGTTGAGATACAGGACCTTTCATTCTATGAATAGTGTAGGACCCACACTATGATCCTGTCATCCAAGTGATTCAGTGTCACCATAGTGACACTGTACTACTCTGGGGGTGGAGGGGGGGTGACCAGGGATTTTGTTTTTCTTTCACCCTATTATTGTTTATAACAGTAATGATCACTGTTATAAGCAATAGCTTTAGCTGTCATGAATGGCTTTCATTCATGATAGCTTGATTACAATTGTGATCTTTGATTGGCTACAGCCAATCACATGGTACAGGGGGTTGTATCTGGCCCAGGTACCATGTGATAGCTGTGGGCCAATCACAGCATCACAATACTAAGCACAGATAAAACCTATTCATAACAGTTGTATTTACATTGTGATCATGTGATACCGAGAGCCGCAATCCAGTTGGACACAGCAGTCGCTGGAGTGGTGTGCTGTGCACCCACATGCCAGGTGAGGCTCAAGTTTGTGATTGTGCTTGGCTGTGCTGCCCACCCACAGTAAAAAGTACTTGAGGAACAGCGAGTGGTTAAAATCTCTTGATAGAGTGAATTAGATCATGTTAATAACAGGCAACTTTATTCTGCTACATCTGCAAACTGAAAATAAGAGAAATGTTTAAAGAAAACAGAGCAATTAATTCAGTAATTACAATGGTTCTCCGTTTTGGCATTCAAGAATGTAACAAATGTAACAGTTTGCTTCCCCTTATCTAGCTAAGCTGTAATATAAGTGCTAAACTTGTCCATTGGTGAACTCATGAGTCAGTATTAGGCCACTAATACCTGCCCAGTAACAAAGTAGCAAAAAAGTAGCTACTGCTAAGAAAGTAGCAACTGATGTACTGTCTCTGTAAGATACTGCACACTGAGGAAATAACAGATATGCAGCCCATTTAATATAATTCAAAAAAAATTCACCTTGAAGAAAATCTCATCCCAAACAGTTCACTTTATTCAACAGACTCCAATTCAAAGGAATTGTTCATGTTTATCCTCTCTATGTAACTGAACAGTTTTGCCTTGACTATGCAATACAGTCCATCACATTAGCTCCCAATGAAATGAACAAATACCAGAACACATGCCAGTTCTGTATTGTAGCATAGTAACTCTATTCTGAACCACCTCTGTTTATGACCATGACATCACTTTTGGTTCCACCTGTTGCAATGCCGCTATGTCTTGCGCACGATCAGTCCCCATGCCCTATAAGTAGATGTCTTGTCCTTGCCAGGGCCATTTACTAATCCAATGGCAGTTGAAGGAACTGAACTAAACTATTCTGATCAGTTCTTCTATGAAAAGGATTCTTTGTGATAGATGGAGTAGCAGATTCTACTAAATTGCCATTTCCTCCTGCCTATATTGTGAATAGTTTCAAAGGATGCAAGCAAGAAAGGCTAAGAGTCACATCCCTGGGTAAGTCAGCACAAGGTCAGTGGTTCTTTCCATCAAGAAAGTGGATTTCCAAGGGCTTGGGACAGGTGCCCTGACTGTAGATTGGGCTTTTCAAACAGCATTCCTTCAGTACCCCTAATATTCAGGTTCCTGAGGAGGCAGTGGGGAACATCATAGTCCTGAAAAGTGACCCCCCCCCCCCCCCCCCCCAGGTCCTTGCGCTCATGGTATTCTCTTTTGCTGCAACTAAAGACAAGAGATCAACTCCCACTGCTGGCAAAGTCTAATCAACCTAGGTTGCTCCGAGAAGGTTGTTAATACTCTGTCAATCTTCAGGAAGAATACCACTAAGGCTACTTTCACACTGGAGCGGTGGGGGCGCTGGCGGTAAAGCGGCGCTACATTTAGCGCCGCTTTACCGGCGTTTTAGCAGCGCATTTCGGCCGCTAGCGGGGTGGTTTTACCCCCGCGAGCGGCCGAAAAAGGGTCAATACCGCCCGCAAACCGCCGCTGCAGCGGAGTTTTGCGGGCGGGTTCGGAGCGCTGCCCCATTGTTTCCAATGGGAACGGGCGCTATAGGAGCGGTAAATATACCGCTCCTATAGCGAGCCAAAGATGCGGCTTGCAGGACATTTTTGAGCGTCCTGCAAGCGCACCGCTTCAGTGTGAAAGCCCTCGGGCTTTCACACTGAAGACACAGCAACGGCTGTTTCGGGTCGGTTTGCAGGCGCTATTTTTAGCGCAATAGCGCCTGCAAACCGCCCCAGTGTGAAAGGGGCCTAACAGTGCCTATGACAGAGTTTGTCAAAAAATTTTCCCCCAGAAACCCTCAAATCTATAGCGTCTATAAATTGAACTCCCATCACATGACATTAGAGTTGCCATCATCCCCAAGAATAGTGAAATTCAAAAACCTCTCAGAGTAGGATTTTTAAGGCAACAAAAATAAATTTGTATAAAAATATAAAGATTTATTATATGAAAAAAACAATATTCCATGATATACAATTTCCTCATATAGGATATAAAAACAGAGCAGATGTTTATAAATGATACGTATGGAGGCTAGTGATGATGATGGAACTATCACTAGCCTCCATACGTATCATTTATAAACATCTGCTCTGTTTTTATATCCTATATGAGGAAATTGTATATCATGGAATATTGTTTTTTTCATATAATAAATCTTTATATTTTTATACGAATTTATTTTTGTTGCCTTAAAAATCCTACTCTGAGAGGTTTTTGAATCTATAGAGTCTTTGATTTTCCCTAAAGAGGCCTAGACATGGGTCTCAACCTAAGCACACTGAAAGGATTAGTTCAGCCTTTACAAAAACCCAATGGTCTTCTATTGACCCAATTGTACAGTTCTTAGCTGTCATAATGCTAAGACCACCGAGAAAATTACTTTTTCAAAAATGCAATTTACCATTAGTCCTAGACTCCTTGGCTTCTGATATTATTTAAAAGGACATATCTGGAACCTTACTTTAAAAAAAAAAAATATTTAAAGTGTGGTCACTTCTGCTAGAAGAGTCTGAAATTGCAACACTTGATTTCAATAATTTTTTGCTACCTTCTTTGATACCAGTGTTAGATTTCACCCCTAAACTTATCACAAATTTCCATCTGAAGCAAAAAAATTGTGCTTTTAAATCTCTTTTTAGAAAAAGATCAACAGGTGAGCTGGCTGGATGCCGGCAGAACTTTAGAATCCTATATTGAGGCTATAACTACTATCAGGGCTTCAGAACATCTTTACTGTCTCCTAGATATAGTATTGGCTTACAAAGCTAAGGTGGTGGCAAAATGTGTGATTGTGCACACTACACTTAAGGTTTTAGCTTCAAGGCAGCAGTAGGTCATATTCATTCGTGAAACATAGTGGCTAACTGATACTCAATCCACACCTGTCATTGTATTATTGTTTCAATCCGTCTTCTCTAGGTAATGTCAGTTTTGGACAGAAATCGATTTCTGCTCCCTCTACCTGTAGTTAAAATATTTTCAGCATCCCCTTTCTTGTATTTGAGTTTCCTATACATGTGTTAACATGAAGCTGTTAGGAAAATTGGAAAATTGACTTTATTGACATGTTCTATGGCAGCATATTATCCAGTCTAGTCAGAGTGTTGCTAGTTACACAACACCAGGGCTGAGTAGGATCTCAGATTTATGAGTTAATGGTCTTATCAGGGTAGAGAGGTAGCAGACTCTACCCATACATATGCTGCTAGAGAGCTTGTCAGGAAAGAAAAATGATGGGCAATATTGAAGACAGTTTAACGATTTTTCTCCAATGTGATCTGTTTACATTACGCAAGGAACAAATAATCAAATCGAATGAAGATTGAATATATGAGCAGTTTTTTATTTTATTTAGAGTGACAAATTTTTAAAAAATTACAGAAAAATATAGTTGAAAAGTGTGTGGCAGGGTTTTCAGTTCAGTATGTCAAACTGTGCAAAGATACCCAAAGACATCAGGCTAGAAACCAACTTCTTGATTAACACAAAGCATGCTGCTACACACGTATCTTCAGAAATTAGGAGAGCATGAATCAAGAAGTAACTGTTCTCCTAACTAATAAAATGGTTGTTTCTAAACAGCAACTCTGCATTATTAATGCTAACAATGTTCACATTTGTACTTTGCATCTGGGATTCAGAAATGCCTCAGTTATTTCTTTCATATAATCCTTTACTTTTCATTTACCAGGTCCACTTTTAGAGATAGGATCAGTAACAAGGCCAAACATTCATGAAACAAAATGCCAATATATTTGTTATAATATTTCGTTTTGAAGAAAAAACGCAGCTTTGCCTGGTCAGTCTTTTGAGTTTTAGAAATTTCTAACCTGCAAGCGCTGTTGAACAAGCATCTCTATTGCATACATTAAGTGGCCATATTTCAGTTGAAGTACTTAATGCAATAGCTGACAATGAAACCCTTTCCTGCCATAAATGCAAATGCACTGTAAGATTTAAAGTTGTATTCAAATGAAACACACAGGAATTTTGCATTCTATGCACTTTACGATTCCTATTGTTCCCTTCTTTGAAGTATCAGTTTAATGCCTAGATATTTATAAGCAGCTATTTCATCTGCTTAAATAATTATTGCTTTTGGCTACAATCCCACCTTAGGTCGTATTTCACCTACTTTTGTGGCAGTTAGAAAACATTTTATACAATACAATACAATACAATACAATACATTAGCCACTTCTGTCATTATCTCTATACCTAAAATATTACTTTTTTATACAGAAATAATTTTATATAGTTTTATACAATGTATATACAGACTGAAATCTGTCTATATTATTTTACCAGACAGCTGATGTATCATATCACATTGCTATACTTCACAAATGATGACAAATTTCACTAAATGTATTTGACAAAATGAATTTTCAATTGTCAAAACAATAATTTAGGAATCAAATCAGTCTGAATCTAATTTGCCAAAGCATAAAATAGCTGAGTGTTGCTTAATTTAGGAGACAAAAAGTTTGCAACATCTCTGAGATTTTATTGACTCATGTATAATAAAATAAAATTACAATAATAAAGTGCATTAAGTATTGCAACCAATAATATTTAACTTTTGCATAGTGAGATCAGTAAGAGATCCGATTCCTGGTTGCCATATTTTACATGTTACATTATCTCCCTTATTAAATGGGCAAGCCGCAGGGACTGGCTGGATTTCGATCCATGTATGGCCATGGGTTGCAGGAAAGAACATCGCTTGATTCACCCATTAACACAGTCAATGTTGATGGGGAAATCCCTCCCGTGGAGCTATTGTTTTCTTCAGGCAGGGGTGCGGGGAGCCGTCCCTGCCAGGAGAACACAGTGATTGTTGCTAGCAGCTAAAGCCACTGGCAATAATCCCATGTAAACATACGGCATGTTGGTTGTACCCAAATAAATTGATGGATCGACTTGGGTACAATCAGCCTGCCCATAGATGGTTCAAATCTCGGCTGTCCCTGCTGACCCAGCCAAGATTCAAATCATCTATGGCCAGCTTAAGCCATTCGGTCACATCAAATGACAGATAGAAGTACAGTCAGCAGATGCATATAAACATAATCTATGATCCAGCTGGGAAAATGGAGCAGTGACAGACATTAGCAGAGATAATAGGCCAATGATAAGGATAAGAACAGACAAACTGTGTACAACATTGTCCCAACAGTACACAGCAACAATCCAAGGCACATAGAATCAGACAATAGTCACAGACCTCTATTTGAGGCATAAACAGTCAGATACTAGACAAACCTATTTCCAAGACATAAGCAAACCTGAATGCAGTCAAGTATGTTTGTCATTCTATCTGCTATTGTCTTTTTGCTCTAACCATCTGTCTGAAAGTTAGGAGCGTGTCTCACCACCAATATCTGCATTTCTAGGACATACTCCTACATCTCCTATCTGTGCAGTTCCAGGATTCCTGAGAGCTCTAGATCCACTAGGACTTCCAAAATCCCTGCTAGTACTTCCATTGCAGAATTACCCTATGAAGCGGACAACCTAATGTTCCTACCACACTCATACGCACCCTACTGTAGAGAGGGAGCCAATTACCCAACCAGTGTGTTTTTGGATTATTGGAATAAACCACATCACATGGAGGAAACCCACACAAAAGAGAACACATATTCTTTATATAATTTTGAGTGGAGTGTACCTTTCAATAAATCCATCTTTTTCAATGCAGATATTTGGTATGAAATATGTGTGTCCTTTGGAAAAGGTGAACAATATGGAACGAGTCAATTTGCAACCTTTTTTTTACAATTATTCGGAATTTGTAATAAAATCTTTGTGTAAAATGGAAAAGTGTGCCCTAATTTAATGCCTCCATGAAATCCCACATTAAAATAACTACAAATCCAATTGCTATCATTACAAACTTTGAGCTCTAGAATAAAACAGAGACCTGGGCTTAGTTTTTAAAAAGACCAACAGATAATTCTACACTGTGACCCACAATCAAAAATTGCCAACACAACCATCTTCTGCCTGCCATTTCACCTAACCTTATATAAGCTGCAAGCATTCCAAAGACCTCATAGAATGGACATAATTCACCATGCAATTCTATGTCTTTCCTGACATAATATAATATTACATGGTATATATTGCAGTGTATTTAATTTATTTTAAAATCTGTAAGGTTGATTTACTTAAAGTGGAGAGTGCAAAATCTGATGTAGCTGTGCAAGGTAGCCAATCAGCATGTAACTTCAGCTTGTTCAATTTGACTAAAAAAATGGAAGCCGTTTCCATGCAGAACGGCACCAGATTTTGCACTCTCTGGTTATAGTAAAGCAACCTCTGTATGTAGGATCAAATTTATAGGATAGCTAACCATATGAACAAAATGTAATATATTGCTACTTAGTAGTCCTTAGATGTGATGGCTGTATTTGTTTCCTTTTTTAAGTACAGAAAAATATTTGTACATCTTGCTAGAAATGCAGTAACTTCCCATATGTCACTTGCTGAATAGAAATAAAACATACGTATTTTTGTTCTGCAAATTACTTACCCCATTAACCGCCATGTAACGGAGAAGAGCAAAGACAGACATGGTAAATTCCAGCCTGGGTGGCAACAATGGTATACTCTATGGCTACAGTAGAGAAGTGAGCATAGCCAGCCAGGGACAGTTAGTGTGTTATTCACGGGATTACCAGGTGAAAATAAAAAGAAAGAAACCACTCTCAGCCACCTCATCTAAGGATTGATAAGGTGTGGGGGTTAAAACACATTGAGACTTCAAGAACACAGGAACATGACCTTAAACTAACTGGAGGAAAGTTTAAAACTAATCTTAGAAAGTATTATTTCACTGAAAGGCTGGTTGATGATTGGAATCAACTACCAACAGAGGTAGTGAGACAGTCAACAGTAAATGGCTTCAAACATGCTTGGGATAGACATAAATCTATAGTCAGACAACGAGGTTGATGAAAAAAAAATGGGTCTTTCTGCCGTCACTTTTCTGTTTCTATAATTTGCAGTATATTACATTTTTTGGTCTTTGAGCTTAGATACATTTTAATGGGGACATTTTTTTAAATAAATAAATGCTTTCATGCAGTGCTCTCTGATTCAACAATAAAATGCTTGTAACACTGATATGATATAAGTTTTCGTATTGATTATGGTTCCTAGTTTCACCACATGTAAATTGATGAACAGATGTAAGTGTAACATACTGTGGTGTACACTAGGTTCCATTATAACAAATTAGTGTGTGTAATGTTAAGTTGTTCCTTGTTGGTTGGAGGTGTGGCTGGAGCACTCTTTTTTCAGCTCTTTTAAATGTTGAATATACAGTTTTGATGCTCCAAGCATGTCTGCCGTCTCTAGATGGTAAGCACAAAAATACCCCAAGACTTACTTTGCTTACTTACCTTTATTATTTTTGAACATAAAGTATAAGGTATACTGTACTAAAATCACAGGACCAGCAAACAAACTGATTAGTGTTTTTTTCCGTATTGTGGTCATGTAAAATACACATTTCACAAGTTTGAGGAAAAGAAGATAGAAGTATTTATTAATGGTCTCTAGAGAGATGAAGAGTGGTATCGAAATAGTGATTTTCTGTTTGTTGTGTCAATTTCTGACAATATTCGTAATTAAATAATACATATTTTTTTAGTTCTTTCAGATCACAGAATTCATTTACCTGAACCCATTATCAAAAGTGAAAAGCAAAATCAATATGACTATTTATAGCTATACCAAGGGACTATCAGAAAGCACATGGGGCATGAGTATCACAAGCTTAGTACTGTCTTTTGCATAATGAAATGAAATGTTTTCTTAGTCATCTTGAAATAAAAGTTACTGGATATGCAGACATTTCTATGCTACTTTCAGGTTTTTGGTTGCCACTTGTTTAGAAAAATGAAAGTTGAGTTGAAATGTGCACCTTTTCCATTTTCATCTCTAATTGAATTCTCCAGTGACCCCCTGATTCCCCATGGCTGTATTTCAGGTTTTGATGATGAGAAATAGAATTTTGTATTTGGATAATACAATTTTCTCACTTGCCTTAAGCGACCTTCAGCTCAATTTCCATTCCCTTGAGACGCCATATATTATGGAATTGAATGAAATTCCTTATTCATAGAAAAAAAGTTCCAATTTAATCTGAATATTCAGCATTTTACATTGGTCAAGGTGATGGATGGCATATTGAAACACTCTTCATTCAGGTAATAAAATGGTAGAATCCATGATTGTACTGAAAAATAATAATAAAGAAGTCTTTTCAATATTCTCAAAAGCTTCTGTTGTATACATTCCAGAACAGGGCCTGGGCTGTTTCTTATTACCAAACCAATAACATCTCCATTGCAAAAATCTGTACACTGTAGTCAGAAATAAAGATTTCATGTAGGTTACAAGATGAAAACTTCAGCAGTTGTCAGTAGGAAAAGGTTACTCTTTTATTCCGATTTTAATGTTTTAAGGTTAACTATTTTAGACATTCAGAAAAGTGTTTCTAGTGGATTTTGTTTGAGCAGATTTACACATTTAGCTTTCCTGAATGTGGATGAATATATATATATATATATATATATATATATATATATATATATATATATATATATATATATATACATACACACACACACACACACACACACACACACACACACACACACATACACACACACACATATACACACACACACAGTATATATGCATGAGCCGAACGTATTCCACTCAATGTAGTCCATGCACTTCCATCAGGGGGCTCATTTACTGTACTGTGTATAACACACTAGCATGCCTATGTTATAACTTACAAATTACGTATTATTAACATGCCTACATAGGTCCAATTTGGGTACTCCAGTCATTCCAACTAGTCACATTCTGATTTGAAAGTTTTGTACATTCACCTATTCGTGCTTCGCTATTCATATGTATTATTTGTAGCACTTAGCCCACCCCCCACCCAAAGTTGCTCTCCATTGAGCAATAAACAGTCATATTCATCTAGCTAGGCAACTGCTTTTATGCTTATACTTAATATGTTTAAACTAAATGCTGAATCTCTGTGCATTTGGGATTGACTCAAGAGACGCAAGGGCCTACTGGAGGATTTTAAATGTACATAAGAATGGTATTTTGTCCTAAATTAGTATAAATTAACATATGTAATCTATAACATACACATTTGTAATGGACAATCTATGCGATATCTCATGTAAGAGTATTATATCTTGTTTTTGCATATCATCTTTCTTAGGATTTAAGCATTGCAGCTTTGATGTACCTCCTCCTGAAACACAAAAGCAATTATATTCTAAAAAATATCCATTATATATATTGTTTTAGTTTTTTGGTTAAGACCCTGTGAGAGAAACATCTATAAATTCAATGTACAGTAATGCATTGATAGGTTAACTCAATACGCAATGTAAAAACAATCAGAACCAAAATTGAGCAAAAGTAACAAGTTTAACATTTTCCTCGTAAACATAACCTTTATGAGCTCTTTATCCTACATTCTGCTTTTAAGAGCCTTTTGAACTCAAAGAAATCTCCTATTTTATCTGTGACCATGAGATATATCCTAACATAAAGCAATCTGAGTGAGCATTAGGATACTAATTGCAAACTGCAAAGAGCATGACAGAGTAAATGCAAGCTGCGCTTACAAATTGAATTCATTTTGAAAATGGAATTAATATCCAGATGATAAGCATTCACATAAATGATTACTTGATCTTTACCTGCCTGGGTTTGCATTTCATTTTTTTAGAAAAGATATTTTGATGGGAAACAATTGCATTTACAATTCAAATCAAATCAAACACACATTCTGCTGAGTCTTCTAGTGTTGTCCTGTCATCCTACCTCCTCCCTTTGGGAACTTGTCTGTTCTTTTCCAGATCGTTGTGGGTGCCAGAGCTTTCAAAGTGAGCTAAACACCTCTGATCTGCAGCTAACGTGTCAACCTCCATCATTTTGTTTTCTCTGAAGAAAAAAAATGCAGATTCAATTACAAATAAATGAGGACCCTTACTGGCATGTTTAATGCACACTATGCAAAATAAAAGAGGCTATTATAGTGCATATAAAATATAATGAAAAATATCTCATAATATATACAATGTGTATTATTTATATATATATATATATATATATATATATATATATATATATATATATATATATATATATATATATATATATATATATATATATATATATATATATATATATATATATACACACATACATACACTGTATGTATTTATATCACACAGGCTTGAATGGGCAAATACAATTGTAATTTTTATGATATCAAATTTGTACTACATACTTTGCCACATTTTCTGAGCTCTGGGGAAAATGAGTGCAACTGCACTTGTGGAGAGTGCAAGGTCTATTTGCCTTTAGTAAAGCCATAAGCATGTGTGCAGTGCCACACAATACTTTGTTTTGTTTCTATGACACCATTTATAATGGCATTAGCACTTCTTGTAATGCCAGAATCCATGTTTAGCCAAAGCATAGCTGATATGGTTCTGATATGGTTCTGCCCTGACTCCCCCTACCCTAAAAACAGTAAGCAATCTGTCAAGAACTAGATCACCTGCTGGTGGCCCTGATGTTTCTGAGTTTGAAGGATGTAGTTCCAATGTCCACCAGTAGTTCTCTCCCAGTTGTTATCTCCCAGTAGCCAGCAGATCCCAACGCTTATTCCCCACCTGATGCTGGCTGCTGGGGGGTATTTAGCCCCACTTTTAGCTTTCCACAGGGCCTCAACATTCTGCCCTGTGTGCCAAATAGGGATGGGCCCGGTGTTCGATTCGAACCCATGTTCGAATCGAACATCGGGCATTCGCCCGTTCGGCGAGCCCAGAACTATTTGGGCCGCTCGCATCACATTCGTGTGATGCGAGCGGCCCACAATGCATTGCGCCAGTCGCAGTGCAATGCTGGCTGATGATTGGCCAAGCATGCACTGTGACCCCGCATGCTTGGCCAATCACAGCGCCGGCAGCGAGGAGGGCCATAATTATAGCTCAGGGGCTTTAGTACACGCCCCATGGTATAAGAGGCCGCCGCCGCCACGGCCTTGCATATTGTGTTTCAGTGTCAGGGTGTCAGTGTGCTGCTGACTGCTGACATTATGTGCTGTATTTCTGGGGATTTGTGTGCGTGCTGTTAGTACAGCATTGCAGTATCACATCTGGGGGGTGTCTATAGGTTGCCTGTGAAGGGGGGGGGGCATGTTTCCTGTGCTTAGAACTGTCCCTGCAAAAAGTGTAATTTTTGCAGGAAAAAAAGCTATTTAAAAGCACTCGCGGCTAATGAATTGATGGCTCCCGTAACACAGAGAACTGTCATTCATTGATAAAAAATAAAAATAAATGGCGTAGGGTCCCCCTCAAAATCCATACCAGACCCTTGAGGTCTGGGATGAATTTTAAGGGGAACCCCAGCCAAAAAAAAAGACCTGTCAGACGCAGCGAAGCCTGACACAGCGGGAGCCTCCCATTGCGAGGAGTGGCCCAAGAAGAAACACCGACGCCGACGCCATGGAAGAAGATGCCGGACGAGAAGACCAGCGCAAGAAGAAGCGGATCGGAGGAAGAAGATGATGGAAGAAGAAGATGGAAGAAGATGCCGGAAGGAGAAGATGAAGAAACCGAATGACTTTCGATGAATGACTGTTCTCTGTGTTACGGGAGCCGTCAATTCACATTAGCCGCGAGTGATTTTAAATAGCATTTTTTCCCTGCAAAAATGACACTTTTTGCAGGGACAGTTCTAAACGCAGGAAACATGAGCCCCTTCACAGTCATACTATAGACACCCCCCAGGTACGAAATTTAAAGGAATATTACACTTTTATTGTTTCAATTTAAGCATTATTAAAATCACTGCTCCTGAAAAACGTCCGTTTTTAAAAAAAAAATTTGCATTGATACATGTCCCCTGGGGCAGGACCCAGGTGCCCAAAAACTTTTTATGACAATAACGTGCATATTAGCCTTTAAAATTAGCACTTTTGATTTTGAACGTTCGCATCCATTATAACTAATAGGGTTCTAAAGCTCGCACGGACTTTAGGTCCGTTCGCGGGTTCTGGTGCGAGCCGAACGGGGGGGTGTTCGGCTCATCCCTAGTGCCAAACATCTTGATCCTGCTGACCTTGAATCAGTGATTCTGCTAGGTAGCTGCCTACCTGATCCTTGCCGCTTTGAACCTGTTACCCTGATTCCACTGCCTCTACCTTTTTCCATGCATCCACGTGCTGTTGCATGCACCTCCTGCCTGACCCTGCCTTACCAAATTTCTCCCTTTACTTTGTATATAGTGTATCATTGTTACTCTTTTAGTTAGGTCATTTGTCACGGGTTTCACTATTTCTTGTATACTTTTTCAGTGTTGATTGATTTTTTTCCCACTTCTTGTACTTTTAATACATTTTATTATAATTGTACTTGGTAAAAATGCTATATAAATATATCACTAGATTATAAACAATTCCAAAAATTGGCAAACATCACAGTGGTAAGATGCAGCAAATTCATAGAGACTTATCCAAAGTGACTTGGAGCTGTGATAGCTGCAAAAGGTGGCTCTACAAAGTAATTGTACTTGGTAAAAATGCTATATAAATATATCACTAGATTATAAACAATTCCAAAAATTGGCAAACATCACAGTGGTAAGATGCAGCAAATTCATAGAGACTTATCCAAAGTGACTTGGAGCTGTGATAGCTGCAAAAGGTGGCTCTACAAAGTACAGAATTTAGGGGGGTGAATAGTTATGCACATTGACTTTATCTGTTATTTTGTCCTATTTGTTGTTTGCTTCACAATAAAAAAAAAAAATCTTCAAAGTGGGCATGTTATGTAAATTAAATGATGCAAATCCTCAAACAATCCATGTTAATTCCAGGTTGTGAGGCAACAAAACACGAAAAATGCCAAGGGGGGGGGGGGGAATACTTTTGCAAGGCTCTGTATATTCAAAGTAGTATGAAGTAAATGCTCCCAGTTTTTTAATCATGCATTCTAAGAAAATTTTCAAGCACATAATTTCACCTATAGCAGGTCACAAATGCCTAGAGGTGTATTTATGAAAAGTGTGCAGAGCAGTCCTGTGAAACTACACCTACATTCATTTTGTGCGAATGTTATTAGGCCATTTTTGTTGCAGTTTGAATGTTATTCATTCATAAAGATGAGTGAATCAGAAAAATACTGCATCATGGTCACTAGTTTAAGCTGATGATAATAGGAAGTAAATATTTAACATTTGATTTTTCCCCCATTTGCACAGAACAAATGTACATGCAGTTGCAAACAAATAGATCTGCAAATTTTTAATGAATACACTCCTTACATTATGTAATATTCAGGCTGCAGGATCCTCAGTGCATTTTCCCTCAACGTGGTCAGGGAGTGCCCATGCTGAGGATTAGGTAGCACAGGGACAGCGCTGGTGCTAGTAGCTGTCCATCAATTAGCTTTGAAGATGGAAGAACAGTGGGGTGGCCTGCCATCCTAAGCTTTGTGCCTGTGTGTTTGTAGTACGCAGCTCCTGGCCAGGAGGTTTGCTCCATAGGGCCCTACAAGACAAAAGAGCACCCTAGCAAACAAGGGATCAGCTGAAACAGGGAGAAAAACAAGATTTAAAATATGAAGATGGAGTAGACAGTTGTGCAGGTACTTTGAATTAGCCCTTAAGTAGGGATGCACTAATACCGATATCGGTGACGATACAGAGTATTTTCACAGGTGCTCGTACTCGTGAAAATGCTCCCAATACCCAAAACAGATACTTTGCGGTGTGATTTGTATCTATACAAAATGAATGAGTGCAAAGAATCACACGTGGTGCATTTTCTGTCCGAATCGCATGCGCTAACCCAGAATGAAATCACTATGACAGGCCTGGGGTTACACAGGAGCAGTGGGGAAACCGCATTCCTGTTCAAATCACATGTGATTCTTTGCAATGGCCATTCATTTTGTATTAATTTTGTATGGACACAAAGCGCACCGGAAATTATCAGTACTCGGTATCGGTGAGTACTTGATCAAAAGTATCGATACTCGCCAATAAAAAAGGGTATCGGTGCATCCCTACCCATAAGTGCTTGACTCGTAGGCTGGAAGTGCCCGCACTTTATATTTTTCCTTTGATAATTTCTTGTTACTCCATTATATGACTTGACCTATGGATGTACATTATGTAGCACCTATCACCAGTGCCTTATATGGCACAACCCCTTAACGCATCCTATGCATTAAGGTGAAAAAACACCTGGCAGTGACCAGCCCACTAGCCCCCCCCCCCCCCGTTTAACTTACCTGTCCCTCTCTCCACAGGCTCTTGATTGGATAGATTGATAGCAGCGCAGCCATTAAAATTAAAATTTAATAATGCGGGTGCCGTGGGGGGGGGCCAAGTCCGGCATTTGTGTCCATGGATGCATACAGATGCTGGACTCGGGAGTGCGCCCACAAGGTAACCCCCTCCCCCAGGGAGAGCACTTCTCACAAGGGGCTATCTGATATGGGGAGGAGCCGCAGGGGGACCCCAGAAGAGGATGTTCAGGGCCGATCTGTGCATAACGAGCTGCACAGTGGACGCAAGTATGTTACGTTTGCTATTTAAAAAAAAAAAAAAATTAACCTTTACAATCACTTTAAGCTGTTGAAATTGGCAAAAAAAAGTTGGGGTTTAAAATCACTTTAAAGTGTTACAAAACCCAAGACCCTGCATTCACTATATCTGGTCTCCCACAGTACACAGAACATGTAAATACAATTATTTTAGTAAATATAAGCTGCTAAATACCTTTTTTCATCAGCAGTTAGAGCAGTCTGGTGACTTCTAAGTTTGTCTGTTTAAAGCTTGTAGGAGGAGTTTTCATTCTCCCACAATTGTCCTATGAGATTGCAGGACCCCTGACCCCTGCCTGGACAGTGCTGATTGCCCCTATGCTGATCACATGCACTCTCCCAAGAGAAAAAAACTCTCTAGCAATACACACCAAACTGGGCATGTGCAGCTTGTCCCCTGGTTCTGTAAATATAAGGTTATTTTTTGGAGATAGTGGAAGACAGGATCAAACAGCCTTTTTAAACAATGCAGGGGATTAACCCCTTAGGTTCCACAGTGAGTATGACAAGCATGCTTTACTGCATATACAGACAGATTTTACTGTTGTAGGTTTAGTAATACTTTAAGCGTGTAAAGGTTTAGAGAGCAGTATTTTTAAGAAGCTAAGATTAAGAACATGGGAGCATAACCTCAAACTAGCAGGAAGATTGTGCAAAACCAACCTAAAGCATTGTTTTACTAAAAAAGTAGTTGATACTTGAAACAGACTTTCACCAGAGATAGAGAGTCAGTCAACAGTAAGGCCCCTTTCACACTGGGGCGGTTTGCAGGCGCTATTGCGCTAATAATAGCGCCTGCAAACCGACCCGAAACAGCTGTTGCTGTGTCTTCAGTGTGAAAGCCCGAGGGCTTTCACACTGAAGCGGTGCGCTTGCAGGACACTGGAAAATGTCCTGCAAGCCGCATCTTTGGCTCGCTATAGGAGCGGTATATTTACCGTTCCTATAGCGCCCGTTCCCATTGGAAACAATAGGGCAGCGCACCGAACCCGCCCGCAAAACGCCGCTGCCGCTGGGTAAAACCACCCCGCGAGCGGCCGCAATGCGCCGCTAAAACGCCGGTAAAGCGGCGCTAAATATAGCGCCGCTTTACCGCCAGCGCCCCCACCGCTCCAGTGTGAAAGTAGCCTTAGTGAAAGGGGTTGCAAACCTATGTGTTGTTTCACCTTTTTTCAAAAAACTTCTGGCAGTGACCACCCCCCCCCCCCCATTTTACTTACCTGAGCCCTAGAGCTTGACCCACAGGGATGCGCTGTCTCTCTGATTGGGGTTCTCAGCTCTTGATTGGATAGATTGATAGCAGCACAGCCATTGGCTCCCACTGCTGTCAATCAAATCCAATGATGCGGGTGCCAGGGCATTCAGCCTCTATGGATGCCGAATGCTGGACTCGGGAGTGCGCGCAAAAGGTAACCCCCGGGAGAGCGCTTCTCCCAGGGGGTTATCTGATGTGGGGAGGAGCCACGGGGGACCCCAGAAGAGCAGGTTCGGGGCCACTCTGTGCAAAACGAGCTGCACAGTGGAAGTATGATATGTTTTTTTTTTTCTTTTTAAATAACAAACGAACCTTTAGTGTCACTTGAGTTTAAGCATGCTTAGGACAAAAAGGTAAAAAAAACACACACAAAAAATAAATAGGGCCAGATTCCGTGGATCACTTGGTCTTTTTCTGAGTTTGTATTTTTATGTTTCTACTTGCACTTTAGGTTTGTTCCCAGTATTTCTCTATGGGGGGGGGGGGGGGGAAGAAATAATTCCCTCTGAAAATATTACAGAATGGAAACATTGTTTCCAGGCTTCCAGCGCAATCATGGAAACAATAGTACAATGCTTTAGGTTTTCTGTTCTTTGATTTACATTACAATTTCCCCAGAGACACTTTTCTTTAGCACAAATCTATATATACCCGAGAGCCATAAATGAGATTCCACATTTTATACCAACTTCTTAATTCTAGTGGGGTGTGTGTTTATTCACTGCTGTACTTTAGAGGAAAGTATCATTAAAATATAAATGTTTTTTTTTGTCATTTCACTTCCATTTTAACACAGCAGACTTGCCATGGAAGCCATTTAAAAGCCTAATATTAACCACATAATTGAAAAATATGACCATGTTGCCCTTGCTGAAACAAGATAGCTGCAGTAAATACCAGGAAAATACACATTAAAAGGCTTCAACTAATAGCTCAAATGCAGATACAAGCACTAGCCTGAAAAAACAGACTATGTGTTCATCAAACAGAATACCTTATTATACGTTATCTGCCACAGTCTAATGCTCTATTTGTTACTTATTTATTATGGCCTATGTATACATTACAAATACATCATTTAATTAATGCAATATTTATCACAAGAGTATCATTTCATTCACTGCTTCAACTGCTGGCATTCGACTCAGCAATAAAGCTGAATCTACGAATGACAAACGCAAATAAATTGATTGGATTATGATAATTTAAAGAGAAAGTAAATCTATTTTATTACATTTCTAAGTAAGCCAATGCATTCTCAAACTAAATAATATGCCTAAAGCAGAGGATGCATATTAGAATATCGTAGAGGACTGTTTATACTACAAATTTGTAAGTATACTGTATAGTACAAGGGAGCTGTTGCTTTAAAGTGGCTGTACACCTTGTACAACCACTTTTACCTACAGGTAAACCTATATTAAGGCTTACCTGTAGGTGCTGGAAATATCTCCTAAACCTCCACGGTTTAGGAGATAATTATGGAAAAGCTGAGCACAGATGACTACGGCGCATGTGCCGATGTCATCAGCGCATGCGCACTTTAGAACGGGCACATCATGGCATTTCTAATAGGGGTCATGCCGTGACTGGCGGCTCCCGCGCGCATGCGCAGGAGTGACGTCGCACAACTCTGGCCAGTCACAGAGCCAGAGTTCATGGCCCCGGAAGGAAGAGAGGCGAAGATGGGCGATCCCTGCTAGTGGGGACAACGGTGACATAGCAGGCTTCGGTTTCAGGTAAGTGACACATAATGGGCTACTATGCGATGCATAGAAGCCCATTATGCTTTACCTTTGCAGGGAAAGGTAAAGCACCAGGGTTTACTTCCTCTTTAACCACTTGCCGACTGCCTAACGCAGATATACTGCAGCAGAAGGGCACATACAGGTAAACTAACGTACCTGAGAGTTTCCCTTTAAGAGGCAGCCTGCAGGCGCGTGCACGCGCCCGCGGCAAGCTCCGTGAGTCGGGTCGCAGGTCTCATGGAGAGGAAGAACGGGGAGATGCTAATGTAAACAAGAATCTCCCCATTCTGCCTAGTGACAGTATCACTGATCTCTGCTCCCTGTGATCATCGGGAGCAGAGATCGGTGACGTGTCACACGTAGCCAAGCCACCCTCACAGTTAGAAACACTCCCCAGGACACACTTAACCCCTACACTGCCACCTAGTGGTTAACCCCTTCACTGCCAGTGTCATTTACACAGGAATCAGTGCATTTGTATAGCACTGATTGCTGTATAAATGACAATGGTCCCAAAAATGTGTCAAAAATGGCCGATGTGTTCGCCATAATGTCGCAGTCACGATAAAAATCGATGATCGCCACCATTACTAGTAAAAAAAAATATTAATAAAAAAGCCATAAAACTATCCCCTATTTTGTAAACGCTATAACTTTTGTGCAAACCAATCAATAATCGCTTATTGCAATTTTTTACCAAAAATATGTAGAAGAATACGTATCGGCCTAAATTGAGTAAAAAAAATGTTTATGTATTTTTGGGGGATATTTATTATAGCAAAATGTAAAAAAAATGATGCGTTTTTTTCAAAATTGTCGCTCTTTTTTTGTTTATAGCGCAAAAAATAAAAACCGCAGGGGTGATCAAATACCACCAAAAGAAAGCTCCATTTGTGGGGGAAAAAAGGACGTCAATTTTGTTTGGGAGCCACGTTGCACGACCGCGCAATTGTCAGTTAAAGCGAAGCAGTGCCGAATCGCAAAAAGTGCTCTGGTCAGGAAGGGGGTAAATTCTTCCGGGGCTGAAGTGGTTAAAGCTTATGTCAAGGCAAAATAAAAATACATATGCAACACTTATCTGCAATACATGTGTATTTCCCTGTGTTTGTAGGGAGAAACTGACTGAAACAGACAGAATGCCGGTCCAATGCCAGGGCGCGTTCTGTTTGTCACAGGTGTGGGGTCAGGAGGGTGGGGCTGTGTGTGACGGCGCGCAGACTGCAATTGTAATGTAATTTGTTGCAGTGGGCAAACCCCACTCTGTGATCAAGCCGGCTCTCCTCTTCCTCCTCGCTCTCTTCTGCTATTATGATCTGACCGTCCCCTCTGCACGGGTGAGGCTGCAATGATGGACACAGGTGAGGCTGCAATGATGGACACAGGGGACACTGCAATGATGGACACAGGTGAGGCAGCATGATGGACACAGGTGAGGCTGCATGATGGAAACAGGTGGCACTGCAATGTTGGACACAGGTAAGGCTGCACGGGTGATGCTGAAATGATGGACACAGGTGAGGCTGCACGGGTGAGGCTGAGATGGACACAGGTGAGGCTGCACTGGTGAGGCTGCAATGATGGACACAGGGAGGCTACATGGGTGGAGACTGCAATAATGGACACAGGTGAGGCTGCACTGGTGAGGCTGCAATGATGGACACAGGGGAGGCTACATGGGTGGAGGCTGCAATAATGGACACAGGTGAGGCTGCACTGGTGAGGCTGCATGATGGAAACAGGTGCGGCTGCAATGATGAGGCTGCACAATGGACACAGGTGAGGCTGCATGGGTGAGGCTGCAATGATGGACACAGGTGAGGATGCACAGGTCATGCTGCAATGATGGACACAGGTGAGGCTACACTGGTGAGGCTACAATGATGGACACAGGTGAGGCTGCATGATGGACACAGGTGAGGCTGCATGATGGACACAGGTGAGGCTGCAATGATGGACACAGGTTAGGCTGCATGGGTGAGGCTGAAATGATGGACACAGGTAAGGCTGCACTGGTGAGGCTGCAAAGATGGACACAGGTGAGGCTGCAATGATGGACACAGGTGAGGCTGCAATGATGGACACAGGTGAGGATGCACTGGTGAGGCTGCAATGATGGACACAGGTGAGGCTGCACTGGTGAGGCTGCAATGATGGACACAGGTGAGGCTGCATAGGTGAGGCTGCAATGATGGACACAGGTGAGGCTGCAATGATGGATACAGGTGAGGCTGCAAGGAAGGACACGGGTGAGACTTCAATAATGGACAAGGGTGAGGCTGCATTAGTGGGCACTGGTCACGCTGCGTTGATAGACATGGGTGAGGCTGCATTAATGGGCACGGGTGAGGCTGCATTGATGGGCACGGGTGTAAAAGTTGTTGTTAATATTTATTTGTGTAACTTAATTTTGCATAAAACATTTCATGAGTGTCATTTCATGAGAATTTATGAGGGCTTGTATAGGGGCAGGATTAGGGGTGGGGCATGGTAGGGGTTGAGTGTGGCAACTGGTGGCGAATAACCCTTAAGGCCTGGCTAGTAGCTAGCTCAGGACTTGAAATTTTGAGCCCTGATTTTATATATATATATATATATATATATATATATATATATATATATATATATATATATACAGTGGTGTGAATAAGTGTTTGCCCCCTTCCTCATTTCCTGTTCCTTTGCACACTTAAGTGTTTCGGAACATCAAACCAATTTAAACAATAGTCAAGGACAACACAAGTAAACACAAAATGCAATTTGTAAATGAAGGTGTTTATTATTAAAGGTGAAAAAAAATCCAAACCATCATGGCCCTGTGTGAAAACATACTATAACTGTGGTTGTCCACACCTGAGTTCAATTTCTCTAGCCACACCCAGGCCTATTATTGCCACACCTGTTCACAATCAAGGCATCACTTAAATAGGAGCTGCAGTAAGGTCCACCAGAAGATCCTTAAAAGCTACACATCATGCCGAGACCCAAAGAAATTCAGGAACAATTGAGAAAGAAAGTAATTGAGATCTATCAGTCTGGAAAGGGTTATAAAGCCATTTTCAAAGCTTTGGGAATCCAGCGAACCACAGTGAGAGCCATTATCACAAATGGCGAAGACATGGAACAGTGGTGAACCTTCCCAGGAGTGGCCGGCCACCCAAAATTACCCAAGAGCGCAGCGACGACTCATCCAAGACGTCACAAAAGACCCCACAACAACGTCCAAGGAACTGCAGGCCTCACTTGCCTCAGTTAAGGTCAGCGTTCATGCCTCCACCATCAGGAAAAGACTGGGCAAAAATGGCTTGCATGGCAGAGTTCCAAGGAGAAAAACCACTGCTGAGCAAAAAGAACATCAAAGCTCGTCTCAATTTCCCCACAACACATCTTGATGATCCCCAAGACTTTTGGGACAACATTCTGTGGACCGATGAGACAAAAGTGGAACTCTTTGGAAGGTGTGTGTCCAAGTATATCTGGCGTAGAAGGAACACTGCATTTCAGAAAAAGAACATTATACCAACAGTAAAATATGGTGGTGGTAGTGTGATGGTCTGGGGCTGTTTTGCTGCTTCAGGACCTGGAAGACTTGCCTTGATTAAAAGGAACTATGAATTCTGCTGTCTACCAAGAGATCCTGAAGGAGAATGTCCGACCATCTGTTCGTGTACTCAAGCTGAAACGAACTTGGGTTCTGCAGCAGGACAATGATCCTAAACACACCAGCAAGTCCACCACTGAATGGCTGAAGAAAAACAAAATTAAGACTTTGGAGTGGCCTAGCCAAAGTCCTGACCTGAATCCTATTGAGATGTTGTGGTATGACCTTAAAAAGGCCGTTCATGCTCGAAAACCCTCTAATGTAACTGAATTAGGACAATTCTGCAAAGATGAGTGGGCCAAAATTCCTCCAGGACGCTGTAAAAGCCTCATTGCACGTTATCGCAAACGCTTGGTTGCAGTTGTTGCTGCTAAGGGTGGCCCAACCAGTTATTAGGTTTAGGGGGCAATCACTTTTTCACACAGGGCCATGATGGTTTGGATTTTTTTTCACCTTTAATAATAAACACCTTCATTTACAAATTGCATTTTGTGTTTACTTGTGTTGTCCTTGACTATTGTTTAAATTGGTTTGATGTTCCAAAACACTTAAGTGTGACAAACATGCAAAGGAACAGGAAATGAGGAAGGGGGCAAACACTTTTTCACACCACTGTATATATATACACATATACACACACACACATACAAACACAATACTCCTCCCTTGTATAAAAATGCACTACCATATATCATATATATTATGTTTGACCTATTATAATCCTTCATTTGTTTGGCCAACAACCTTTATCATCACTCAATAAGGTTTAAGGACCCTTACGGTCTTATTCTTCCTCTTGATATCCTACAATAGTAAGTACCCAATGTACCTTACCCCTATAGTCAAATTGGTTGTCCTCTATTCTTTTACCTCATTCCCCAGTAACCCCTTTCCTCAACCCCCCCCCCCCCATTCTTTTTCCCAATCCTCTCGCCCTCTCCCCTTTATCTCCCTAATTTCCACCTCTTTACTCTCTCCCTTTCACTGTCCACATCCATTCCATGTAATTAACATTCCACATGTATTACAATTTTTATCTATATATATTATATATTCATTTTTTAGTTAAAACATTTTCTATACTTTTTTTTTTTTCATGGGCCCGGTGTTCGATTCGAACCCACGTTCGAATCGAGCACCGGGCGTTCGCCCGGTCGGCGAGCCCAGAACGAATTGGGCCGTTCGCATCACATTCGTGTGATGCGAGCGGCCCGCAATGCATTGCGCCAGTCGCAGTGCATTGCTGGCTGATGATTGGCCAAGCATGCACTGTGACCCCGCATGCTTGGCCAATCACAGCGCCGGCAGCGAGGAGAGCAATAATTGGCTACAGGCAGGACGCCTGTAGCCAATTATAGCTCAGGGGTGTTAGTACACGCCCCACTCTATAAAAGGACGCCGCGCCGGGGGCCTAGTGCACTCTGTTCCGGCTGTGATTGTGATAGGCAGACTGCTGATGCTGATGCTGATTCATTATCATTACTACTACTGAATACTGATCATTTGAATATATATTCATTCTGCTGATTGCACTGCTGCTGAGTTGTGACATTATCTGCTGCTGAGTCTAACTGCTGTGATTCTGGGGATTAGTCTGGTGTGTGCGTGCTGTTAGTACAGCATTGCAGTATCACCTTCTGGCCTATTGTGATCTAAGGCAGGCAGGCATTTATAGGAGCTAGCGTGTGTGTGTGTGCTGTGTTAGTACAGCACACATAAAACCACCTCCTTCACTCTATCTGCTATAAGGCCCAGTTGTTGTCATATAAGGCAGCCTCTATCTGCCGTAAGGCCCAGTTGTTGTCATCGAAGGCAGCCAGGCATCTCCAGGAGCTAGCGTGTGTGTGTGTGCGGTGTTAATACCGCACACATAAAACCACCTCAGCCTCTCTATCTGCCATAAGGCCCAGTTGTTGTCATATAAGGCAGCCTCTATCTGCCGTAAGGCCCAGTGTTGTCATCGAAGGCAGCCAGGTATCTCCAGGAGCTAGCGTTTGTGTGTGTGCTGTGTTAGTACCACACACATAAAACCACCTCAGCCTCTCTATCTGCCATAAGGCCCAGTTGTTGTTGTCATATAAGGCAGCCTCTATCTGCCGTAAGGCCCAGTTGTTGTCATCAAAGGCAGCCAGGCATCTCCAGGAGCTAGCGTGTGTGTGTGTGCTGTGTTAGTACCGCACACATAAAACCACCTCAGCCTCTCTATCTGCCATAAGGCCCAGTTGTTGTCATATAAGGCAGCCTCTATCTGCCGTAAGGCCCAGTTGTTGTCATCGAAGGCAGCCAGGCATCTTCAGGAGCTAGTGTGTGTGTGTGTGCTGTGTTAGTACCGCACACATAAAACCACCTCAGCCTCTCTATCTGCCATAAGGCCCAGTTGTTGTCATATAAGGCAGCCTCTATCTGCCGTAAGGCCCAGTTGTTGTCATCGAAGGCAGCCAGGCATCTCCAGGAGCTAGCGTGTGTGTGTGTGTGCTGTGTTAGTACCGCACACATAAAACCACCTCAGCCTCTCTATCTGCCATAAGGCCCAGTTGTTGTCATATAAGGCAGCCTCTATCTGCCGTAAGGCCCAGTTGTTGTCATCGAAGGCAGCCAGGCATCTCCAGGAGCTAGCGTGTGTGTGTGTGTGCTGTGTTAGTACAGCACACATAAAACCCACCTCAGCCTCTCTATCTGCCATAAGGCCCAGTTGTTGTCATCTAAGGCAGCCTCTATCTGCCGTAAGGCCCAGTTGTTGTCATCTAAGGCAGCCTCTATCTGCCGTAAGGCCCAGTTGTTGTCATCTAAGGCAGCCTCTATCTGCCGTAAGGCCCTGTTGCTGTCATCTAAGGCAGCCTCTATCTGCCGTAAGGCCCTGTTGCTGTCATCTAAGGCAGCCATCTAATCTGAGTTAGTGTGTGTGCTGTGTGACTCCAGCACAATATACACTACCCACTACAATGCCTGGAAGACTGCCAAGGAGAGGCAGACAGTCCCGAGGCAAGAACACAGGGCAAGCAGGCTCTGTTTCTAGAGACAACAGTGCTGGTCGTGGACGTGGTCATGCATCGTCATCAGCACGTGGCCATGGGACACGCTTGTCCTTGTTTTCGGCAGCTGGACATGTTGAGCCGCATCATGCCGAAGCCTTGGTAGAATGGATGACCAAGCCCTTCTCATCCTCTCTCACCCAGGCTCAGGGTACTGGCAAAGCAGCTGCCAACGCGTACTCAATGGCATCATCAGGCACCCCTTCCCTAGACCCACCATGTCCTCCTGAGGAGTCCCCCGAACTGTTTGAGCACAGTGTTGGGTACATGCTCCAGGAGGATGCCCAACGTTTTGAAGGCTCGGATGATGATACCCAGCTAGAGGAAGGCAGTAGCGTGAGCGCAATGAGAGGGGATGCTCAAGGACAGCAATCTGGCAGTCATGTTCCACCAGCTGCAGCTTACTGCCAGGTTTGCTCCAGTGGTGACGAGGGAGGGGATGATGAGGTCACTGACTCCACGTGGGTGCCTGAAGGGAGAGAGGAGGAGGAGGAGGAGGCGGTGGCACATGTCCAACGAGGCAGGATGCCCTCCGGAGGCCAGCACACCAACTGAATCACACCGCAGAGCTCCGCCTGTGCACGTTATCACAAAAGTTCTTTGGTGTGGGCCTTTTTTGAGACGAGTGCATCAGATCGCACCACTGCTATTTGCAACATATGTCTTAAGCGTATCTCGCGTGGCCAAAACATCAGCCACTTGGGCACCACAAGCATGACCAGACATATGTCGACCTGCCATGCAGCTCGTTGGCAAGCGCACATTAAAGACCCACACCAAAGAACAAAGCGGACCTCTCCTTGCTCCTCATCAGCTGGGATCTCCAACCCCACTATATCTTCAGTCCTCTCTGAAAGCTGCTCTGAGAGGAATGAAGGTGTAGAATTAGGTGTGTCACAGCCAAGTACTTGCAGGCAATCCGTTAGCAGTACACCGACGTCCGATTCTACCAGGCAAATTTCCCTGCCCCAGCTGCTGGACCGTCGAAAGAAGTTTACTCCCAGCCATCCACATGCGGTTGAATGCTAGCTTGGCTAAATTGCTAGCACTTCAACTGCTGCCTTTTCAGTTGGTAGACTCGGCCCCCTTCCGTGAGTTTGTTCAATGTGCGGTTCCTCAGTGGCAGGTTCCCAAACGCCACTTTTTCTCACGGAAGGCGATTCCGGCTCTCTACCGGCATGTGGAAGGCAATGTCCATGCCTCGCTGGACAGGGCGTTCAGCGATAAGGTGCATATTACCGCTGACTCATGGTCCAGCAGGCATGGACAGGGACGTTACCTGTCTTTCACGGCCCATTGGGTCACTCTATTGGCAGCTGGGAGGGATGCAGGACAAGGTGCAGTAGTGTGGGAGGTTGTTCCGCCACCACGCCTCCAAAATGCTACTACTGGTTGTGACACACCTCTCTCCTCCACCCCCTCCTCTTCTTCTTCCTCCATGGCCTCTTCGAGTGCTCTGTCCTCGGAACCAGCGGTGCTCCGTAGGCGTACAAGGGGCTACGCGAGTACGCAGGCAAAAATATGCCATGCCGTGCTTGCGCTGGTGTGTTTGGGGGACAGGAGCCACACTGGGGCAGAGGTTCTGGCAGCTCTGCAGGGGCAGGCCGAGAGGTGATTGACGCCACGCCAGCTTAAGCCAGGAATGGTGGTTTCTGACAATGGCACCAACCTCCTCTCCGCCCTGCGACAGGGGCAGCTGACCCATGTGCCCTGTATGGCTCACGTCCTCAACCTGGTGGTGCAGCGGTTCTTGGGCAGGTACCCAGGCTTACAGGATGTCCTGAGGCAGGCCAGGAAAGTCTGTGTGCATTTCCGCCTATCGTATAATGCCAGTGCTCGGCTGGCTGAGCTGCAAAAGGAGTTGAACCTGCCCAAGAACCGCCTTATATGTGACATGCCCACCAGGTGAAACTCAATGTTGGCCATGCTGCAGCGACTGCACACGCAGCAGAGGGTACGGCGACTATGGCACCAGGACAGGGTCAGGGGAGCTTGGATTTTTTCCCCCACGCCAGTGGAGCATGATCAGGGATGCATGAACTGTCCTGTCACCATTTGAGGAGGCCACGAGGATGGTGAGCAGTGACAGTGCATGCATCAGTGACACTGTACCTCTTGTCCACCTGTTGGAGCATACGCTGCTTGGGATAATGGACAGGGCACTTGAGGCAGAACAGAGGCAGGAAGAGGAGGACTTCCTTGCCTCTCAAGGCCCCCTTTATCCAGACAGTGTTCCTTCTCTCCCACCCATCACACAGGAAGAGGATGAGGAGGAGGAGGAGGAGGAGGAGGAGGATTGTGTGAGCATGGAGGTGGAGCCTGGCACTCAGCATCAGCAGCAGCAGTCTTTTTTAGGGATGATGTACAGTACCAACAAACCAGTGGACTTGTACGTGGCTGGGAGGAGGTGGCTGGCGATCATGTCGTCCTCAGTGACCCAGAAGACTCCGGACCGAATGCCACAGCTAACCTACGTTGCATGGCCTCCCTGATCCTGCAAAGCCTGCGGAAGGATCCTCGTATTCTTCGGATCAAGGAGAGGGACCATTACTGGCTGGCCACTCTCCTTGATCCACGGTACAAGGGTAAGGTTGCGGACCTTATCTTGCCGTCGCAGAGGGAGCAGAGGATGAGACATCTCAGGGAGGCCTTGCAGAAAGGTCTGTGCAACGCGTTCCCAGAGACTGGGAGGTTACGTCCTGGACGACGAGTTGCTGAGGCTTCGGTCAGTAGCAGAAGGAGCGGTGGGGAAGGTGGACGTCTGACCGATGCGTTCAGACAATTTTTTAGTCCGCAGCCCCAAGGTATGATCGGTTCCAGCAACCATCGCCAGCGTCTGATATACATGGTGCAGGAATACCTAGGGGCAAGGTCAGACTTGGACACCTTTCCCACCGAAAATCCTCTGGCTTACTGGGTCTTGAGGATGGATCACTGGCCAGAGCTTGCACAGTATGCAATTGAGCTACTGGCCTGTCCTGCATCCAGCATTCTTTCCGAACGCACATTCAGTGCTGCTGGAGGCTTTGTCACCGATCACAGGGTGCGCCTGTCCACCGACTCGGTTGATCGACTGACCTTCATAAAGATGAATCAGTCTTGGATCACCACCAGCTACCAGGCACCTGAAGTGGATATAACTGAATAATTTATAATGTCACATCCCTTCAAGACTGCCTATGCTGATGCTGAGTGACTGTCATGTTATGTTCCTTGATAGCTTGGAAGAACATTTTTGTTTCTGGGTGCCACCACACCAGTGGCTAAGGCCCAATTTTTCAGCCCCTGTTTAACAGGGGCGTGTAATTACAATTTTTTATGCAATGCTTTGCAACAGGTCTCATTGCTGTGCTCAGAGTATAGTATCTGTGAGGGGTTGCAGTGTTGTGGCACCAGCACCAGTGCCTAAGGCACAATTTTTCAGCCCCTGTTTAACAGGGGCGTGTAATTACAATTTTTTATGCAATGCTTCGCAACAGGTCTCACTGCTGTGCTCAGAGTACAGTATCTGTGAGGGGTTGCAGTGTTGTGGCACCAGCACCAGTGCCTAAGGCACAATTTTTCAGCCCCTGTTTAACAGGGGCGTGTAATTACAATTTTTTAAGCAATGCTTCTTAACAGGTCTGACTTCTGTGCTCCAAGTACAGTATCTGTGAGGGGTTGCAGTGTTGTGGCACCAGCACCAGTGCCTAAGGCACAATTTTTCAGCCCCTGTTTAACAGGGGCGTGTAATTACAAATCTTGATCTAATAGTTCACAGCAGGTCCTAATCCTGCGCCCACCAAGAGTAACTGTGAGGGCTTACAGTCTTGTGGCAACACCGTCCACCACCAAAGGCCCAATTTTTCTGCCCTGTTCCACAGGTGCATGCAATTACAAATCTTGATCTAATAATTCACAGCAGGGCCCATTCCTGCGCCCACCAAGAGTAACTGTGAGGGCTTACAGTCTTGTGGCAACACCGTCCACCACC
The DNA here is from genome assembly GCA_028564925.1 of Lithobates sylvaticus. Lineage (NCBI taxonomy): Eukaryota > Metazoa > Chordata > Amphibia > Anura > Ranidae > Lithobates > Lithobates sylvaticus. The sequence goes on from CM053027.1 coordinate 409,438,964, forward strand.
ACCACCAAAGGCCCAATTTTTCAGCCCTGTTCAACAGGTGCATGCAATTACAAATCTTGATCTAATAATTCACAGCAGGGCCCATTCCTGCGCCCACCAAGAGTAACTGTGAGGGCTTACAGTCTTGTGGCAACACCGTCCACCACCACCACCAAAGGCCCAATTTTTCTGCCCTGTTCAACAGGTGCATGCAATTACAAATCTTGATCTAATAATTCACAGCAGGGCCCATTCCTGCGCCCACCAAGAGTAACTGTGAGGGCTTACAGTCTTGTGGCAACACCGTCCACCACCACCACCAAAGGCCCAATTTTTCTGCCCTGTTCAACAGGTGCATGCAATTTACAAATCTTGATCTAAAAATTCACAGCAAGGCCAATTCCTGTGCCCACCAAGAGTAACTGTGAGGGCTTACAGTGTTGTGGCTACACCAACATCTAATGGGGCAAATTTCTGCAGAGTATATACGGCAGGCCCCTACTTTCAAACATCCAAACTTACAAACGACTCCTACTTGCAAACGGAAGGAGAAAACAGGAAGTGAGAGGAAATCTACCCCTAGGAAGGGAAATTCTATCCTGTTAGATTTAATTTGGGAAAAAGGTATCTCCTCTCTACTGATGCTTTATCATCAATCCTTGTTTCAATAAAAACCCCACTTTTCCAAAAACATTTGTCATTGGGACGGAAAGTGAGGTGAAATGTTCTGAACAGGTGCACAGACAGCAAAACAAATGTTACAGGGGTGATAACCCCTCCCTATGTTCTCCAAAAAGCTTAAAAATAGAATTTTTTGGATGGAGCTAAACTTAAAGATGTACCTGTTCAGATTCTACTTAATAACAAACCTACAGTCCCTGTCTTGTTTGCACCGCCTGTATACTGCTGTTCAGAGTATATAGGGTTGTAGGTATAGGGTTTTATTTTGGGTGCGGGGTTACCCTTAATATCCATACAAGACCCAAAGGGGCTGGGGTGGGGGGGGGGGGTGATGGGGTAGCCATGCCATTTTTCTCAAGGATTTTCAGCCATATTGCCAGGACAAGACATGACATTAAAGCCGCAAGCGGTTTTAAATGGGTTCTTTTTTTTCCTTTACAAATGTCATTTTGTGCAGGGACAGTTCTAAACACGGGAAACACATGCCACTTCACAGGCATACTTTAGACACCCCCCAGGTACCATATTTAAAGGAATATTTCACTTTTTTTTCACTTTATGCATTATTAAAATGACTGCTCCCGAAAAAACGTTAGTTTTTAAAACTTCTTTTTTGCATTGATATATGTCCCCTGGGGCAGGACCCGGGTCCCCAAACCTGTTTTATGACATTAACATGCATATTGGCCGTTATAATTAGCACTTTTGATTTCGAACGTTCGCGTCCATTGTAACGAATAGGGTTCGAAAATTCGCACAAACTTTCGGTCCGTTCGAAGGTTCTGGTGCGAACCGAACCCGGGGGTGTTCGGCTCATCCCTACGCGCACTCCTCCCCACACTCTCTCCAACTGGAAGTGACGTACATCGCTGTCTGTGAGCCATCCGGAGTGTCTGGAAGCGCTGGGAACCACCGCCGTCCCTGGACCCATCAGCTGCCTCTTCACCAGTGAGAAGATCGTCTTTCCCACGAGTGGATGAACCACATTAACCACTTGACCACTGGGCACTTAAACACCCTTAATAACCAGACCAATTTTCAGCTTTCGGTGCTCTAACATTTTGAATGACAATTACTCAGTCATACAACACTGTACCCATATGACATTTTTGGCCTTTTTTTCACACAAATAGAGCTTTCTTTTGGTGGTATTTAATCACCGTTGGGTTTTTTATTTTTTTTTCGTTTCTGTTATAAAATTTAGCAAATTTGTAATTTTTCTTGATAAATTTTGGCCAAAATTTATACTGCTACATATCCTTGGTAAAAATAAGTACAAATTGGGGTATATTATTTGGTCTTTGTGAAAGTTATAGAGTCCACAAGCTATGGTGCCAATATCTGAAAATTAATCACACCTGAAGTAGTGACGGCCTATCTCATTTCTTGAGACCCTAACATGCCAGGAAAGTACAAATACCCCCCAAATGACCCCTTTTGGAAAGAAGACATTCCAAGGTATTTGGAAAGAGGCATGGTGAGTTTTTTGAAGTTGTCATTTTTTCCCACAATTCTTTGCAAAATCAAGATTTTTTTATCTTTTATTTTTTTTTTCACAAAATTGTCATATTAGCAGGTTATTTCTCACACACAGCATATGCATACCACAAATTACACCCCAAAACACATTCTGCTACTCCTCCTGAGTATGGCGATACCACATGTGTGAGACTTTTACACAGTGTGGTCACATACAGAGGCCCAACATGCAGGGAGCACCATCAGGCGTTCTGGAGCACCCAGGACAATTCTGACATTTCTCTCCTACATGTAAAAATCATCATTTATTTGCTAGAAAATTACATAGAACCCCAAAACATTATATATGTTTTTTTAGCAAAGACCCTAGAGAATACAATGGCGGTCGTTGCAACTTTTTATCTAGCACGGTACTTGCGCAGCATTTTTTGAACGCGTTTTTTTGGGAAAAAAAAGTTTTGTGCTTTACAAAAAACAAAACTGCAAATTTAGCCCAATGTTTTTGCATAATGTGAAATATGAAGTTTCGCCGAGTAAATAGATACCCAACATGTCACCCTTCAAAATTAGAGACGCTCGTGGAATGGCGCCAAACTTCGTTACTTAAAAATCCCCATAGGCGGTGCTTTAAAATTTTTTACTGGTTACATGTTTTGAGTTACAGAGGAGGTCTAGGGCCAAAATTATTGTTCTCGCTCCAACGTTCACAGCGATACCTCACATGTGTGGTTTGAACACCGTTTTCATATGTGGGCGGGACTTACGTATGCGTTCGCTTCTGCATGCGAGCACACATGTTCATTTTACTTCATTTATTTTAGTTTGACACTTTTTTTCCCCCAAAATTTTTTTGATTACTTTTATTCCTATTACAAGGAATGTAAACATCCCTTGTAATAGGAATATGACATGACAGGTCCTCTTTACAGTGAGATATGGGGGGTCAATAAGACCCGACATCTCACCTCTAGGCTGGAAAGCCTGAAATAAAATAAAAAAACGATCCTGGCTTCGATCGTAGCGAGCATTGCATGGTATCGCAGGGTATCGCATGGTATCACAGGGTATCGCATGGTATCGCAGAATATCGCATGGTATCGCAGAATATCGCAGGGTATCGCAGAATATCGCAGGGTATCGCAGAATATCGCAGAATATCGCAGGGTATCGCAGGGTATCGCAGGGTATGGCAGGGTATCGCAGGGTATGGCAGGGTATCGCAGGGTATCGCAGGGTATGGCAGGGTATCGCAGGGTATGGCAGAGTATCGCAGGGTATGGCAGAGTATCGCAGGGTATGGCAGAGTATCGCAGGGTATGGCAGAGTATCGCAGGGTATTGCAGAGTATCGCAGGCTATGGCAGAGTATCGCAGGGTATCGCATGGTATCGCAGGGTATGGCAGGGTATGGCAGAGTATCGCAGGGTATGGCAGAGTATCGCAGGGTATGGCAGAGTATCGCAGGGTATGGCAGAGTATCGCAGGGTATTGCAGAGTATCGCAGGCTATGGCAGAGTATCGCAGGGTATCGCATGGTATCGCAGGGTATGGCAGGGTATGGCAGAGTATCGCAGGGTATGGCAGAGTATCGCAGGGTATGGCAGAGTATCGCAGGGTATGGCAGAGTATGGCAGAGTATTGCTGGGTATCGCAGGGTATGGCAGAGTATGGCAGGGCATGGCAGGGCATGGCAGGGCATGGCAGAGTATGGCAGGGTACTGCTGGGTATCCATCCATCCATGCTCAGCCATCCCTCCATACCCTGCAATACCCAGCAATACACTGCAGGCTATTGCTGGGTATTGCAGGGTATGGAGGGATGGCTGAGCATGGATGGATGGATCGGTGGTGGCAGAGCAGGCTGTGGGCACTACAGATCCCGCCCACAGCACTGCTGCCACCGATCCCTCCCCCTCTCCTCTCACACTGTACCCATCGGTACAGAGAGAGGAGGGGATAGGAACCGACGTCATCAAATGACGCCGGTTTGCTTACATGTGATCGCGCCGTCATTTCACGGCGCGATCACGTGGTAAACGGCCGCGATGAGCCCGGCGATCACGGATGTTGGAATTTGGGTCCCGTATCTCGGGGCCAATTGGTCTTAGGAACCCAAAATTTGGATATAGTGTAGTGTTGGTTCCACCGGGTTTGCACACCAAGTGGCCCCGAGATACGGGCCCCAAAGTCGGGTCGGAAAATGTCAAGCACTTTTCTGCAGCAGAGAATGACATTTTCCGAACTGACTTTGGGGCCCCATATCTCGGGGGCCACTTGATTAGGAACCTCAATTTGGATATGTTGTAGTGTTGGTTCCACTTGGTTTGCACACCAAATTTGGGGTTCCTAGCACCAGAGGTGGGGGACTCGAGTCACATGACTTGACTCGAGTCAGACTCGAGTCACTTATTTGAGGACTTGCGACTTGCTTGACAAAATTAAACAAATGACTCGACTTGACTTTGACTTGGGCCCTATGCACTATACTTGCACTACCACTAACCAGCAGTCCACTACCTAACACTAACCGCAAGCCGCCGTCTGCCTACCTGATCAGAGTGTCATGCAGACAGACGGCGAACATTGCAGTGTTCAAAAGCCGCGCCTCCTTGTCTGTGACAGGCGGAACACTCAATTTCACAGCAAGCAGTGTTCCGCCTATCACGAACATCCTCTCATCTGTGTTATGAGGATGAGCGGATGTCCGTGATAGGTGGAACACTGAATGCTGTGAAATTTAGTGTTCCGCCTATCACAGACGAGGAAGAGGCGCGATTTTTGAATACTGGAATGGCCGCAGGGACACCGATGGGAAGCCGCCAACCAGGTACACCGCTGACAGTTTTAAACGGTGGTGTGCAAATTAATCATTTTTAATGCTTTACAGCATTATTGTCTAAGTCCAAGGGGTCTGAATATAAAAAAAAAAACATTGGCACTAGAATGAACTGACAATCATAGGAAATACACATATTGGAGACAATAGGGGCCATTGTGAATAATTGCCCCTATTGTCTCCAATATGTGTATTTCCTATGATTGTCAGTTCATTGATTTACATTGATCCTGTGTGAGGTCCTAATGTTTAGTACTATTTATGACCAGTTTCTGTAGGTGTGCAATTTGCTTATAACCAGCTATGGGGTTGTGCAATTAATGAGTTTAACTTGGGAGGTGTCCGATAGATCAGTTTAAGTTTATATGGAGGTGTGCAATTATTAACCAGTTTATAACAAGCTGTGGGGGCGTGCAATTAATTTGCTTATAATCAGCTATGGGGGTGTGCAATTCATTCATTTATAACCAGATATAGGGTTGTGCAAATATTAATTTTGACTCTGGAGGTGTGCAATTGATCAGTTTAAAACCAGCTATGGGGTGTGTGCAATTAATCAATTTGACTTGGGAGGTGTGCAATGGATCCACTGGTTATTAACTGGCATTGCACACCCCCACAGCTTGTTATAAACTGGTCAATTGCACACCTCCTAGGTCAAACTGATCAATTGCACACCCCCATAGCGGATTATAAATTGGTCAATTGCACACCCCCATAGCGGATTATAAAAAATTGGTCCATTGCACACCCCCATACTTGGTTATACATGGATCCATTGCACACCTCCCAAGTCAAACTGATTAATTGCACACACCCCATAGCTGGTTGTAAACTGATCACGAGGACCCCCGGCCCATTCTTAAAACAGCAGCGGGCAACTGGCCACCCTTGCCCTATTTAAATGGCAGCTTCTCAGAACGGCCCGTTGTGCTTCCATTCCCACCAGTCTTTTTATGCCGGCCTGTGCCACCCCTTTGTCTGCTCAGCTGCTTTGCCATTACTGATCAGCAGCAGCTGGGGGAACAATGACAGTAGCAGGGTCCGGTGTGCCCCCCACCCCCCTCTAGAGAGTCACAGACAGCCAGGGTAAAACTGGCACAGGAGACTAACGACACCATTTAAGTATTTGTCCGTCTGACTTCAGGCGTGATCTGCATGCCAGGCAGGGCTCCGTGAGAGAGTAGCTGGCAGAGGCTGGTGCTGAGGGTGTACTATAAGAACGGTAATGTATGGCAAAAAAGCACTAAGCAGTTTTGTTAATGTTGAAAATAAAACAAAACCTTTCCTGAACACTGACTTTTAACTCATTTAAAGGAGGAAATGGGGTAGATCAGTATTTTGACTTGATTTGTGACTTGACCAAAATAAATGACTTGACTTGCTTGACTTCTAGCAGGGACTCGACTTGACTTGCTTGCTTTTCGCCACAGTAACTTGGGACTTGCTTGAGACTTGAAGGTTAAGACTTGAGACTTGCTTATGACTTGCACATGTGTGACTTACTCCCATGTCTGCCTAGCACCAAGTGGCCCCAAATTCGGGTCGGAAAATTTCACTCTGCTGCAGAAAAGTGATGGAGGAGCTCAGCTATGAGGAAAGATTAGAGGAACTGAATCTATTTACTCTTGAGAAGAGGAGATCCAGGGGGGATATGATCAACATGTGCAAATATATAAGGGGTCCATCAGTGAACTTGGTGTTGAGTTATTCCCTTTACTGTCAACACAGAGGACAAGGGGGCACTCTTTACGTCTAGAGGAAAAGAGATTTCATCTCCAAATACGGAAAGGTTTCTTCACAGTCAGAGCTGTGAAAATGTGGAATAACTCCCTGCAGAGGTGGTTCTGGCTAACTCAGTAGATTGCTTTAAGAAAGGCCTTGATACTTTCCTAAATGTACATAATATAACTGGGTACTGACATTTATAGGTAAAGTTGATCCAGGGATAATCCGATTGCCTCTCGGGGATCAGGAAGGGATTTTTTCCCCTGGTGTAGCAGATTGGAGCATGCTCTTGTGGGGTTTTTTTTCGGCCTCGCTAACTATGTAACTATGACTCGAATATAAGCCGAGGGGGGCACTTTCAGCACAAAAAAAAAAAATGTGCTGAAAAACTTGGCTTATACTCGAGTATATACGGTAATAGGAGTTAAAACCTAAACACTTTCAAATTTGTATGCAATCAGGCAGGCCCCTGCACTACCAGTGACATCTGTGTGAAACTTGACAGTGTCATTTGGGATAATTGTATAAAAAAATCTTGTATGTCTAGCTAAAACTTACTTTTTCTTTTCTTAGATGTGGATAGTGTGGGGAATGATTATAAACCCGTTCTGGTATTTCACTGCTACCTGAAGCTCCAAAAGTTAGAGAGTTCTGTTTACAAGATAGGAGTTTTACTCTTTGCCTACTCTATCCACAACTAAAGAAAAAGTTTTTGGCATGACATGACATTTTAGCATATAGTATGCCTATATCAAGGATCAATATCAGGAAGCTGTTATCTTAGTACACCATTATTAACAAGCGCTATGGACAAAAGTTGCTAGAGAAGAGCAGCAGTGTGGGAAATTATACATATTATATTTTGTTAGGTTTACACAGTATCTTTATATAATTATTAGTACTCCTATGCACAATTACTCTGTAACCTTAAGTCAAAACTTATTTAAACTGTGGCTTGTTTTGCAGAATAATAAAATGATAATCATATTGTCAGTTTTAGTTTTTGGAGGCACTATGGGATTTTTTGCATTGGGAAGACAAAAAAAATTCTTTTTTTTTATCATATTAAAAATGTTCTGAAGGCAATAAATCTATGAACAGATCAGAGGAAAATTGTATACTTGCCCGGTAATTTTCCTTTCCTGATGCAAAGCATGACAGCATATATGTATGGGTAGACTCCGCCCCCTGCCCTATTCCAGGACCGGTTATACTATACAAGTCTCCTCCCTGCAGGCAGCATTCTCGTAACTTAGTATCACTGCGAAGCCCTTTTGGGAGGGACCTATATGCTGCCATGCTTTGCATCAGGAAAGGAAAATTACCGTCAGGTAAGTATAAAATGTTCCTCTTTCCTGACACAGCATGACAGCATATATGTATGGGATGTACCAAATCACCAGACAACAAGGGTGGGTAATGCTGAAGTGTTCAAGTCGAGGATTATAGCTATCCCCACTAACGACTGAAATGTTTTGTAGCTAAGGCCGCTGGGTCCACTTTAAAATGGGCCCCCAACGTGTTGAATGTAGATCAGGTCGCAGTTTACACAGTTCTGGAGGGACTCCTTTGGAGTTCCGTCCATAGATGCGCAATCAGTCTGGGAAAGAGGTTTATGCCCTCAATTGACGGATTTTTCCTAGCCATCTAAGCCTCATGACTAACTTGATCCGCACCACTGCGATTCTCTTTAATGAACAGCGATATTATACATACACTAATATATATATATATATATACATATACACACACACACACACACACACACATATATTATATACATGTATATGACTTTCTTTACTTCGCTGCTATGGACTCTAGCCCGAGATCTTTTGTAGACCCAGCAATGCCCCTGGTGGGGGCCCTTCATGGTTTCTTGCACCGGGGCCCTGAAGATTCTAGTTACGCCTCTGCTTTTGGCTATCCTCTAGCAATTGGCGATTAACATAAGGAATTAATCCCCCTTCTAGATATCACTGGATCTGTCACCACTCTGACTTAAAAAGCGGTATGTGTTACTTGTGGGATGAGCCATAAAAGGGTTAACTGACCACAACGGACTACCAGAGAAACAGCATACAGTCTTGTGGCTGAACTGCATCACTGGCTACTTCATTTTCACTCTAGGATCAGCCATCATAGAGAGTTTATCACTGGCCAGAGCTCTGCTTTCATGTTGTCTGGGATCCTGACAGTCTGGCTTCCGAAGTGAGCTAAACCGCAGGTCACAAAACACTACTTAATACTAGTATGAACCTTCATCTCCAGATCCATTCGCTGTCCCAGGGCCTCTACAAAAGGTTATTGCTTTTCTGCTGGCAGAATGGCACCCCTGGCTAATCTGATGAAGCCTGTTTGGTCGGTTGCTTTTGAGGCAGAGGTACCCTATAAACGACTTAGTAGTATGATTAGCTTAGTACCTGAGCATTATTGAATAAAGATCCACACAGTCAGTTTGGATAGAGTTAAAACAGCCACTTTTTGCTTCTGATATGCCAACTTGCCATAGCAACTTCCTAGAAGCAAGCCACCAGTCCTCTATGCCCCCAATATTGTAGAGATTTCCTTGGTCTGCCTCTTCTGGCAGTTAAATACATAGTGGTTCCTTCAGGGCTAAAGATAACATGTCCCTGTTGCAGAAGCAGGTTGACTCTCCTATTCATTAGAAGTGCTGTTGAGGGCTGGAGAGATTTACAATCCATTATGCCCATAATGTGTACTCTTTTAGGATATAGAATATACAGTACCTACCTGCCCTCACCTTAATGAACGCTGCTGGTCTCTAGGAAGGCTGATTGCTACTGGCCCACAGATGAGCTGAAAGACTGGAGCCAAGCCTGGGAGTATTTGTTAAAAAAACATCAGTAGTAACCACTACAAGCAGCAAACCACATATCCATTTGTGGTGTACCACAAATAACAAAAGCAATTACACATTGCTAACAGGTAAAGGACTAAGGAAATGTAACAAAGCAGATACTGACTTTCATTTTAGCATCAAGGTCAGCATGTAAATGCATACTAATAAACGCATAGCAGTTGTTAGTACTGTAGAGTCAATGTAATTACAGGCAAGCAGCACATGTTAATAGTCATCAGACAATTAGCACTAGCAGGTTAAACCTACCTTAGACACATGTAACGCAAAAGGTGCATACCACAACCAAGCATTAATACACAGTAAGCCCAGCCTGCAGGGCCAGGCCCTGCGTTAATAGGAAAGGCTCAGCACCACCTGTTATCAGCCTAAGCATTAGCAATACTGCAGACACAGACCACAACCTGTGAAGCATTAGTAAACAGAGTGGCACTATGGACAGCCAGTAAGATTCACATGTGTGAAATGCTTTCAGTTGATCAAGCTAACAGCATACCTGCTGACAATAAGTCAAGCCTGTAGGGCCAGGCCTTGCTGAGTTAATAGGAAGGCTTTAGCCCAGCACAGCACATCTGCAATCAGCATTATCAGTATTTCAGACACAAACCACAACCTGTGAGGCAATAGACGGACAGCGGGGAGCTTCGTCGCAGGAGAGGCTTGAACCTGTGCGGCTTGGCCTGATGAATCCGGCAAGGTGATTAAAAAGGTTGATTAATGGTCCAACAAATATATCTCGAAGTTCTCTTAGAACTCTGGGATTAATACCATCAGGACCCATTGCTTTATTAAGCTTTAACCGACCCAGTTCCTCTGCTACCTTTGCCCCAGAAATCCTAAAAATGAAGTCATTACTAGAACAAATATGATTCCCAACTTGTTATTGTTATTGCAATTTAATTCTGTGAAGACTGAACGGAAGTAATTGTATAAATGGTTTGCTACATCCTGGTTTTCCTCAACATATGTGTTGTACCCAGTTTTCATTTTAGTGATCCCATTGTATTTTTTTTCCTTCCGTCACTGATGTACCTGAAATAAGGTTTTATCTCTCTTCTTAATAGATTTAGCAATTCCCTCCTCTTTCTGTGCTTTGGCAGCACTGATAATGTGTTTGGCCTCCTTTTGTCAATTTTTATGCTCCTCTCTGTCAGCTACACCTCCGGTTTTCTTGAATCATCTATATGCTATTTTTTTTCCCTTTACTATCCTATTAAACTCTTTAGTGAACCATATTGTTTTTTTCTTCCGTTTATTCTTACTAACTTGCCTGACATATAATTTAGTTGCCTCCAGGATGATAGAATTTAACCTCCCTGGTGGTATGATTATTTTAGATTTTTTTTAATCTCAAAGCGGTACATTGTTTTGCATAGACATTTTGGTATGTTATTAGTTTAAAAGGAATACTTGAGTATTTAACTTTTATATACAATTTTAGCACCACATTTTTAAAGGGTATACTACACTTATAGAAGTAACTTGGCAGCAGTTACATTGATTATCACATCCAGCAGAAGTTTTTTCCATTCCCTGTGGCCATATATCACAGTACGGATTTATATCCCACACCGGCCGAGGGTATAACACATCAAAGATTTGGCACTTTGATAATAAGATTCTAGCATTAAACTTTTCCCGTTTTACTTACCGGAAAGTTTTTTTCCATATCAAAGGCAATCACACTGGTTCAAAGGAGTATTGCACAGAGGGTGTAACACAGTTAGTACACTCCTATTATAGGTGCCACATTTCCTACCTTTTATTACCCTGGTTTAATATACATTTACTGGCTTTGATCATCTTCACTCTTTAAGGTCATTTCCTTTTTGGTGTTGCACCTTGCAGAGGGTGTAACACACCGAACACCAGCATACTAATCCAGTAAATGTATTTTTTATAGGGAATTTCTTCCTTTAACGTTTTATTTATTTAGTGCTGCACTCTGCAGAGGGTGCAACACAAGTACCACCTTATCAGGTTTAAAAGTTAAATACTCAAGTGTTTTCTAATTGGAACAGATTAGAAATTGGAACAGATTAGAAATTGCCACACCTATACTCCTTTTAAACGAATTCAAGTGTACTTCACTTAGGTGATAGTATATTAGTAGGGGCAGCAGTTCATTCCAAAGGTTATCTGCTTGTACTTTTTCCCCTGGGCAGAATCACCCATAAAACTTTTTCATTTGGCGTTTTATATTGTAGGCCTGTAATAATTAGTAATAACACACTTAAATGTGTCCAAACAAGAGTCTAGTAGACATCCCGGGTATGATAAAGTTTGAAACACAAAATCATAAATTATAATATAATAAATAACTATAAATAGTTATTAATAATAATAATACAGTGTACTGTATGTGTTATATACTTTTTGAATTTTTTCTATATATAATCTAAAAGTGCATGCAGGGCACTGGGCAAAGCACTAGGGACAAAAAGGATGTGAAATGATTTGATACAGTAATGTAATCTTACAGATTACAGTGTACTGTATGTGTTATATACTTTTTGAATTTTCTGCCGGGCTCCGCCCCCATGTGTTGCAAGGCTTGCAGGGAACAGAGCCCGGAACACAGAGCATTGGTTGGATGATCCAGCGGAGGACACAGCGGGGGGGACATTGCAGGATCCTGGTGACAAGGTAAGTACGCTGTACCAGGATTCTGCATAGCAATCCCGAGTGTGACTTGTGGTTAGCCCTATTGGTACTGAAATTTAACCCAGAGCCACACTCGGGAATACCGCCAGGAGGGTTAATAGTGCCCACTGATTACTTACTCCTGTCATTTTACTCCCAACCTTTCAATGAATTTTTTAGAAATGTCCCAATTTCAGCAAAATTTGTCCTCTTTAAAATCTAAACCTTTTGTTTTTGTATACATCAGACAGTCGATCCCCATTTGTCAGTACGAGGTCTAGAATATGATCACCTTGGGTTGGTCTTTTTACTAACTTTTTTAGGGAAAACCCATTCAGTGCTTCCATTACATCCCTGCTAAAGCCCTCCCCACTAAAGCCGACATGGAGTCGCTAATCGTCCGGATTGAAACCCAGCACAAAAAAGATATGCAGGAGGTGAGAGGAGAGCTGGGCGCACTGGGTGGCAGATTGACCGCGGGAGAGAACTCCGTGGCGGATCTAGAGAGGAGAGTGTCTGCCCTGGAGAATATGCAGGATGCGCACATAGATGCAGTGACTATGTTACAGCTGCATATGGAGGAGATGGAAGATAGAAGCAGGAGAAACAACCTCCGTCTACGAGGCCTCCCGGAGGCGACGGGGGTAGAAGACCTCCCTGCCACCGCCACTGCCATCTTCAGAGGACTCCCGGGTGACCCGCTACCACCACAAATAGAATTTGATAGGATCCATCGTGCCCTGGGACCGAGATCCACCGACCCCAACAGGCCGAAGGAACGTGATATGCCGCCTCCACCACTATACTCATAAAGAAGCTATCACCCGTAGAGCGTGGGAGGCAGGAGAAGTGGACTTTGATGGGGCAACAGTAAAGATCCTTCCTGATGTTTCCCGGGCTACACTACAGAGAAGGGCTATGCTCCGCACTGTTGGAATTAGCCCGTCGGCGAGCAGCTACATACCGCTGGGGATACCCCTTATCGGTAACCTTCAAGAGGGAGCAACGTTTCTTCACCCTCCGGTCCCCGAGAGACCTCCCCTCCCTGTTCGAGTTTCTGGAGACCGACCCTATCAGAATCCCAAACTGGCTGCAGTTCCTCCCACAAGCGGGCACCCGGGGCAACCAGCAACCTTCACAGCGGCATCCACAACACAGAATGCAGAGACAGCGCGGAAGATCCCAGGTGACCACACACCGGAAGGGTCACGTGAGTCCTAGACGGTTCTCCCCCCTTCTCTGTCTCCCCATCGGTTGCCCTCACTGCATGCGCCCAGGACAGCTGTTCACTCTTTCCCCGGGACCTGACCAGATGACGCCCGCCGGAACCCCAGGTAACCTACTCAGACTTCCTGCCTTACCTCTCCCCAGCTACATTGAGCGGCCTCCTGCAGTCTGTGCCGGACCCCAGTGCTCCGGGTAACATATGGCCGCAGCGATATGAGGACAGGCACAGGTTGGGGCCAATAGGCTGCTGACACATCGCCAGGGCTCAGGGTTTTTTTTTTTTTTTGTTTTTTCCCCCCCTTTTTCCGCCCCCCCCCCTTTTCCTTTTTTTGTTTTTTTGGGATGACCCCTACGCCCACAGGCACTTTTCATATGAGAACAGACCCCTCAGAGACCTGAGACTTTCTTTGATAGCTTCTGGCCGCATAGACAATGCACAAGCTAGGGACACAGCAGAGGACCTTCAGACACTGAACCCCTGCAAGCTCCCACTTACATGGATCAAGCAGACAAAGCGGGTCTGGTCGCACCCTCCCCTTCCGGGGGAGAGCAGAGATCAATATGTTCAGGAGACATACGCACAAACGTTTACCACCCCCTTATCCTCCCCCCCCCCCTTTTATTTTTTGGGGGGGGGTGGTGACACAGTACGAAAGGTCAAATGTATGCCCTCTATATGAGGATCTAACATCGCACTGTAATATTGATATCACTGAATGTACAGGAAGGATGGGGGCCATAACGAACAGCGAATATTTCGAGGAACAGCTGCAGATGTAGGACCTGGCTGGAGATGGGAATGTGCCTCCCCCCGCCCGACTTCGGACGGGGGGAACGGGATTTAGGATGTTGTTGCTGTTGTTGTTAGGTAATACAAGCATGCTTATTCTCTTGGCATGGGATGGGCGGGATGAGTCGGGGGCTCCCCTCCCTATGTTAGCCTTGTTCAGCCACTCCCCCACATAGGCCGACACATACCCAGACCACGTTGGTTGGGTCGTGTTAAGCAAGCAAGGGACTTGCACTTAGGAACCCACCCCCCCCCC